>OV743308.1:13440714-14044821 GCA_928268935.1 Lasiommata megera | reverse complement strand
CTGCGACCAAATAACCCTGATGAATAAAGCGACTGAGTGGTGGACCGCGTTGTCCTTTCTCAAACTATTAATGTTAAAAATTGATTGTTAATGGACCGGTAATTTATGGAGCTCAGATATGATGGTCAGGAGTAAGTATACTTCTTATCTCTCGGGATAGCTAGCTCATGATATCAATATTGAAGAAAATATAGAAGCAATTTGTATAATATTTTATTACATAATACTTTTTGTAATATTTTTAAATGATAGATTTATAATAAAAAAAATCTTTATATAGTAAAATGCAGTAATTTTTGTATGTTTGTCCTCTATGTGTTCCGAAACCATTTATCAGGTTATGATGGAACTTTAAAGGTGAGCTGGGGACGCCAGTGAATTTGTGCCATTGTGAAATTGTAGATAATTTGTATTTTAAATAAACATTGTAGATATTAAACCTGAAATAAGAGGCTTCCTTTTGTTTATAATAAATCGAAAAATTAATTTTTCAAAATTAATTAAAAAAAACCAGCTGTCGGATACATTATTTCTTACTTGCCTGAACCGGTGGTTACTGTACTATATACAATTAGTGTTATTTCAGAAGTGCCTTTTCAGTACGTCGTCTAAAAATAATAATATATAGGTGCGCATTAAAAGTCTCACTTATATATATCTACTTTTACATTTGTAGTAAAGGCTTTTAAGAGTTTATTTTTTACTTGAGGTGACTTGGAGTGGACGCTGTCTATAAGTCACAATGAAATGGTTGACTTGTTTGACGCGGGTCGTAGTCTAAGAATGCTGATAGGTACAATTTGTTGAAGGGAAAAATCTTCGCCAGAGAATTCTAACTAACAAAAACAATTCGGTATTAAATCAAGACAAAGCGAGTAACAAATTACACCCTTCTATAGTGACGCTTTTATAATTGAAGGCCTTGAACAGATTAGGTACAAAGCTAACGATTAGAAACTTAAATGTTCTTGGTTTAAGGACATGATGTTGACACATTTAACAGCTGTTATATGGAAGAGGACTCTCGCCAAAGTTTTGTTTGAGATGTCAATATCTTGGCCCAGTTATATAAACCTGCATCCTCGGCTGATCTATGTCCCATTACTGGGCAACCGCGTTCTCTCTTACGAGAGAGAGGGAATTAGAACATGGACCCGAGTTGCTACTCCATCTACATTTTTTAGTCATATTTATTATATTAGTGATAATAAATGACTGATGGCTTGTAACACTAATTATAATAGCGAAGTTTTTCCTGGGTTTCAAACGAAAAATCCTACAAATTACCTGAAACTGTAGGAATTGGGAAGGTAATGCTTTTATTAAGTTATTCGCATTTGCTCAAATTTACAATTTGCAGTGGATGTTATCTTCATCATGATCAACCCATTACCGGCACACTACAGAGCACGGGTCTCCTCTCAATATAAGAAGGGTTTGGCCATAGTCCACCAAACTGGCCATGTGCGGATTGGCAGACTTCACACGCCTTTGAGAACATTATGGAGAACCTCAGGCGTGCAGTTTTCCTCACGATGTTTTCCTTCACTGTTGAAGCCAGTGATGTTTTAATTTTTTAAAAACGCACATAACTCCGAAAAGTTAGAGGTGCGTACTCGGGTTCGAACCCCCGACCTCTAATAAGGAGGTGAATGTCCTAACCTAATGTCCTAACTAGGCTATCACTGTTATCTTAATATAGCCTAGTTTTGGACATATTATACCTACAGAACAGTACCAATATCCGGGACTTAATTAAAAGGTTTATTTTCATATTGCGCTAAATATCATTGGAAAATTTGATGATCTGGTAGTCTTAGTAATGGTACGACTTTCACAACCTGTTTTTCAGATTCGATTTAATAAGTCTGAATACTTACTTACAGATAAAGCTTGTTACAGTTTATTAAAACTAGTTGATTCCAGCGATTTTATACGTGTTTTCCTTTTAATGAGAATCTTCCTAAGACTTAAAGAAAAAAGGAAAAAAATATTTGACGATTATTTATATTTTATCTTTCGAAAAAACAACTTTTTCTTACATTGCAATCGGTGCTAAAATTATTATATAAAAAGAGTACCAACAGCAAGTAAACAGTAAGTATTATACCTAACTTTATATTTATATTTCTGTAATTTGTTATGTATATATTAAACTTTTGTATATGTTAAACTTTTGTCATGCTGTGCAGTCAATTAGAATTAGAATTACAATTATATAAAGAATATGTAACTAAGTTAAGATTTAATTATAAGGATTGTAATTTATTAAGATTGCCAAACAAAATAAAATAAATAAAATAACACAGGCCTTTACGAAATTGCGCTACAATCCATGATCCATGATCTGCCTTTCATCCGGCCACTTGGTTCACTGAGTCGAAGTTTAGTTTCCAGATACCATCACATACAGATCTGTTCCAGTTGCCTCTGCGACTTACGTGGCCTGCCCTCTAACACTTCCAAATACAATGTGAAAATGATCCGTGCAACATTGTAGACTCGAGCTACAAAACTACGCCAATCGTAGAGCATTTCATTACTACTCGGGTATATTAGAAACTAAAACAAGTTCGAAAATAAATTTTTAGTAAGCAATGTTTACTACTCATTCGCACATCTATTACTGAACTGACTGAATTAACATATTAAAGGCTATATTTTATACCGAAAAATTCACAGCCAGTCGGTAGCGCGTAGAAGCTAGTAAATAATAGTCGTAACTAAATAACTGATGTATACTAAATAAATTCGGAGAGATTATTTATGAATGTACACAATGATATATATTTAAATATTGTATCATACGTACACAAGAATCGCGCACTCAGATATGGCAACCTCGCGCTGTCGCTTTATAAAGTGGGAGGTAGTGGGTTCGATTGCCGGTTCCAGTCTGGTCTGGTGGTCTTGGCCGTAGTAGGGAAGTTCTTACTAGCCAGGACATAGACGTCTTGTCTATGTCCTGGCCTAGCGATTTAGCGTTTCGTTATGATGGCAAGTAAAAACAGATAAGGCGGATGGATTCAGCAGGTAACGTACTGGCATCTTACCACCACCCTCCTCTTTCCGTATCTCTGTCTATTGCATCTTTGGTTGACTGGAAGAGATCGCTATGTAGCGATAAGGCCGCCAAATTGTATAACTACTGTTTTTGTGTTGTTATCTGTTTTTTTTTATATATTTTTTCCTATCTTGTGGTGTGCAACAAAAGTGTATTTATTCATTCATTATCTTTTCTGATCCAGCAAATGTTTGTTGACGGCGGTCATCACCTAACCGACCCGTATGCTAGTTTATATACGTTCGATGTAAATATTAAACAAAAACACAAATCAAACAAGAAAAAACAGACTAAATACCTAATTTTTAATTCAAATAGACTAAAGTCTATTTGAATTAAAATTATGTATACATAAGGTAACATGCGCGGACTTATGTTACAAAGGTGTTTTCAGAAATTTCACTATTGCCTAACATGGTTCACCCGCACGTTGTTTCACGAACAAGGCTTTGTGTTTGACGGATACGAATACAAGGGTCTGACTTCTGAAACAGGTCAACAGTAGGTACGTGTATACGAAATATCGGTTAGCTAACTGATTTTGCGGAAACCAATGATGCGGTCCAGAATGATGAGGGCAGTTCGGCTTATTACTACCGCAAATCGGTCTTTTGTACTGGTCATACAGCGTTGACAATAGTCCGTGGTGGCGGAGGTCTGAGGTACAACTATTGCACCAATATTTGCGTATAATAACTATGCGATGTGGATTTTATGCTGTTGGTTTCTGCCCATAACGCTATGGCCAGTATGACAGAGTAGACAAACTGCAGAGGAAAAAATAAAAGGAGTAAAATATTATACCTACTGCTGCGAAAAGGTTAGGAAATTTGCTCACTTACTTGGAACTGTACCATGAATTACCAGTGAATCTATTTTTGCACCTAATCAAAATAACTATTTTTGTACATCAAAATATCTATTTTTGCACCTAATTTACAACCTCGTGACCCCTTCACCGTTTTACTACAGAACTTCGAGAAATTGTAAGCGCTGGCACCCTTACGTGGTTAAAATCCAACCTACTTTGGACGAAACGATTTGGATCAACGTTTCTGAATTGAACCGCTAAGATGTGGAACTCTCTTCCAGCATCTGTGTTTCCAGCCACGTATAACCTTAGTTCCTTCAAGGGAAGAGTGAATAGGCATTTTCTAGGTAAGCGCGCTCCAACCTAGACCTCATCAATGCCTTCTGGTACTGATTGTCGTCAAGCGCAAACCTGTCTCAAAAAATAAAATAATAAAAAAAACTTCCATTACCATTTTCAAGTGTCTTTAGGATTGGATTTGATATTTTATTCACAATTTTACTAATTCTTTCGCGTATTTCACTGGCCAGGCTGTTTAGTCAAACCGCCATATCTTGTCGCACCGTGTGCAGAGAGATGTACTAGAGAGAGAGACAGGGGAAGGAAGCGGAAAAAGGAACCATAGCGTTGCAAACTATGGATTTAAAAAAAAGAATAATCGGATGGATCCTGGATGTGTGACCCACTTCAGAAGTCGAAAGGCCTTACCTGCATGCCTTCGAGCTGTCCCTAGCATCATCAGTTCATCAACGTTCCACTGCTGCACGCAGGTCTTCTCATATCAGGGTTTTCTCATTTCAGGGGATATAAAAAATTTTTTCATAACATTTATCCGTTGTTGGGACATCCTTTTAAGTAATTATTTTACTTGTGCCAGGATGTCCCGCCTTCCATAAAATGTATATAATATGTATTATATGTGTATATATTCTTATATATATAAAATCAAATCAATAACCAGGAGAGTGTGTGTGTGTGTGTGTAAATATAATGCTGATGGCATTTAACGATTATTATAACATGTTATGTCATGATAACTGGACCGATGGACTAACATGCTCTCAGAGGAGGTAAACAGCGCTGATTTCTTACATCAGAGCTAGGAGCTTTAGTATTACTTTAATATTTAGTTTAAGAAATTTAAGAATTCCGAAAAACGTCAACGCCAAATAATTCTTTAATCATAAAAAAAATCTTGTCAATTCTTGGCAGAACCTCACAATGGAACCTTGATGATCTGTAGCTGAACGAGCAAACTAGTACATCACTACACCAACGAGATTTTTTCCTGTTATTTTGACTAATTAAAAGATATAATTGTGGATATATTTTTTTTCAAGCAGGTCCCTCAAATTAAATTGCATTTTTTTTATTTCAAATAGGCCTGCTTCAGGCAATTTTAGACCAGTACTACTTACAAAGATTTGTTTCAATTAGCTAACGAAGCAATAACAAATAATTTTATTGAAATGAAAATCAAGTAAAATAACAAAAGGTGGCCTGGAAGAGATCGCTTTTAGTGATAAGATCACCTTTTGCTTTTATATTATGTATTTTTTCATTTTTTTTTCAATGTGCAATAAAGTTGTTTAAATAAATAAATAAATAAAATAATCACTTTAGATTTCTGAATAAAATGGCTGTGTAACATAACGCTAAAAAAACTATGGACCGGGTGGACGGATCAACATAACTCTTAAATTATGATACAATGATAATTTCTGATTAATTTATTCAATTGATAATAAAACAATAAATCTCCGAAAGCTTACCTTCGCTGAAAATAATTACAAGCATCCAATAAACGAAAATGTAGCGTTTCATTTTTATCACAAAGACACCAAAAAAAACCTTTTGTTTATGTATTTACCGACACTGATATGAACTTTAAAAGTTTTATTCACAACATAAACTTTTGTTTCATTAAAAAAAAAACTATTTTTTGCGTCAGAGATTATGTCCCCATGGTCTTATTTTTAGAATAAAAAGGTAAAAAAATATGCCACATTTAATGTAAAGTTATTTGGAAAGGTAACAGTTGGTAAGTTCGTAAAGCTTTCAATGCGTGCAAGTTACCTTCGGCGGGTCGGGACTGGGGAGTTAAGACCCGCGCGGTTGTAAGCGCGGCGGTTCCAACACTGCTGCATGCTCGGGATAGGGACGCCACCGCCCGCAACGGCCTACAGGAAGCCGGCGGAACAGCTACCGGCATATCGAATCTAGACGTCCATACGTTACGTAGAAGTAACATAAATGAACAATAAGTAACGAATTTCGATAATACGGTAAAATGTTTTAGTGTTATTATTAATTGCGGAAATTTAACAATATATATGACTAAACATATAATAATGAAAAAGCTGTGATAGCCTAGTGGACGTCCGCCTCCTAATCAGAGGTCTGGTTTGAACCCGGGCACCGAACCTTTAACTTTTCGAAGTTATGTGCGTTTAAAAGCAATTAAGATATCACTTGCTTCAACGGTGAAGGAAAACATCGTGAGGAAACCTGGACACCTGAGAGTTCTCCATAATGTTCTCAAAGGCATGTGAAGTGTGCCAATCCGCACATGACCAAAGTGGTGGCCTATGACCAAACCCATCTCATATTGAGAGGAGACCTGTGCTCTCTAGTGAGCCGATAATGGGTTGATCAACAAAACAATTATTATTTTTAAATGAGCTTGTGTCTTTTATAAGACGAGATATAATTACGGCAATATCAAAAAAAAATCTTTTTTATTTTTTAAATAGAAAAATAATTCACTATTTTGTGCTTATGGTTAAAATCACTTGCGTCGTATACTAATTTTATTTTATACGACAAACGAATGTAACGACAAAGAGTAAATAAGTGGGTACCTATCGGCAAACCAAAGACATAAAGGGAAGATCTGCCGAGTTTGAAGAGAAAGGTAAATAAATAAATGAGCGCACCGGTTTTCTTAGTGCAGCAAATGAAAGTAACAATGTATTAATGTACCCCCAGGCGCAAAGGACTAAAGCTCCTTGAGGCATAGAATTCAAACAAAGGAATGCTATTTTACTTATTCTATTTTAAGGAAATCATACCAAGTGGCTTAGTTTTCCACTCTAGGTTGTTGTTAATGAAAACATCCTATTATCCTCATAAATTAATATCAACTAGTTTGAAGACCTGAGGCGCAGTGTTGCGCCTCTTATCTTGTTAGATAGGGGTTCTGAGTTCGATGTCCGTCAGGGGCAATTCGGGTATCTAAAATGTCTGAATCCGTCGTTGGAGTGTCTAGTTACCGCCAAATCGGACTGTCTATTAGCGACTATTAGCTGTACAAACCCTATTGGTTACCACCGCGTAACTGGGCTGTTTGGCGAGCTTCGGAAAGAAGCTCTGCCAAAAGAAATTTTTAGCCCTAGGGTTCGAAGAAACTAAGAGAACGACTGCCTAAGGGCGCCTCCTTTGAGGCCGAACCTCGGCTTAGGCGACGTTTGGGATAACGGGGGGTTCGGACGGTGAGTGGTCCGTACGTCTCCGAGGCCGTGGATGGAGCCCACGTCCGGATGACTTAAGATAGCGGGGACCTCGTCTTCGCCGGCGAAGACGGTGTGTAGCGTATGATTGTGTGGTACGAGTATGTTGTCAGTAGTCATCTGATCGTCAGGGTCATGAAGGATATGTTTAGGTCTCCTCTTTCGGAGAGGAGCGTTTAGGTCGGGGGAGAGTACCGCCAAACGATTAACCATTCCGGTATGATGCCGTGAAGAAAACGTTACTACGAAACGATACGAACGAATAATTCACTGAAATCAGTAAAAGAATGAAACTTTGGTCTTTAACCATCTCCTTACTAATGAAACCGGTTTGGCACATATCTTTTAGATGGTTTGAAAGTCTTAGTATATAGGTAATTTTAGTTTAATATCTATACTAAAGGCCGCGACTTTTGAAAAGTAGGTACATTGTTCCATTACGAAAAAATAATTCGCAATTCTACACGACATACTACGACTCACCGTGTCGCATCTCTCGTCTACGTTATTGATAAACAATAGAAATACACACCGTGAAAATTTCAACGACATTACGGCTCATGAGATACATGCTGACACACAGACGGATAAACAGATAGATAGTGGAGGGTTAGTAACAGGGTCCCGTTGTCTGTCTTCGTGTACGGAAATCTTAAAATCTAGATATAGTAAATTGTCCGACTACTACAACTATATTAAATACAGATTTAACCTCACTCAAATAAAATAAAATGTATTTTTTTCTTTACCACTTCTACGGGAAGAACTCATGAATTATCCATAGCTATAGCTTTAATATAGCTCTATATATATCTATAGCTTTAATATACCTATAGCAATTTAAACATGCAGAACTTGGAATTTTGGGAAAATGCGACCGAAATGCGAATGTTGAGATGGATGCGTGGTGTGACAAGAATGGATAAGATAAGAAATGAATATATAAGGGGAAGTCTTAAAGTAGCGCCGTAGTGACAGAATAGATGAGGAGTAACAGGCTAGCATGGTATGGTCATATAATGCAGAGGAAAGAAAGTAATGTCACCAAAATGAGAGGATGTGCGGGTGAAAGGTGTGGGTAGTGAGGTGACGGCTGATAGAAGTGAGTGGAAGAAGAAGACGTGTTGTGCCAACCCCACATAATGTGGGATAAGGGCAAGAAGAAGAAGAACCTAACATCTAGATTTCAATTCGACGCAGGTAGGAAAAACTTTTACCTATTCTGAGGTCTTCAAGCCGCGGGGCATTTACTTCTATGAAATAATACTTCCATTTTTCCTTTCAATCTGAATGTTATCAGGCCTGGTGAGGTAGGTATATTGGCGTTGAGATATTTTTGGCCTCCTCTCTCACAGGTTTAGAGCATCGATACACCACGCCGTTCCATTCGCAGGCTTAACGCATTATATTATACACCAAAAATAATAACCATTATTATTAGTTAAAATGTGCGTACACAATGTGATAGTAAAACCAAAAGGTCATATATTCAACAAAATCAATAATTTGAAAATATAAGGCATAATATTATAGTTATACTTAAGTGAAACACAAGCATTACAATATATTGTGTCCGAATAATATCATAGCGAAATTCAATTCAAAATTAAATTAAAATAATTGAAACAAATTGATATTTCGAAATTTGCAAAAGGCTTAATGATACAATATATTTATTTTAATTAAGATCGTGAAAACATTTTTCCAATAGCTATTTATTGACTTTAATATATTTAGAGTCAGATTTATAAATTCATTCGCCTACTCCATAATTTTTTATCGCGTTTCTAACTTCAAAACTGACAGACTTTCACAAAAAATAATATTAAATAGGGCATTGAGCATTTTTCTCCCTTTCTGTTTTCTTAGCTGACGTCTACGCTTAGTAATTAAAATTCAGCCTTAAACCAGTGGTTTATGCTGAGCTTAGATAGATAAGTTGGTCAGACTTTTTACTTCATCAGGTACAAATAATAAAGGCATTTTTATTTATCCAGCCATTTATTATACTGGTCACAAATAATAATAAAACTCCTGAACAAATATATCGGCAATCATAGTCCATAAATCAAATAGATTTAAACGTAAATCTCATTGCCCTGAATTCATCAAACAGGCGGTCACGCTGTGACGTGATAGAGAAGATTGAGGATACAATACAAATATGAAAGGTAGCAAAAAAATTGAGGCCTATTTGTGTTAGAATTTATCAATTTCCCTAGATTATTATTATCATTTATTGCATCATATATTCACGTCTGTTTGGTGTCTTCTTATTTTGTACATTACATTCTATTTCTCATTTTGTATGTTGAACATTAAAATGTAGAGCATAGAAATTAAGAAATATAACACACTTTAGTGTATTTTCATTTCATTACATTTCAATTATTCGAAGGCGGCTTGCTTATTTTTGGTGAAAAGGTTTTTTATATTTAATTTTTGATATTATATTTCGTAATGCTTATAACTTTTTAATCGACATTAACCTGCCAGTTGTTGATGCTGTATGTACTTTTGGGTCTACTATTCAATCTTTTTTTTTTAGTCTACTACTAGTAAACCCTTGATTGGTAATTGTATTGGTAAGTGATAAAACAGCCAAGGTTGATATCCTCACTGCTATATTAATAAAGGTTAGCCATCTGGTCTGGTCTAGTCTATTAATTATAGTTATCCATCCACAGGACGATCATCAGAAGCTCGTCTGATATCAGCTGGGGACATTACGGGCAAATAAGTTTGACCGTTGAAGCGCTGAGATGAGTCTACCTTCTATTAAGTATTTATGATTCAATCTAATAATGCACCCTAATTACCAATAAAAAAAATCGACCAAATACAGATTTGTCAGCACATGAACCGACTACAGTGGTTCAAGTACTGACAATCGAGCCTGTCAGCAAATGCCCTCAGGAGCTGGCCCGCCCTCTACGCAACAAGGATGCGCACCGCTTTCGCATGGTGGTGTAGAAGCAGTCTACACGGCGAACATCCCTGATGCGCTGCAGAATCGGGGCAATCCCAACAGCACCCTGAACGCATTAAGTTAATTAAGCTAAAGTTTACGAACAATATTTGTTATAGTTACAGCGATAACTAGCGAGGCTTTAAATTAATGTGCCTATGTACGTACATAGGTACAACAAACTCTGTTTGCATTCACGTTATCAAGCGTATATACGTAACGTTATATACATTATTGATTTATCGGAAGCTTAGGTATTTAAGTCAACAGTAGCTGCTATTTAAACGTAATCAGGTCCGTAGATATATGCTGTGTAAGCTAAATTAATACTAACATTTATAAAATACATAAATCTATATACATAGAAATACATAAATCTGTCACTATTCAAAACTATTACCATCCTGCGTTTATCCTATATTAACATTATATGTATCACTTTTCCACTTTGCATTCACAAATAGTATGACTTCTAAGAAATTCTTTACATAATCCGTATCCTTAATTTCACAATTATTAAATTCAAAATTTAGTTCTGTTGGTTTTATTTTTTTAGTTCCTCAATTGGATCGTTTTAGTTTTTGTTACGTGTATTTTTATAGTTTTCATACAGTGTATTAAATGTTTTATTTCTTTCTTTTTAATACAATTGTTTAACATAGCACAAGTTCAGATAAATTAAATAATCCACGTTAATTAACACACAAAAATAGTAATGGGCCCAGGATACTGCCCTAAGGAACACCTATTTATTCTTTTTCAAAAAAGAATCTTACTTGTTCTAATATTTAACATATTGCTTCATTGTAAGTTATTGACTCAGTTAGCTTTCTCCATTGGACAAATATGATTGCATGAACGTCAAAGCAACCCTTCTTATTCCCAGACGTCCTAACTGTTCGAGTACTGTGTATGTTTGAGTATCGCATGCATGATACAGACAAAAGTTGTTGAATATAAAATAATATTATCGGCTCTACAGATACTACAGAGCACGGGTCTCCTCTCAATTTGTTTGGCCATAGTCCACCACGCTGGCCATGTGCGGATTGGCACACTTCACGCCTTTGAGAACATTATGTAGAACTCTCAGGCATGCAGGTTTCCTCACGATGTTTTCCTTCACCGTTGCAGCAAGTGATATTTTAATTGCTTAAAAACGCACATTACTCCGAAAAGTTATAGGTGCGTGACGTGGATTCGAACCGCCGACATCTAATTAAGCTGACGCCCTAACCATTAGGCTATCACAGCTTCCAGCTAGGTATATAAGTAAGTATAGTTAATACTTACGAGCTACCGGATAGTTCTTGATGATATATGTAGGTAGCTATCAGAATAAAAGTTCCCCATCACGAAATAAAGCGATCGTAATAACGCGAGTCATTAGATTCCCAGTGCAGTACGCTGGTGGGTATTGTTTTGTAATTGGACTATTAAGTGCGGCAGAACCTGCTATAGAAGGCGAGTGCAGAAACCAATTAGGGTTGTTGTGTGATCGGTGGCGCGGGCATAACAGCCCACTTACCGATTACTTCGGCGCTGGGAGGCCGCGCCGTGCAGCGTACGCCGTCGTCGCTGGTACGTTGCATATGCTCGACTGGGCATACTTACGAGACGTAGATCTTTATATACTGTTGGGTATTACAGTTTTTTTTTACACACTAGTAGTAAGTTTTTTACGCGTCCATCCTAACTCAGCTTGACTTTGACGACCTCCGTGGCGCAGCGCGCGCTCTGTTGCATTATAAAGTTGGAGGTCCTGGGTTCGATTCCCGGCTCGAGTCTGGTCTGGTGGGAGGCTGCGCCCGTGGCTAGTTACCACCCTACCGACAAAGGCGTGTCGCCAAGCGATTTAGCGTTCCGGCATGATGTCGTGTAGAAACCAATTAGGAGTATGGCTTTACCATACCCCTAACAGGTTAGCCCGCTACTATCTTAGACTGCATCATCACTTACCATCAGGTGAGATTGCCGTCAAGGGCTAACTTGTAGTGAATAAAAAAAAAGCTAGGGATAAAACCACGACTTTCATATGTTACCAACGACTGCTCTCCTATTTCGGACACATCATGCGACGTGGGAGTGATAGTCTAGAAAAACTTATTGTGACAGGCAATATAGACGGCAAAAGATTGCGAGGCCGCTCACCAACCAGATGGGCAGACCAGCTGAGGGACTCTAAGTGCAAATTTAACACAATTGCAAGACTAGCCTGTGATAGAAGCCAGTGGAAACAATTTATCCGCACGAGGTTGCAAGGACACCAGGGCCACGATCTTCAGTAATGAAGGAACGGCTGGAGAGAGAGAGTAAGTTTTTTACACATTACAAATACAGCAATTAAAATATCACTTGCTTTAATTCCGCAATGTTCTCAAAGGCGTGAGAAGTCTGCCAATTCGCAAATGGCAAGCGTGGTGGACTATGGCCAAACCCTTCTTATATTACAAGGAGACCCGTTCTCTGTAGCCGAGCTGGCAATGGGTTAATCATGATGGAAGAATGTTCGACCAAGTACGAGAAATAGTTTTTTTTTATTGCACAAGTTAGCGCTTCACGGCAATCTCACCTGATGGTAAGTGATGATGAAGTTTAGGATGGTAGCGGGCTAACCTATTAGGAGTGTGGTAAACCCATACACCTTATCGGTTTCTACGCGACATCGTGCTGAAAACTAAATAGCTTGGCACGTCTTTGTCGGTAGGATGGTAACAAGCCGCGGCCAAAGCCTACCACCAGACCAGACTCGAGCCGGGAATCGAACCCAGGAACTCCAACTTTATAATGCAACAGCGCACACACTGCGCCGCGGAGATCGGTTCTACGTAATCATATGAAAATGAATATATGTAGACTACACAAAGCTAACAAATATCTCAACGACATACAAAGCTAAAGATGGGGCATATTTAGTTTATTCAAAACAAGTTCCAATTCGGTGAATCGATTAATACTGGCTGAAGCCTACCACCAGACTAGACTCGAGCCGGGAATCGAACCCAGGACCTCCAACTTTACAGTGCGACGGCGCACGCGTTGTACCACGGAGGTCGTCAAAATAATAAATTTGTAAACAGTGCAACTAACAACTTCGTAGTAAGGTTGGGAATTTATAGTTCCCTCCTGAAGACTTTGATTATATAGGAACAGTAGGTAGTTCACACACGTTAATATCAAGTGTCAAGACGTCATACTATTAGTTAGGGTTGCCAATTCACTCGCGATACATTTCTTCTTCGTCGTTACACTCTGCAGAGCGGTCGTGGTCATCACGAATCAATGTCTTTGAGGCCAGATGTTATGCGCTTCACAAGCATTCGTCACTTCCCTCTGCTGGCCGAAAGTCTTGTGCACGTATAGGACCACCCACAGCCGACTTTACCTGATCGGTACATCGCATGGGTGACCTTCCTCGCCCTCTGGTGCCCTCCACCTTACCCTATACATATACATTTCATAATCAACCCATTAACGGCTCACTAAAGAGCACGGGTCTCCTCTCAATATGAGAAGGGTTTGGCCATAGTCCACCATGCTGGCCATGTGCGGATTGGCAGACTTCACACGCCTTTGAGAACATTATGGAGAACTCTCAGGCGTGCAGGTTTCCTCACGATGTTTTCCTTCACCGTTGAAGCAAGTGATATTTTAATTTTTAAAAACGCACATAACTCTGAAAAGTTAGAGGTGCGTGCGTGCGTGCCCGAATTCGAACCGCCGACCTCTGATTAGGAGGCTGACGCCCTAACCACTAGGCTATCACCGCTTCATATATACATTTAGGTTTATGAAAATTAAAATCAGAAATCGTTTCTCGAAATTATATAATTCATTCTCTTAATTGCTATTGTTGTAGGTGGTGTCCTAGTTACCCCTTTCCACTTGACCTTGTATATCTAACAATGAGATAAACATGACGCAGCCTCTAATTTGATAGATGACGGTGGCATAAAGATCGAGTTATTTCTTCGTAAATAGCACAAAGTGATAAGTGACCAATGTCTATTCAGCTGAAGTCATCAGAGTCCCTTGTGTAAGATTCAAGTTAATGGGGGTATCTTTAGAGACACTCAGTGATAGAAGCCGGTAATTTTTTGTATTATAAAACAAAAATCACATCAAAGTATACCAAAAAAAAGCAAAGAGATGGTAAGACGTGTTCAATTTCATAAAATATCAGATGCAAGAAATCGCACTTATTAGTTTGAAAACTTTTAGGGCGAGGATTGAGCCAGCTACAAAATTGTTTGAGGATGATGAGCGAAAAATATAATTTGCGATATCCGATAAACGTTCTACGGAATAGCTGAGTTTTTATAATTATACTAGCTGCTTCTCCAGCGGCTTGGTTCACTTAATTTGCGATATCCGCAATAGAATAATAGGTGATGCCCGCAACATAGTCCACGTAGATTAAGTTTTAAAAAATGGCTGTGCAATAACATTTGAATTGAGGAACCTAACCTTTTTTTTTTATGGTGGAAAAACTTTATGACTATCTATACCATTGGGCAGGACGGAGGTTATGTGGGGCTCCCCCCCTCGTCGGCAAGGTATACCCGAACTAAAAACCAACACGGCATATCCCTCTCGTTCGATTCTCTGAATGCCCGGGGAAACCATTGTATACTTCCGAACAAGAACTACTTATATATATAGCCAATAGCCATGATATAATTATAAGTTCAAAGTTTGCTATGGCAAACTATTGCTACCTATACCTGTAACTCATCTAGGAGAAATTAAGTTCTTCAAAAAAACCCGTGGGAACCAGCTATTTACCTAGTATAAAAAGCCTATGCGTAAACCTCCTTTCAGGGTCTATCTCCTTGCAAAATCTCAGCCAGTATGGTCCAGTATTTCCGGCGGGAAGGAGTAACAAACAAACTCCTTTATAATACGTGTTATTATTGGTATTGGAAAATATCAGTTTTGAAGCTCGGGGGCTCCGTACCTAGTTCGTAATTGATTGGTTTCACACGTCGCTGAATCCTTCGCTACAGAGCACACGGTACCGTTTCAAACCGAAATCATATTATGGTATGCAAGTGGATAGGTACCTACCTACTTAGTTACGGCAAAAAATATATATTTTTCACTTTAGAGTCACCATTATATTTAACCTCAATAAACCTACAGGTACGATTGATATTCTTTTTCGAATTTATCCCGTCACTTCCCGTATATTTGTCCTGCTGTATCTTTACTATACACAGGAAGGTAAACTTCTTACTTTATAACTATACTTTGTCTTACTCGTTTTGAATTATAAAAAAAAAAAACGAAAATCATCATATACAGCGTTGTCACTTTTAATTATAAAGTATTGTAATTCTAGCAAAATTTCCTATTCAAAGATTAGGTTATTACTTTACTATCGCGCTTTAAACCATCACCTCCCCATCATATACGTTTAACGCAAGAAAAGTTTTACAACAGAAAACTAACGAATTTCGAATACTACACCTAACAATCCTATGCTTTCGTTGCCAAGAGAATGAGACATTTCGATTATTTTACAATGAATAATGAATAGAAGCAGGCGTTACTTTGCGGAAGTCCACGATAAACAATAAACAGCAAGTATAATTTGCTATATTCCGCCAACAACCGGGAGATTTGTATAATATAACACCACGCAAAATCTTCCACTAGAACCTCTACGCATTTCTCTATTTTACAATGGGTGAACCATTTTTTAATATAACACGTTAAAATGGTCTTATTTTGTCTGATAACGTTATCACATAAAATAAGAATATTTTAACGTAATTTGTTTCATAGAACATAGTAAACAAACATTTTTTGGTGTAGATATTCAGGTTCAACACGTTACCATGTCGTACGTAGACTGCAAAAGATCTTATAGATTATGTAAAATCGCGACAAAAAGATTATATTTCAATAAACTGGCCACTTCTTATTTTTCTTTTAAATTTCCTAAGTAGCTGTCAATTATATCACATTGAAGACTATGATGAGGACAACCCGAATTTTATAATGGCCATATAAACAACAACACTTTTTTTATTTATTTTACAAAAAATCATCAGTATGAATGACTTTGCGAGTTTGGAAAAGACTATAGTGCGTGAACTGTCGTGTCGTTTGTGCCTTTGCACCGATGTATCAAAATTAAAACCACTCAATGCGGAGATTAAACGCAAGTTGAAAAGACTTTTCGATATTGTTGTCAGTAATTTTAATAAACTTTCAATGCTTTTCATGACAATTGTTAACCGATAGAAAACGTATTTTTTTCCTAATTACACTCCAATGTTTACAGATTCATACAGACGACAACCTTCCTAAGGCAATATGCCACGATTGTTTACAACAGGTTGCCGTTTTACATCTTTACGCTGTGAAAGTAGACAAAACACAAAAGTTTTTAGAGTTCCATAACATTAAAAGAACTGCAACCAAACGGGAGCAACACTTGCCGGATAATCAACTTCACCCAATAATTGCAGCAATATCGGAACAACCGCAAAATGCAAAGACCAATGACAGTTCGAAACAGGCACCACCTAAGCCTAAAGTGCCACCACCGGAATTACAACAAGGAGATGCAAAACCCCTAAAACTTCAAAAGGGGAAATCCCCTGCAGATATTAAATTTTTAGAAGTAATGCCCTTAGATGAGTTCGCAATAACTGAGAGTGTGGACAAATCTCTACTTAACAGTTCAACATCAAGTAACAAACCTCCTCCAATATCTGGAAAAGATAAAAATATAAGCAATGAAGACGATAGTCACACAAATGATGTGCTAGACCCTATCGTGTTAATAGAGGGCCGTCCAGCCAAGCACGGCGCGGCTTTAGATAAACAAATTACTCTATTTTACAAAATGGAATGCTGCATTTGTCATGAACAAGGGTTTCACTTTAGATCCCTAATGAAACATTATAAGGACAGGCACGGCGTTCCTGGATATGTAACATGCTGTGATAAAAAATTCCACTATTTTTATCCGAAAAAGATTATTGAGCATATGGCGTATCATCTGCAGCAAAACATATTTATGTAAGGCGTTTTATTATGCTACCATAAATCGTTATTAAAGATTAAAATACACACATTTTTTTATAAATATATGTGGTTTTATTAGAATAAGTTCTTTAACCGAAATCTAATGTCCTCGGTTCTAATAAATAAATGTCCTTAGTTAATTAGTAGTCCATTGCTGTAAATATCTTATCACTATATTGAATATATCCTTAAATTATTATTTCGCTTAAGAAGACCATCAAAAAACAATTTAAGAGTCGGTAGAATTTTTAAAATATGAAAGTGGTTCACAACAAAAAACAACATTATAACTTTTAAAGAACTTTTCTTCAGGTGTCGCAGTTGTCATCAAAATTTCCAAACCTCGCAACAACTTTTAGAGCATCAGAGCAACGGAGGGAGATCAGAGGGCAAGATCAACTGCCCACATTGTACAGAACGCTACCCTACCTTTCAAGAACTGGGATGGCATATTATAACACACCGTTCGGACAAACTCCAGTGTGATTATTGCGGAAAACTGTAAGCCTTTTTTCAAAACACGTCCTTCCTTTTATGAAGCTATTTAAACAGAAGCACACCTACCTACCTGTTATTACCTTCCAGCAGTGGCGTTCCTAGAATCTAAACATTAGGCAAGCCTTAATTATTTATAAAAGGACAGACATTTTACCAATGGCATTCCGTAAACTTAACGTATTTATATCCTCATTACAATATAATAGGAGAACTAAGATGTATAATAGCGTTTCGAATTAAATATATTGCGAAATTAATGAAAGTTTTAGGTTTGATATCATTTTAAATTATTAAATAAGTATTTTTAATTGTATTTTGAATTTTAGTTCAGGTTTATTTTTTCTTGATATACATTGTAACGAAAGCCGGATTTTCGACGTCTATGGTACTCATAGTACCGCCAGGTGGAAAGAGTGTGTTACTTGATTAGTATATTCATTTTACAATCCTAATAAGTTTTGTATATTCCTTTGAGTCCTAAGCCAATTTGTTTTGAACATAACTCCATCAGACAAATCTACAAATAGTTAGGTATACAATGACAAAACCTAAACTGAAATGAAACTGGTCATTAGGAAATAAATGTATGGAAAAAAATCTAGTCTATTAAAAAATTGGCATCTTAAAATCGGACGCATCGATCGATGCAGCTTCGTAGATAAAATGAGAAATACTTGCCCCAAATACGTATGCCAGCTTTTACGCCGTAGTTTGTAAATGGCAGGCCTTACTTCTTGTCAAGCAACTTTCAATGAAAATATTATGTAAATCGCAGTAACATAAACCGAAATTTCTAGTAGCCGCTATAATTTCTGTCCCCATATGTTAGATTTATTCTGGCCAGGCATGCTACATATTGCCTGCCCGAATATGTATGCAGGAACAAATAAACCTGCGACATAGATATCTACATTAATATCCTTCGGTACCCGTAGTATAAGATTTATACACTCACAAACGTAGAGTCGCTTTCGAATGTCGAAACACTGTTACGCCAAAGAAAAATAGACTTCATTTATTTTTACTTAGAGTCGCATGTTCCGTACTACTTTATTTTACAAACCTGCGATGGCTATGAAAAAAACGTTTAAATTTTCTGGGACGTTAGTGTGTTTTGATATTTGAATTAGACTTCGATTGTGGGCGTACAAATCTTATACTAAAAGTACTGTACTTCCTGTCTCCGTTTTGGTGAAGCTAATAATTGCCATAAACACCTAGGTAGTAGGTACTATCAAACAACGTATGAAAATTAGCAGCACATGGATATGTCCTCTCAACAGGAACGTGCCGTTAAAAAATAAAAGCTGAGAAAAATTATACAACCGTTTTCTTTTGGTTACTTATAGAATAAATGTATCTACTTACATATATTGAATGTAAATGATTCGAATTGAAAAATTGCCTTTTTTGTAGGTTGAAACACCATCATCGCAAGAAAACGGTTAATCATATGGAAGACGTCATACTATGCTCACAATGCGTACGGACCTTGAAAAATATTGAAAAACAAGAAAAAGAAATAGTAAGTGCTTTTTAAAACCTCGCCAGCGAAACGAGATACCTTATTTTTGCATTAATTATCGCTCTTTTCGTTGACCTTTACCTCCCGTAAAACATTCAAGAGTCGCTTGGGTTTAGTTATTCTGTCAAGAAATACTAGCCCGGAGTTAAAAATATGAGTTTTCATATCAAAGAAAGGGGAGTCGATACCAGTTAGTCCACCACGCTGACCTTGTGCGAATTGGCAGACTTCACACGCCTTTAAAAACATTACGGATAACTCTCAGGCATGCAGGTTTCTTCACGATATTTTCCTTCACCGTTGAAGTGATATTTTAATTGCTTAAAAATGCACGACGACCTCCGTGGCGCAGCACGCACGCTGTTGCATTATAAAGCAGGAGGTCCTGGGTTCGATTCCCGACTCGAGTCTGGTCTGGTGGGAGGCTCCGGCCGTGGCTAGTTACCAGCCTACCGATAAAGACGTGTCACCAAGCGATTTAGTGTTCCGGCACGATGTCGCGTAGAAACCAATTAGGAGTATGGGTGTACCATAACAGGTTAGCCCGCTACCATCTTAGACTGCATGATCACTTACCATCAGGTGAGATTGCCGTCAAGGGCTAACTTGTAGTGGGTTAAAAAACAAAAACATGACTTATATTACATTATATACTTATGACATATATTATAAAGTTGTAGGTGCGTGCCCGGGTTCAAACCCCCGACCTCTGATTAGGAGGCTGACGTCCTAATCACTAGGCACAGCTTCAAATTTTATGTATAATTTTAAAGCAAATATTTTTGAAAATTTTTGTAGGAAGGTTTAAGCTAATTACGACCATTTTCAATCAGAGCGTGGGCATCTATATTCGATGGATATGGTCTGATGTCATGACTGATTGATTCACATTAAAAGTTGCTATGTATTAAATTATAATGTATATTTGTTCAAACAGAAGGAAAAAGTAAAGGCCAAGTGCAATGACGTTGTCACAATACAAAAATATCAGAAATTTCGTCTAGCTATGGGGTTGTCAGCGGACGAAGAGGCTTCAACCGAATAAATTGAATTGAAGCGTTACAAAAAAATAGCAATCTCAGAAAAATATTAGCATCAACAAGAATTATGACAAAATAAAAGAATTACACATTGCAATATTATTTTTTATTTAAATTTTATATTAAACTAAAATTAATTGCGTGTCCAGTATGACCTATTAGACGGACAACACAGACACCCGTGAGTAAGGGGCCATCCAAACACACACAAATTACGCCCCACGTCATGAGGGAGGGAGGAGGTCACAATAGTGTGACCTAGTAAGTCGAGAGGAGGTAGGAAGCAGAAGCTTCGTGAAGTCACATTTACAAATGGAAATTTGGTATTAAATATCTAAAACAGCAATTTTATATTTTTTTTAGAAATTCAACGAAACATATGATATGAAAAATTTCTAAAAAAAAAATATAAAATGATTTTAAATTTATATATACATATATAAAATTATGTGACGTAATTCATAGATGTCCCCCAAATAACACAACATGTACAAAAACAGTGGCGCGTTTCTAGCGATTCATACCAAATCACCCTTAGTATAAAGGATTATTATTAAGCTCACAATAGTTGTACAGTATCGAAACACGCAAGTCAAAGTGAAATAAAACTTATTAAGTTTAATTTACAGTTCAAATTCGTCGAGAAGAATACAGTAGCGCTCTCCGCGGCAATTCGGTGAAATAAAAATCGGCTGTAGGGATTTAAAGAATAACTAAAGATCTACTATCCTCTGAAATTATATTGTATCGATACTGGAAAACAAATTTCAAGTTGCAAGCTTACAAAACTAATACTTTACACATAGATCTTATGTAAACTATTCGATCCTTCGCTTTTTAACCAGAGACCCAAGTAGGTCAGATATGGCTGGCAGGTTGTTTGTCTGATCGTTTGCTCCGGTATTCAAGTTGGAAAGAGGAATGTTCAACTGATTAGACGTGGCCGGAGGTTTCGGCTGACCCTTCATGTTTCTGTGTTGAGGGAAACTCGGCATAAGCTTAGGGTCGCAAGCTGAAAACAATACGAAAATTTGATATCATAATACAAACGTTTAATGGTTCCTAAGTATTAAGTTTTTTTATTTTTTAATGGGAAATAAATAGACTAAAAATTAAAAAAATATATAGGTTAAAATATATTGAAAAGATTCATGAATAGTAATAATTTCACCAATACTATATGGTGGATGAAACAGAGCTGCGTTTCTTTTTATTCAGTCTTTACAGACATCGGAAGTGACGTAGTTAAATAAAGTAAGGCGGTGAAATAAAAATATACGAAAGTCCCAAGTTGTGTACTTGGGACTTTCGTATATTTTTAGTACATGCATGGGCTGAAAATTCTTGTGTATGCAATGACGCCTTTTGGTACCCAGAAGGCCATTTATAATTAACTGGTAAAACTCGAAAACGCTTCGCTGCAGCTCACTCTTTTCGGAAGTAAAACAAAGCACTAAATAATAATGTAATAAAATAGCGTGGAAAATTATTAAAATTAATCCATAAACTACTTTTGAGTTCACAACATACGGAAGCTAATTTCTTACTTATAAAAGTAACCTAAATAAAATATACGTATATGTTATGCCAACGAATGCAAATACATATGTAGGCATCTACAACTTTCAAGTTTTTAATTGAAATTGGAAGATAAGCTTGTATAAAAGTCCTACTATAGTGTAAAGGATTATGTAAATGATAAACAAGCATGGGTATGAAATATTGCTCTAATAAGATAGCTCTTAACATAATTTTAAGTGGCATGTGAGATGGTGATAACAAAAAGAAAATGTATCTGGCTTAGTTTGTTGTGGGCTTCTTCTTAGACCGGGGCGCGTTTGGAACCCTCATAGCTTAGTGTTAAGTTTACGAATGTAGTTATCACCATCAAATCACTACTATGTAAATTATCGACGCATCAAAAGTGCCTTTTAAAGTACTATTTGAATAAAGATTATTTGAATTTGAGTTTGATACAGAAATGAATTTTTACATTATATATAAGCGATATATAAGCTTAAATGAAAGATTTGAACATATTTCATGAACTAATAAAAATAAATACTCACGCAAAGGTTGCTCCTTGAAATATGAGCTCTGCAGGCACTCTTCGGCGGTAGCCCTCTTATTGGGATCGTACATGAACAAGAAATTCAGTAAACGCAAGCCCGCTGCAGACAGCCAAGGGAACCTCTGCTTTAGATTGTTGTACGGCTGTTGCTTTAATGTGAAGTTCTGCAACGCTGGCAAAGCGCTGAACTCCGGCCAGATAGCGTCAGATGGTGTACCTGATCAATACATAAAATAAAATATGTAAACACAAAAAAAAAACTTCTTTCGATTAATATTGAAACAGAAATCTTCATATTGCACGGCTTACGTGTTTCCATATATACTTAGAACTATTCATGACTTGTTGAAAGTTTGACAGTGAAACTATATTAAAGAATATTATGACGCATCGTGGCCGTCAGTTATTCTTTATTTTCGTTCAATATCCACTATAAGTAAGCCCTTGACGGGCTTAAGCGTAAGCTTTGACATCTCACGTGATGGTAAGTGATGATGCAGTCTAAGGTTAAGTAACCGCTTGGGGACACGTCTTTGTCGGTAGGGTGGTAACTAGCCACGGCCCAAGCCTCCCACCACACCAAACTAGAGCCGGGAATCGAACCCAGGACCTCCAACTTTATAATGTGACAGAGAACGCGCTGCGCTACGGTGTTCGTCAAAGTGTTAGCGTGAGGCACATCAAAAAGTTTGCATGTGTCCATGTGTCAACGTTAAGGTCAAGCCATTACACATAATATGGGCATGAAATAAACATCACTATAAAAAAAATCTAAACTCACCAAGCAGATCAACAATAAGCTCGAGTTGTTCAATCTCAGTCCGGCCAGGAAGCAATGGTTTGTTGGCCAGTAGTTCACCGAGAATGCATCCAGCTGCCCACATGTCCAATGCTGGTGTTTGTTTCGGGGATTGTAACAGTAATTCTGGAGCCCTGTACCATAACGTAACGACGCGGGGTGTGGCGCAACGGGCCGGTGCACCTAGCCAACGTGCTAAGCCGAAGTCAGCTAGAAAAGGTTTTTGTTAAAATAAATATGTAGACTGCAAAGTTCTGTAAAGGTAATATCAACAATAGGGATGGTTACAGCAAGAGTGGTCTTCCTCAAATTGATTACAAATTGATAAAGCCATCGTGTGTAGCATGAGATAACCATATACAACTTTTTTGTATTATGCAAAATTTGTACAAACGTGACTAAAAATATAAACACAAATATTTGGTATGACAACACAAAAATACATAAAATCAAGTTCTTGGGAACAGTGCCTTTACTTTATTTGCGAACTTTAAACCGGCACACTATGAAACAGATAATACAAGGCTTTATCTCAATTTGATTTGTCTACACAATCTGAGCTACCGCCTACGGAAAAAAAAGTCTATTTTGGCAACACATTCTATAGTCTGCTTTGAAAAGTCAAGAGGCACAAATCACTAAATCGTGTTTGGATGTGCTTCAAACATTTAGCTTCATGATTAGTTGATTTCATATAAAGAGTTATATGAAATCAACAAGGAATGTTGAAAGACAGTAAATCGTGGCTGTTTGGGCAGACTTCTCCCATAGGAGCATTAGACACTTTACACTGTTCCAAAGTAGATCATGATTATATATAGGTAACATTAATAACTAACCTCTCAGGGCATTTTGCAACACTATTTTTCTAAAATTCAACTTTATAGACTCTATGAAGATTTTAAGTTTGTAGTAAAGTACATAGTCAGAAATTTATGATTACAAATAGGCTAACAAAATACTTAGGTTAATAAAAATAATTCATTATTATAATTTTAAATTACCTATCTTGACACATCCTTTATCTGTGAGCAGCAAATTGGAGACTTTTAGATCTCTGTGCACTATAAAATTGGAGTGCAGATATTTCAAACCCTTCAGCACTTGGAGCATTAAACACTTTACTTGTGACTCGGTGAAAGGTGATGTCATGTTGTCAAGCAATGAAGCTAAGTCTTGTTCACAGTATTCCATTGATAAGAAAATACTAAAAAAATACATTTCACTTTTAATGCAAAAATTCACAAGTCTCTGTTACACATCTCATTATGATCTTAGTTATATTAATAAAATAATGACATTTCTACGCTATGGTGAACAGAAGAAAAAAGTTTTGATATTCTGAATCTCAAAAGCGAAAATATTCAATTATATACAAGTATATACCTTTCAAGAGATCTCCCAACCAGGACTTCCTTAAGTTGTACAATGTTTTCATGTCTGCAAGCCATCAACACCTGAATTTCACGCAAACCACTTAAAGGCAGCCCATCCTTTTCAACATCCATTCTTACTTTTTTTAATGCTACTATATTGCCGTTTAGCTTGTCCTTGGCTCTGTCTGTAAATAGCATGTTGATTCAATGTATAAAATGCAAACTGATGCCCTCAACTTTGTACTGAATTGATGACTGCAGGAACCATCATGTATACCACTATCATATGTATCCAGTATGGATACCTATGATAGTGGTATAAATGGTATACATGCTCCTATATGCATTCTATATATATCTATTTACCTCAAACAAGCAATTTTAATACAAAAATTGCTGTAAAAGCTGACATAAGTTTAGCCAATGGTTTTTTTTTATTTCACAGGAAAACATATTTTTCTAAGATAAAAAGGTTTTCCAGGTCCATTTTCACGACACACATTTATGTGTTAAGGTTTTAGGTTTTTATGATAACTTTCATAACTTACACACGATTCCGTAAGTGCCTTCGCCAATTCGATTAAGTTTCTCAAACTCTCCAACAAATCTGCATCTTCCTAACTGGAAACATTAAAAACTTTAAGTGATCCTACTTTCTTTACTTAAATCACTCTCCGGCTCACTTTTTATCGGCTCTCGAGTTGATGATTGAGGTTATATTAACTTACGATATCTTTTTCAGGAATTTCCATGGATTTGCCAGTTCTAAAGGAAATGAGCACACCCTTACGTGCTGCCGGACCAGTAGGATCAACAACATCTTGGGTGGAGATCGGTTTATCAGAGTCTGAAACATGTAAATAAATTGATTTTGAATTCTTAACCTGAAACTAAAATATACCTGTGTGAAATAAGACTTACTTTGTGACATTATTGCAGCAAGTTATCTTCACTTCTTCAGCGCATATATAGGGATATTTCTACGATAGTCACTGGACTAAGAAACAAACCAACTACAAGTTTCAATTAAAATGAAGTAAAAGATATATAAACAAACAACAATCAAATCAACTTTGCACAGATTATTATATATGAGAAAAGAATATGTAAGTGTATTATCTATGGATATGTACTACAAATTTCGATTCTACGTATATTTCACCTCAGCATTACACGAACCTATATCAGCTTTGTTATATATTATTACCAGACAAAATTAAAATTAAATATTAAATACACGGTACAATATATACATTTGAATATACATTTATGCAGAATCGTAGATAGGTGACGTCTAAATTTTCATTCAGAACATTCCTCACTAATATTTATATTTGTTTCTTGTGGATATAGGTAGAGTATATAATATATTAGATCCTATATTAGAAACTTGATCGCCGACTGCAGAGTGTGTAGAGTTCCCTCAGTATATTATTTTATTATACTCTTTGGTGTAGAGTACTGTCAACAGTGGATTAAGAAGAAAATTAATCTGTGGATTGAAAATAGGAATATACAAAACTATAAAAAATTAAAGCCTATAAAAATGAATAGGTAGTGCTACACTATAATACTTTGTTGTAAATCTATTTATAATTTACAGTTTTATTATGGATCCTTCCAATAAAATCTTTACACATTTAGGTCGATTTTGGCGTACTAATATGTAAGAATTTTACTTATGAATTCTAAACATAATTCAATAATTAGTCCACCAGTTGAATATTGATAATACAATAAGAGCTATGAGAATTCCTAAAGCAATAAGTCCTCGGATTCAAAAGCAATTAATGTAAGTTGTTTAAACTATTTATTCTACTTATCTATACATTTTCAATTCCCTCATCTCTAAAAGCCTAAACTAAATATAATCTTTCTAGTCGTAAAACTTAACTAAAATTGATTGATTTATTGTTTTAGAAAACGTTTTGGTGTGTATGATAAAGTATTACCAGTTGAAACCACACCAAGTAGAATAGTACCTGATAATGTTGTGAAGCCTGACTATGTAACAAATAAAATAATTTTTATCACTAAGAAACCTGAAATTAAAGATGAGGAACAAATAAAAGGAATGAGAACTAGTTGTACATTGGCATCAACTATTTTAAAGAAGATCCATCCTTTTGTACAGGTGAGAAAAATAAAACTTATTTATGTGGTAAATTGGTCTTATTAACTATATCTTCTTTGATTGATATTTATGCTTCAGCCAGGTGTAAAAACAGATGAAATAGATGAATTAGCACATACATTGACCATACAGGCTGGAGCATACCCATCACCATTATTTTACAAAGGATTTCCAAAGAGTGTATGCACATCTGTGAACAATGTTGCTGTTCATGGCATACCTGATCTTCGTCCTTTACAGAATGGTGATATAGTCAATGTGGATATTACAGTGAGTTTCATATGAAGTAATTAATTGTACCATACCGTCTTTGCACCACAAATCAAAAAAATATGTTTACATAATTGATACATTTTTGAATATAAGTAATTTATAAGCATACCTTTTTTTAAATGATAAATTCTTATTATTTTTTAATTTTGAACCAAATGTTGACTTACAGGTTTTCTTCAATGGATATCATGGTGATTGTTCAAAAACTTTTCTAGTTGGAGATGTTGATGATCAAGGCTTACATCTTGTTCATACAACTGAGGAATGTCTTAAGCAGGTTTTATACATAGAATATTTAAAATAGTGATAGCTTAATTTAATAGCTTTGCATTTCTATTATATCCTTCAAAGTCCATGAAACTTTTGAATGTTGCTTATAAATAAAATCAATGCTATGAATCATTTTGCATATGCAGAACCATAAACAATGGAATTGGCATTCCATTGTTTATATTATATTTATGTTATTTTAAGAATTTGTTGCCAGGCAATTGATATATGCGGACCAGATGTACCATTCTGTGACATTGGTATGAGGATTTATAGAGTTGCCAAGAAAAATAAGCTTACAGTATTACCAGCATTTGTGGGACATGGCATTGGAAAGTATTTTCATGGCCCTCCTGATATCTATCACACAAGTATGTATCTAGTAATTTTAACTGTCTTGCATTGTAACAATTTGGGGTACTGTAAACAAGGAATAATTGACATAGTTCACAAGTGTTAGATATCATCTTTTAATACATATTTTTTACTGAGAATCAAATGAGCTTAGGATTTCGTTGCCAATTCTATTCTATTTATTATACACAAATCTCACTTATTTGCCAGGTTGGAACCTGTGCATGCAACCAACCAACCATGCATTAAAAGACAGCACATCTTTTAATATTTTCTGTAGAAAATCATTTTAGACTTGTGTACTGTAAAATTGACACAACTGGTAAAACTGGTTGCAATGTCTTCATAAAAATATGTCAGAAACACACAGGTTATATATATTTTTGACCTTGGTTTACAAAATTCTCTGTATTGATATGGGTATGGAACTATAAACAACTTCTGTGAATTGCAATTTTTTAGGCTTTCAGAGAGAATTCTTGAACTAAAATTTACTATAGTAAATAGGTATTTTAATTTTATATTCCTATCAACAAATAAAAATAACAGAACCATATTAATCTATTTTCAGTAAACCGTTATCCAGGTTTAATGAAACCTGGGATGACATTCACTATAGAACCTGTTCTTTCGCATGGTAAAGAAAATACAGTTATATTAGATGATGGCTGGACTGTAGTCACCGAAGATGGATCTAGAGCAGCCCAAGTAGAACATACAATCCTTGTTACTAAAGATGGAACAGAAATTCTGACTAAATAGCTGTAAAAATAAAAATGTTACTTTTAGATATCTTTAATAAATTATTTATTTGTTAATAATGGAACTTTGTTTTATTACTACTCAGGGGTTGTTTTGCCACTAAGTTAAAAATGTAAATACTGTATTAATCATGAATGCATTAATCAAATTTAATGTAAAGAAAAATTTAATAGTTAGCATTAAAGAAAAAAAATATTTGAAATATATTTTTAAAATTTATTTATAAAAGTGGGTATTTCATTATTTTACATACAAATCTATTTAGTCATCAAATACCTCATAAATGCATAGATATTTGATGATACATTTTTATTTCACATTAATTTATTTAAAGATTATTCAGATCAAACGTTTTCATGGTTAGTAATCCTATCGCTTATTTAAACATTCAACAATAAAGAAAAACACATATATTACAAGTTATTTAATTAGGCATTTAGGTTAACTTGCAGGTGTAAAAATCTTGATTAGATAATCGACACTTGAACAATTTCTGTTCCAGCAAACAAACTGATGTCAAAAACTCATTGTTCATTATATTCAGCCACCAAAAACAATGTTCCATGCATAACTAATTAACAGCTTGCTTAGGGTTTTCAGTTCCCGATTGCTCTTCTTTTTTTCGTTGTTTTTCTCTCATTAATTCAGCATCCCTGAAAATGTATACAATAATACATTGTGTACTTCAAATATTTTAGTTATTCTCTTAAGAAAAATTTAAGTACTCGAGGGAACTTTTAGGCAGACACTTTATAAGTAACCTATTTGTATTGATTCATTACTTTGCCTGTTTTGTACTGAAACTGAAAGCTGTACAAAGTTTTAATATTTCTCAAAATCAGATTATAATCATCAGTAGCTGCACTTTCATATATAATTACACCATCAAGGATTGTTACCTGTGTTTTCTTTCAGAAAGAGACATCCCTGTCTTTTCATTGGCATTTTTCTTTTTCTGCATTTCTTGTTGTTTCTTTTGGTTTTTAGCACGAGCTAAATCTCTTTGATTTCCACCTGGGATAGAATATTATAGCTTGTTAATGTTATTGATATGAAGTAGTCAGAATATCTTTCAATTTCAAAATATTATTGGTTATCATTAAAGGAAGTGGTCAATTTATATAATGAGGTGTCATTTTCAATCCATCCTTGTATGTTGACATCATCTAATGATAGCTAGGAGTGTCGTTGTAAATGCAATTGCGACTTTTCGTATCAACTTAGCCGGGTAAATAAAGCGTTTCCTTTCCAGTTACGTTACAAATGATGTGTAATTGTTATAAATTATGAAAAAGACATTGTTTTGAATCGTTACTCTATACTGTACTTACGGGTCATCGTGGCTTGGTTTTTTTGTTTACTAGTTCCAGAATAATTCGTTGTTTGATATAGTAATTCTAAGGTCCGGACGATACGCTAGTCCGGCCGAAACCCAGGACAACGCACCGCCCTACTTATCTCCAATATGAAAGAAATTTGAAGCAACTTAAAGAGAAGTTTAACTTTTCACAAAGTGTTCGATCAACTTGCCATCACAGACCACCATATTACCATAGACAAGAGGAAGGTTCTCACAAATGAATATACCTATTCATTTGTGAGAACCTTAAGACCCACGATAATAGAAGATTATGCTTGTATAGTCATTGACTACGCGTTTACTACATTGTGGATATAAGCACTTGATCTCAGTTAATATTTAGTAAGTCTTCGTTAGCATTTCAGCGGTTATTATCATCTCAAACTCGTAGGAGACCAGACTGGGGACCTATATACCCATTAAAACCCAGCGATGCTCCTTTGCGTCGCATGATGGCTGGGTCAGAACGATCACGCACTTGTCTGTAAGAAATAAAGATTGTCAACAATCGCTTGTAGCTATATCGTTTGTTTATCTAACAGCTTTGAATGACTATTCAAAGTTTGTTAGACTAAACCTTCCTTAACCTTCCCTTCCTAACTTTACCTTAACAGTTATTATTTATATTTCTAAGTTCAAATGTGTAATTTATAGTTATTGATATTTAGATTTACATAATAGTTCTAAAACACGGACGGACAATAGAACTGCAATTTAACACTGCAAGATAACTGTACTTTGTTCAACATAGTACTTTTTGCTTACCTGTCTTTAATATAAACAATCGTTATATCGTTATTTTTAAAATATTAAAAATAATCAAAACAGGTACGTATTTATTCATTTATCTTTTCTTAACACTAAAAGTAATGAAAGATTGTATTATACATGATAATACTCAGGAAAGATAAGTTGTTGAAACAAATTCGGTAGGTAGATACTGTAGTATAACTATATATTTCACTTTATTGTTTCAATAAAGAACTGAATTTTAATGAATAATTAATATGAAGTATGTACCTACATTCATTTAATTCCTCAGTTATTGAGTAAATTAGTTTACTCTATGGATCTGTTTAAAATTTTCGTCTAGATTATACTCCCTGTCTGCTATTGGCTGTCAAGTTGTCAAAATGTCGGTCAATGCACAAATGCATCTCGATAAAAATGAAAATAATAAAAAGAATGATAAAACCTTAAAACCCCTATTCCCGAAACAAGCAGAGTGTTCATATGTGTCTTGTTACTGGCAAGTATAATTTTTATTAAATACGTATGTTGCATTCTGTTAAAAAATATTGTTGATAAATGTTTTGCTTTGTTTCTGTTTCTGCTGCACTGCAGTGAAGAGAATGTTTGGAAACTATGTCAGGACGTATCAATACGGATCCCAGGAGAGCTGGATAGGTGTTATGTTGTGTTTATTTCTAACCCTTGCCGTACCGTGCCCTTGTGGAAACAAAGGGCAGGGCGTGAGGAGGACCGACTCGTCATATGGGTGTGTACAGAAATTATACTACGTTATATTTTGCGTATACAGTACAACATTCTTCATTTAATTTTATTCTTTATTCAAATTTAATATGTTCACTGTTACTTTTTGTGATTACAGATTTTTGTAGAAGCAATCTTTTGTACTTACTAAAGGTGCCTATACAAAGATACAATAAAAAATCATTTTGATACAGAAAATATTTTTTGTAAATTAATTTATTGAAATTAGCAAATTATTAATTAATGTCTTATAATGAAATTGACTCACAAAATTGGATTGGTGTAAAAAAATTCAAAATAATTTATTTCAATTCCATAATACATATTGTTGCATGTTAGTTTAAATGTGCTTGCAACATTGCATTATATTGTAATATTTTATTACAAAAGATAATAAAATGGTTTGTTAACATATTGCTATCATATTGATTCATTTTGATTGTGATGATCTCTGATAATTATCTAATGGCTTTAATGCAAGCAGAGCTGCAGGTACTAGCTAGTATAATATATATTTGTAATTATTTTAACTAAATTCATAAACTTAAAACTAAAGCTAAGAGGGTTCCAATTACGCCCAGGTTTAATAAGTAGCCCACAAAAAACTCATAATGAAATTAAAGAAAAAAAACCTGGTGGTTATGTTTTCTTTTCTTTTGTCACACATTTTTTTCACATAGTCAACTTTACATTTCTACTTTCTTACTTAATATTCATGATATAGATGTTTTGTTACACTAATTTATTAATAAAATCCCTTATTACATAGTATAAAAGTATTATTTTACAGGACTACCATGTAATATTTATGTACTCTGTGGATTGCAAGACATGTCTTGTTTATGACTTGGACTCGGAACTGCCATTTCCTACTTTTTTTCACAAATATGTGACGGAAACCTTTCGTACTGATCAAGTTCTAAAATCTGACTTCCACAGGTAAGGTTATCAGCAATTATTTAATCTTAACATTAAAACAGTGCCTGCACATGTCTCTTATCTTATTGAGAGTTAAATATTTGCATCCTTTTCTTGGGGCTGTCATAAGCAACAAACATTTTTATTATCTTATATCAGACGAAATAGAAAGGCTGGCCCATTTCTAATGTGCCTCCCTTTTCAGCACCTAGATGAAACATCCCTTTCAAGCACAAAATTAATTTAAAAACATGTGATAGATAAATTGCTAAAAAATAAAATGATAGATATGAATTTGGAAGGAAGGAATCTTATGTGGTCATCATAAAACTTAGTATAAAGTTTGCAAACAATTGAAAAATATTTTAACACTTTTATAATAGATTTATTTTTTATTTTAAAATAATAAGCATGTACTATCAAGTAATGAAGTCATGAAATGTTTTAGATTCTTCCGTGTAGTTCCTGCAAAACAATTCTTGCAACATTTTGCTTCCGATAGGCGCCATATGAAAAGACCTGATGGTTCATGGATTAAACCCCCTCCGCCATATCCTGCCATCTGTACTTCAAGTAAGTTTAATTTATATATGTATGTACAAAGCAATATACTAAATAGGCATCCACACACCCACACCATCATAACAAACCCTAACAATTTATGATCTGAATCACTGCATTAAGATTTATTTTATAATGTATATAAATATTAAAAAGATGCTAGAATGGTTTGTTTATTTGAATTTCCGTTAATTCATAACCAAATAATTTAAAAAAAATATTTCACCACTATTGGACATTTTGTTCCAAAGTATAATAAGGCTATACTTTATTTCAGTGATAATGAGATTTCAAGCCTGAAATATAGGTATTTGCAAAACAAACTGAAGAAGTGTTACTCATTTTCTTTTTCAGCACAAGCTGATTTAATGATTTATTTGCATTTTTTACCTAATAATGCAAAATTTTGTTACCAGTGTTTACCATAGAAAAACTAGTTTTGTATTAAGTATTTATTTGATAGAAAACATGTCACTTATTTCAGAGTTCATAATCCTAGCCTTTGTTATACATCATTTCAATTTTAAAGCTGTTTCCTGAAATATTGCAGAATTACAGATCACACATTGTAGTTGAGGGCATAAGTATATACAAGCCTCATTTTTGACACAGAAAGATGCATATAAATATTTTTTTAGTCAATATGTATAAGGTGCAAGTTATCTAAAACTAGTCTAAACTGCTCTACAGTAGGATATAATTTGTTACAATGATAAGTAAAGTCCATTTTAAGACAGTACAGTCTGTAAAACCTAAAACAAAAATTATGAGGGTTATAAATGTTTCCTGGTATAAGAAGAAGAAGCCCGCAAAAAACGCAAGTGGGTATTGACTAACAAGTTATCACTGTGATCTTGCTTGAAGGTGAGCAACAATGCAGTAAAAGTTTGATACATTCTAACCTGGGTGTGGATTTTAGTTAATTTAATGATTTAAAATTATTGTTAAAAAAAAAAAAAACATAAATTTAATATTTATTTCAGCTGCAACTCACAATTTAGATGAGTACATCAACATGGACTCTGAGACTGGTCCTGGTCAGGTTTTTAATCTTACCGACTATGTGAAACGATTCTATAAAATAGACAAATAATGACAGTTAGTTAGACTAAATTTTGTTTTTTGATCTATAATCGTAATATTATTTTGTTATGATTTTATTAAGTTGATTATGTTTTAATAATCTTTGTTAAGTATTTGTTTATTGTTAATGTTGTCTTCAACAATCTCAATAGAGTAACTGTTTTAATTTGTACTTTTTTAATATATCCACAATCTTTTTGTCTACACAATAATCCAGTATATAAGATGTTTACGAAACAACATTATTTTTTAATGAATAATATAGCATTAAAATAGCACTGGAGTAATCCACTTGCAGAGTGGTTTTGCACAAAATTGAATTTACTAGCCATTTTCGGATTCTATTAGGAATTTTCTCGTACCTACTTCTAATTATAATAATTTTATCTAAATGTCCTGTAAACCAAATATTAAAAATTATGACATTAAAATAATATACTATTATATTAGTTACATTTTCTAAATATACACGCAGTTTTTATGGAGCTAAAACAAATTTGAAAATAAAATAAATATTTGCTTAATTTTAATAAAATAGATATTTTTAATTACGCGTACTTACGATTAACTTAAATAATTGCTAATATTAATCAAACTTGTAACCTTTCAAGGAAAAATGATTGTACTTTCTTCTCAATCAAGTTATTTCCTTGAAGTATTTTCACAGTTTAATTATCATTGTTGGTATAATAAAGCCTGAAAGAGATTAATGGATTATAATTTAGTATTCTTCCATTTCACTATATTTACTAAAATTTATGACTAACAATCAAAATTTGTACTAAGATTATATTTTGTACTGTTTTCCTTCAACAACAATCTATACTAATATTAGAAAGCCGAAGAGATTGTTTGATTTTCAGAATTGTTGTTGTAATCAGGAACTACAGTACATTTTTTTTTTAATTGTCTATTCCACGAGAAAAGATTTAGGTATAAGACATCACGCTAGGAACAATAGGAAAGGAGCATAAATGAAATAATTGCATAAACTGGAAAAGACCGCGACAGCATACACAATCTTTTCAGGTTGACTAATCAATTTGGTCTAACAATATGGACTAATCTCAGAAATAGGTAGTAAAATTTTCACTGGTTATAGCGTGATGCACCTATGCTCTAAAAGTTTTTAAAATTGATTAGAATATTATTGAGCGGTGGTTGAAACTGCGGAGCACAGCCAGTAACTTGATAAACAAATTTCATCATAAAAAAGTAAATCGTGAATTAAAGCGAAACTAGCATCCAACAAGTTGATAATAAATAGTTCTTATAAAGAGACTTCAATAAATGTTTAAAAAAAATCCCGTTATAAAAAAAAGTTCATAACTTTATGGTCCTTATAAAGAGTATACAATGTTAATCGTTATTTTCCTGTTATTGCTATAAGATCTTGAATACTTAAATTATGATTTTTTAAACATGCTGTATGTTAGAATGACCATGGAGTTTTTGAATGGAATGAAGCTTTAATGGGCATTATTTGTTGTGTGATTTTAAAGTTTAATCTATATTAAATAAGGATGTAGTGTATTCTGTATTATTATTATGTAGTTTTGGTGTAAAATATGTTTTTTACATACTATTCAATATTAAGTACTACGATTTCGCCACAAACATGTCTTATGTATTATCCAGTTAGCATTTATGTTAAATAGTACTGTTATATTTTGAATAAGCATATTATGTTTATTATTCTTCCTGAAAGATAAAAAATACTTAAGTTTAGTTAGTACCTTGATAGGCTTTTATAAAATAGTGCTCCCACACAAATTCTTAACAACATGTTAATAATTAATATGTGATAATATATAAATTTTTATTATTAACAACATGTATGTTTTACTCTCGCTATTTCAATGATAGTTTTTTGAATTTTACGAAGGATCCTTAGTGAAAATATTACATGTTATAAAAGTTACTAGTTTTAATTTAGTCAATTATTGATAGCGGCTCTACAAAATAATATCAGACACGCAATCGTCGACTATAAAGCTTAATTGTACCTGCAAGGTTTTAAATGTTCGCGTGCCCGTCCATGAGGAACAAATATCAGGCTACCTACCAAGGATACCTAAATCGCCGTTTTACGTTACGTTTAAGTACGTAATAATAATTTAAGCTTGCTACTCAAAACTAAATAAATAGTACGTACAGGTTTAATCACTCAAAATATACCAGAGTTATTTTGAATCATTATCAAAAAGTTCCTATTAGTTACTTTGCGTTCATGACAAAGCTTACTCCTCTGAAAGGTCTGAAAGGTTAGGTAATGGTTTTTAATAAGGATTTTTTTTTTATTTATAAAAATAAATCTTGAATTATGAAACACAAGCAGATGCGGACTACGTGTTGATTACTACGTCGAATTAATCTGTACAGATTTTGACTTTTAATCCGTCTCCTAAACGAGCTGAATTTTGGCATGGTAATTATCGAGTGTCCTAGCATGACAGGACTACGTGGTACAAGTAAGTAAAAATACTTGTACTTGTAGTCGAATAAAAAAAACTCGAGTCATCACCAACTACAGCGTTGCATTTCATTTTGTAATTTCGGTGTTTTGTGCAGCCTAGATGTAGACAGACTGGTTTATATATGTATGAAAATGAATAGTTTTTGCGACAGTGTTGAGTGCCTTTCGAAAAACTTTGACAAATAGCTTCACACACCTTGCACAGATTCATTACAAATGTAGAGAGATAATGCCATGATATCCGTTCTGCTGCAATAGTCATTGGACAGGTACGGCCTACTTCACGTGAAGAGACGTGTTTCAGAGAAATAAAACCGCCGCAAAATGTAATTTGCTAGTTTAATGAAACATATTTACGGCTTTTAACACAATTAGGTCCTACATGTTATAATGCAAAAAGATTTTTAAAATGTTCGCGTTTTCTTGGCCAGTTTTCGTAGTGTTTCGTGCAACCTTATTTCGCTCGAGCACTTACTAAAAAACATGAGATTCTTATCAGCTTCTGTTTCATAAATCACAAAGCACGAACTTGTTAGCCACTAATTTCTATCTGCGGTTTTGTCTGTTTTATTAATGTCTGTCTGTTATCATAAGTGAAAAAAAAGAGGCTATAAAAATATAAAATCTTAAAGTTCAGGTGAGTTACTTTTAAAACAGTTTGTGTTTTTCATTATAGAAGTAGAGACCATAGTATTATACAGAATATATAAATTACTTAAAACAAGGGACAGATCCATTTTAGTAAGGAGTTTTAGGATTCGATACTTGCGAGGTGTATGGTAGCATAAAATAACATCTCACGACTTGGGGACCTCTTTTCCTAAATTTATTGGTGACAAAACCAATGTAAACGTACATTAAATGACGTCTAAGGAAGCAATTCAAGTGATGGAATATTGGATTTTAATCAATAAAGGACCTAAATATTGTAAGTTATCCAATCAATATTTTTAAACACAACAGATAACTCGAGAAGTTTAAAGAAGTTTTTAGTTTGTCACTTCCCCCGTTGATCCTAGATTTTGTTACATTTTGATTTGACCGAAGGGGTCAGTTGAAATGGTAACTCGTTTACAAATATAAAATATAAACCAGCGTGTGTTTTTATAATAATTGTCTCAACGATGGATTAATCATACTATTGTACCTACTAATAAAAAATACGTTGGTTTATATGTTTGGTATATAAACGTTTTTACACTGTATTTTTTTTTATCGGAACATGCTATGCTATGTGGTCCTTTGCACGAGTGCACCAGGCTTTCGTCCAGCCGAGAAAAGTAGCGGATGCACGTGAGGCGTATAACATCTGTCCTCAAAGACACTGCTTCATGATGTGCAGGACCACTCTGTCAAGAGTAACGACAAAGAAGACATGCTATAAAGTTATTTATCGATCGACTGAGACACAATAATGGCTTTACTTTTCACCTAATATTAAATGGAGGTGTATTGGAATAGAAAAACCATTTAATAGACGGAGGGAAAAAAGCTAAGTACATATAAAGGGTAACCCAGTACTTAACGGTATGTACAAGGAAAGCGCAAGCAAACTTCTCCATGCAGGAGTCATGAACGACCCATTACCGGCTCACGGGTCTCCTCCCAATATGAGAAGGGTTTGGCCATAGTCCACCACGCTGGCCGGATTCGCAGACTTCACACGCCTTTGAGAACATGGAGAATTAACCAGGAGTAAAAATCTTTTATTCTTATCTTGTTAATACATAGGTACATTTTGTGGCGAATGAAATATCTATATTATTTTGAAATGGTACTGTTATGTTGTGTGTACCTTCGACGTTGTAACTTGTACCTTAAGTGATATATTTATATTATTATATTTATTAAATTAAGTGATTTTATTGTAGTGTATTATGATCGCGAGGTAGCTTTTGTATGTTGTTAAATCTATTTAAAGTTTTTTATCAACTTTTATACACTCTTTTAACCTTCCCTAAGCACCCTTAATATTGTAAATGTATCGAATGGACGATGTACGTTGCATAAAGCATTTATTAAAACACAAATAAGTAGGAGAGGATATGATATATGTTTACGAAAGTCATTAGTGGTAAGATATTTCGGTCACATAAATAAAAGAGCATACATGCGATTTCATTTATATGCTTTCGTTACGTCAAACCAATCCATAAAGATTTTAGGTTAACACTCGTTTGGTCAAGTTTGATTTTCTTTTTTTCCGACCTTATTCTGTAATTTGAGATCAGTTACTCGTAGGTACATGTTTTCTCCAACCTTCCCTTTTCTCGTGACTGGTGCTATATCCTAGGGGGAAAGGTGCAGGTGAAAGTTATCTGCAAGGTAGAAAATGGCACTATACAATAACTATTTTAAAAGAGCGTTCTCTGTAATCATTTGCTTCAAATTAATAGCATAAATTTATTTATGTGACCGTCAAATATACAATGTTTAAAAATTATGTACACGTTGTATGTTTTATCATGATTATTGATTAACTTTGTATTTTTAAATGTTACACATCTATAGCTTTTTTATTGGCATTTAGAGTGCTTGTACATGGACATACGAATTTTCCGATTTCGATTCGATGTTCTGGCCACACCCGAATTATGTCGACTCTTTCCCTCAGTATAAAGATCTATCTTATCTTTCGTCTCACACAGCGTTCGTTGTTCGTGTTTTTTTAGCAGTTGCAGCTTTTCGAATAAATAAAATAATATTCTTTTTTTTTTTCGAGTCGCATTTGAGGAACAATTTGCATAATAGCTAAAATGAAGCTGTTTACTACTCTTTCTAGTGTGTTTATCTTATTATATTGAATCTGAGGGTGCGTACAAACGTATTTTATTTCATCGTTCAAACTCAATTTCATAATGAATACTCTGACAAGCACTCTAAAGATCAATTTAATATATGATTATACCAGTTGACATAAATTAAATAAAAAAAAAACTAATGAATTTTAGTCTCGTGTTGACACCGAAATGTAGTTACATAATTTAATTATACATTACCCTATTTTTAGCTAATTAGTGTTTATTATACATTTAATTAAGTATAATAACGTTATTATAGAAATTAAAATTTTCCAGGTGCACCAAAATAAACCGTACTTACATATTATTTAGAAGTTTATTGTACCTATCTATTGTTAATTTATATACTTTCTGCAGGGTTCTTTGTCTGTGTTCAAACCTAGTTTCTAGTCAACTATTTAAATAAGGTTTTGTTCTAAAAGATTTAAACTTAAAGTTCCCATCGCTTTGTACAGTCTCCAACTAAGTCGCTGCGCGAAGGTTAACTGTTTTTGTCATCGCTGCTAGATACAGGAAGTAACATACATAAACTTGTGAATATAAACACAACTTAGGTTATTGAAATTAAACCCATACAAACGTCAACACTGCGCTATGGTTCTAGCAGCTTCAACGGGGTAGCTGGCCACTATTCGCCGCCTTTTGTTATTCTACGGTATTTGATATTTTTGTCATTAGTCAAACAGCTATTTATAATGTTCTTGTCAATATATCAACACAACTTAGGTTATTAAAATGAAACACATACAAACGTCAACACTGCGACTATGGTTCTAGTAGCTTCAACAGGGAAGCTGGCCACTATTCGTCGCTTTTGTTATTCTACGGTATTTGATATTTTTGTCATTAGTCAAACAGCTATTTATAATGTTCTTTTTATTCGTTCACTCTTGGCAGAGTGGTCGTGGTTATGATTTGGCCTTCACTGCAGTTCTTAGGATCCCCTTCCAGCGATTTCTGTTGGTCACGGGAGCATTCGGAGATCGATAAATCTGTAGCGGAACGAATTGAGTCCGACCACGTGGACGTGTGCCCTCGACTCCACCTTGTACTACGAGATGTTCGATGGTACCAGTCTTCCTTGTTATATGCCCAAATAATTTATAATGTACCTGTTTTTAATCTGAAAATAGTAATCTATCTAGCAATAGTATTGAATCATTGCTTTATCCCCAGTTATCTGACGCGATTTTCGACGAGGTATTTAAAAGATTAAATGAGACAGTTGAACCAATTCATAAAACTTCGTATTACCCGAGGTACCACATTTTTGGTTACAAAACTCAAGAATGGTATATTATATCGACCATAGAGTATAAATAGTGTCATAGCCGATCGGAACATATTTTCGAAGTTCCTTTTTACTTACATATTTACCAACGCAAATATTTTATTTACACATTACAATTTACCGCTTAATGTATACATCAGAACATCTGCTAATTTGATTTGCTATAAGCATGGTTTCCAGTGATGTTGTACGGTGTTGAAAACAAATTTGAAAAACTTTGCGTAGCGGCTTAGATGCGATTGCTGTAACCTATTCACTACTTATAAACTTTGAGCGTTCTTGAAATCTAGTCATAACTTTTCTTCTACTGTATTGTTAAGGAGTTTACTAAACTAAATTATATACCTAGCTATGTATTTTATCATTCGTGATTCGAGGCGTAGCTGGATTCTTTATGGGACCAAAATACAAAACAAAATATTGAGAATGGATGAACACAGTAATTAAACGGATATTAACAAAAGTCGGGGCTGTGTTTATGTCCCAACTAGTTACGCCTTAGGCTCGATCCAAATAATAATGCTGTTTACGGTTCGATCTAAATTCCGTGCTTAAAATACCTACTACTAAACCTTTATAAAAAAAAAATACCAATTAAAAGGTTACGAGGTGTCGAGGCTAAGTTCGGGTGTATGAATACCCACTACTTAATCTCTATAAAAAAAAAATACCAATTAAAAGCCTACGAGGTGTTGCTTAGGATCTATTCGGGTGTATGTAAGCTATGTTTTAAACAAGAAACACAAATTATGCTTTCGCCTGATGGACAGCGTAATTTGTGATTTTGTCTTTATTCATAAATGACACAGGATTTGTCCATATAGTTCCACATATTTACGAGGGCCTTTATTAGCGAAGCTGTTATCACCCAACTTATTCTAACAGACGCAGATCCAATGACATTTCTATATATTGTTAGTATTAACGTTTACCAGCAGGCCAGTTATTCGGAATATGCACATTTGGTACATTAATGTTAACTTACAGCTCTAGTGTTTGGAATTTAACCAAAAGTAACCCCGAGGACGCGTTTATACGAGCAGTGGTTGAGCACAAAACCCTACAGAACCTAAGTAGCTAATCAGTCCCGGCTACATATTGTACGGGCAACACATTCATAGTCTCCTCATAGCGTGTCTACGTTGTACGTTGACACGCGTTTTTAAAACGCGCGTCAAAGTCGGGATCAACCGAATTTAGCCTTATTAGGTTAAAGTGCCCCGTTAATGCAATGGAAAAACTTATTTTTTCATAGTCAAGCAATTCCACACGACCCGTCGGTACGTATTGAGTCACGCGTTAGGTGGGATTGCGTGTACAATAATAATTAGTGTACCTGCGACTCACGGACATGGGTCATTATTCCGATGAATAATGTAAAATTACTGTGTACATGGCAACGTTCACTGCCCTTTAATTGGCCCAGTGGTAGCGTCACACCAAAAATTCCAATACCAAACAAGGGTTAGGCTAGTCATTATCAAAGATTATTATCACTAGTTTGTGATCGTTTAAACTGTAACGATCATTTGGTCTGGTGGGAGGCTTTGGCCATGGCTAGTTACCACCCTACCGACAAAGACGTGTCGCCAAGCGATTTAGCGTTCCGGCACGATGTCGCGTAGAAACTAATTAGGAATGTGGGTTTATCATACCCCTAACAGGTTAGCCCACTACCATCTTAGACTTCATCATCACTTACCATCGGGTGAGATTGCCGTCAAGGGCTAACTAGAATACTAAGAAGAGGCTTGGACTCATCAGCAGAATGATGATGGCAACCGTAATCAGCACTATTGTTTGTATCATCACCCTTTAATGTTACTACTGTTTATGAAACGTTTCAAAACTATCGATACCTTCCTTCGGAGCCTTTTTAAAGTTTTTTATGTACGACTGACAGCCTACAATTGATAATAAATTATCGTGCTTGTGCTTTTAATGTAACAAGTTGTATTTTATAATTTTAATGATTCAAGCTAAAATAAAATATTATTACATGCGTTTTGTTTTATTTATTTATTGACATTATAATTATCAAAAAATCAACGACGAGGCAATCTAAAGCGAATACTCGTTTAGAGCTCAAGTCTGCGTTGGTTCTATCCTAATCCTTTTCATACATTCCCAATATAGATCCATTGAACTACTCACATTTATTTTTCTTTGACCAGTTATATTTCTGTATAACTATGTTCAACCAAATAAGTCTAGTTATCGGAGTTAGTTTGTCTAGCCATCAGTGGTAAATTAATAAATAGCAAATGGCATTAATGATATTAAATACGAACATTATACTAGAATAATGTTGAATTTAGTTGATAAATATCTCGAGCTGTAGGGGGAAAGAGGATTCTATGGACTATACCCTAAATGGCTTGTAGATCACGTGCAGGGTGCTCCATCGACGAACGACGAGAAACGACATGGGTTTTTGCGATATCCCTTTACATATAAGCATATCGTATGATGTAAACCGTAAACAAATAAAATAGCATATTTGTGCTGCTTGTATTTATTAATAAGAAATGTTGTGCAATGGTAATGCTAATTCAGTTTTATACATAACATTTTAGTACCATGAAATTGATTATGTTCCCCCGACCACCCCGTTATCCCAAACGTCGTCTAAGCCGAGGTTCGGCCTCAAAGGAGGCGCCCTTAGGCAGACGGGAAAGAAGCTCGCCAAACAGCCCGGTTACGCTGTGGCAACCAATAGGGTTAGCACAGCTAATAGACAGTCCGAAAAAAAAAAATTACCTCTGAAAAGTGTGTTTTATAAAAAAATCATACACACAAAGAAATCTCTTTATTTTTTTACGTCATTTGTTTTCTAATAATTTTTTACAAAATCTATAATACTTCATACTAATGCAAAGATTGTTTTCAAACCTAATTGATCAGTCGAAACTTTCTTCGTAGTGCCATGCTTGTGTCCGTGCAATACTATACGCATCGTAACTGTTTTTTTTTATTTATCTTGAGTTTTATAATTATATAGCTGAAGTAGGAGTAGGAAACTTATGCATTAACAGTATTTTACGCCATCTAGCGTCGGCTCAGATTAAATACAAGGACTTTAGGGCCACTGTGTGGCCCAACATGAAATATGACTATATTTTAACGACCTCCGTAGTGCAGCGCGCGCGTTGTCGCACTATAAAGTTGGAGGTCCTGGGTTCGATTCCTGGCTGGCGGAAAATTGACAAACTAAAAATACGGAATGAATGGCTGAAACTGCTAAAATAAAAATGTGGAAATATTGATATGAAATCTGGTTCTTGGTAACATTGGGAAGTGTCAAACAATCAAAACCCGACACGCTGTATGTGACAGAAGATGCTTTCTTAAATTTTTCTACATAATCCATATATACGATTCTGACTTCCACATTACAGTTTGGTGCAAGCATGCATCGCGCCATCGCCATAGATAATTCACAATAACTAATACACTTGAAGTTAATATTAAACCAGACCACCATCACTTGTGTCTAACGTTTTTCACTAAGTTAAATCAGTAGTTTGAAATTATATATTGAAATCTACAACTCAGATTTCCACCATTCTTTTAGGTATTTTTATTTATACTAATTATGTTCCAGTAATTATGTATTCCAGTATTCACTGACATATACTGGAACATAATTACTGCATAAATGATTAAGGTATACCATTTAAAATTAAAAGAAAATCACTCAAACTAAATTGGCAGAACTTTTAATAACTTTACAACAGTTGACAACTTTTGTTATAAGAAATAGTGACATATTTCAAAAGATTTAGAAGTTTAAGCGCTAGTTCAGACACGGCGGGAACCGCGCGATTATAGAATCGCGTGGAAATCGCGCGGGTCTTATTTATATGAGTTATAAAGTAATCGTTCAGACATGACAGCGCGGTTAATCAAACAGCGCGGTTACCGCAACCCAACCGCCAGAAAATACAATCGCGCTGTTCCCGCGCGTTTCTATTACTATGGACTCTTTACTTCGCGTTCAGTTGCGTTGCGGGTACCGCGCGGTTAGCACGTCACAGCTCGTGAGTTCGCCATGGATCGTTTCGACACTGAACTATTTATTGATGAAGTGGAGAAGAGACCTGCAATATGAGATCTTCAGTGTGAAGATTACTCAAATAAAATTATCAAAACCGAGCTTGGCAAGAGTTGGTGGAGATATTTTTACTGACCATGTACTAGTTGGTCACTTAATATTCATCATCATGATCAACCCATTACCGGCTCACTACAGAGCACGGGTCTCCTCTCAATATGAGAAGGGCTTGGCTTAATATTGGATGCACCCAATTCCGCCTTTTTCTTTTCTTTTTTTTTAAGGAGCAACCACAGTAAACACACTTCTTTGTCGACCTCCATTTTCGAACTAACGTTATCCCGCACGAAAATCGCTTAATAACCGCCGGAGTCTGAATAGCATCACAATTTTGCGCGTTCAAACCGCGCGATTCGTAAACGCGCGATTCCCGCATGTCTGAACTAGCGCTAAACTAAATTTTACAGGTAGGGTATAATAATATAACAGTTAGGGTAGGGTAATAATTTAACAACTCACACAGCCATGATACTGTTTAGCCTGACATATTGGTAATAAAAAATGAATCTATGAAATACAATAAATTATAAATAATGTAAAACATATTTCTTGCCTTCCTTTTTGACTTGTGCTAACAAGTTTGATCCTGACCCTTATACCAAATGGTAATACATAGTGAAATACCATTTCCAAATATCTTTATATGCAACATACCTAGGAAATATTTATTGTATTGGATAATGGTAAGGGTACATGACCTAATTTGGTCTCTAGCCTCTAGACAACTGGAGTTGTATCATATTGCAACATTTGCACACTTTTATAAAGTCATTATGGTGTCACAGACATCAAAAACATATAAACAAAACTTATAAAAACTTAAATCACAATATTTGGTAATTATTATATAATAAGGTAATTAATCAACAATTTATTTTGAATTATTTGCACTATTTTGTAGTGCAATAAACGTTAAGGAAATAAAAAAATCTTTGCTTAATAATTTGTATGCTAGTTTGTTATTAGATTTGTGCACTAACAGAATTGGTACAATTTATATAATATATAATATTATCACGTAATCATAAATCACAGAGTAACAAAAACTACAGAGCATAAATAAACATTATGTTTATAAGGGTAACCAGAAGATCTCTTTGTAACATAAGGGAAAGAACTTATTATCTTAGAATTTTGTGATATTGTCAAAATAAAATAATTTTTCCCATTTGCAACAACTGTGCCAATTATTAAAAATAACACTTATAGCCATTTTAAAAATCACTCTTGATAACTGCTACAAATAAAATAATATTATGAAACTATTTTATCAATTAAATATTCCATTTTCCTTTGTTTTGCTGAAGGAGTGGTTTAGGCAGCCTTTACACCCTATAAGCTTACATAAGCAAGCCACATACTTATATGGAGCACCTATGAGAAATATTAAATAAAGCCTATTGTTAAAAAAACACAACAAACAAAAAAATATAAATAATTACGAACATTCTATAAAATACTATTTTTTGATCTTAGCGACAGACTATATGCAACTTATTGGAGAATAACAGTTAAAACTTAAAATGGCTTTTCATTTATTATTACCACATTTCTCTCAAAACATTTTGTACCCTGTGCTCAGTCACCAGTTGAACAAACATTTTGTAGTGAATGCTGGGACCTCCTATTTACATACAAAATATTTTGAATCAAGAATGAACATTTTGATTGATTGATTGATTGAAACAACAGCCTGAATTTAGATAATCAACATATTCTTATAAGTCTTGAGATATCTGCTAAATTAAAATATGCATTTAATTCAGGAATCATTGATCACTGCACTCATAATAATTTTGATGATTTTTAAAATGCAAATTTAGATTGAGGACACACCAAGACAGTTTGCAAATATTAATTACCTAAACATTCAGAGTTAGATAGATTAGAGAGTAAATAAGATTAATTTTAAAGTATTTAATAAATGATAAGCCTCTATATATTTCTTATGTTGCAATTGCATTTGGAATGCAAACCAAATTAAGTACTATAAAAAGACTACAAGTATAAAATAATACTTATGTACTGCCATTAACAAGAGATTTCTTTTCAAATTCCTCCCTTTGTCTATAAAGCTCTGTGGCTAGGCCTTGAATAAAAGGATGCTTAAATTTTCCATAAGTAGCTTGGAAGAACTCATCTAGTTTTTTTGGTGCATTTTCACGTTTTTCATACTCAAAGGCTTGGAGGATCATATCATATCTGTCTAGGTCCTTTGCAAACTTGGCTTCTGGTGAACTTTGATTTTCATACTCCTGAAATTCACAAAATAAATCAACTATAAAATAAATAAGCATAGCAATATAAATTATAAATAAAGATTACCTAATTTTATTTAGTTGGATGGTCACATGGTAATACCTCAATTAACGGGCAAAATCATCATGATATTAGGAATATGTTATATTATTACACTGTTTAAATATATTTTTTTGTCAAATGACATTAATCATCATCGTTGCCAGGAATGTGTAAATAGGTTTCACACACAGTTAAGAACATTACGGAGAACTAAATAGCATGCAGGTTTCCTTACAATATTCCCCTTTCTTCCTTCACAAATAATTCTATTACCTGTTTCATAGTAAATCAACCATAAACAAAACCATAAAAAAACCAGATATTTATATACCTAAAAAGTGTACTTTCAGATATTATATAGTTAAGGGAACTTACAAGAAATTTAGAAAATATTTGTCCTAACCTTATATAAGTCATACATTCTATCGCCAGCTATTCCAGTAAGCTCAGCGATAGTTTTCATAGCTTCATCTTCCCTCCTATGTTTCTCTTCAGGAGATACTCCACAGTGTGGTGTGAGGTCACCAACTATACATTCTGCCAAGTCATGTATTAAAGCTGAAGGGAAAAATAAAAGCAAACAATTAAATAGGTAAAAAGTAGTCAAAAGGGGTAATATAAAGTGAGCTAGATATTGAACAAGAGACTTAAATTATTAAATAATAATTTTTAAGAATTGAAGAATTATTTTAAAAATTAAATTAATTAAAATTAGAAGAAAAATTATTTTCAATTCTCTAAAAAAAAAAAACAAATAAAAAAATTACGCTATCAAAGATGGACAACCTCCTGTAATGATAAAATTACCTATTTGCAAACATCTAAAGCGATCAAGTTGCGTGGGGTTGTTTTCTTCTGTAAGGAGGAAAGTCATCAAGCCCATGCGATACATATGGCCAGCTATAGACTCGCAGTCATTGATGTCACAAATCACCCAGCCTGTTCTTTTCACATGCTGAAATTATAACAGTAAACATAATGAATATACTAAAGGGTTCTATATACATATAATAAAATAAAATCTCTCGACATAGTACCTTCAGGCGCCCTACAAGTTCCAAAAATTCAAGGATCTTTTTATTTTCGACAATCAATGCCATTTTTACGTTATGATCGAATAAATTTTCCTATGAAGACAAGTTATTCTCGTTTCTATTAACGAATCTACGTTTATCAATACAACCTTGAGTTTACGAATGGGCAAAATCCGAGAAATATAAAATTCAAACTTTATTACAGTTTTCAACACTATACTTCCTCTTGATATAATTTTTTTGATTTCTGTTGGATTTTTGGCAGTTTATTCTCACTGTGACAATTGTGTTGGATTCAGAATTGACAGCTGTCATTAATATGCCATAGAGTATGGCTTTCAAACTGCGTATCGGAATCTAGTCCTCTCTTATCTTTTTAAATTACAAATTATCTTTGCGCATTTAATAGTAGTAATCTGTTTTATTAATTACGTAAATTTTATGAAAATAGATAGGATACCTACCTAGTTACGTAGTATAAGGTAGTGCTAGGTAACTTAAGAAAGATACAAAAACTAACAAAAAAAAGTGGCATGAAATATCGTAACGAGCTTATATTTATTTGGGTACTAAATACCCGCTTTTTTATGTTTCGATCACATAGATACTTTACAAGTATTTCTTTGCTAGTCAAATATTATGTAAAACGTATCATAACGAATGCGATGACAATTTGAAATAAAGTAACTAAATTTTAAAGTTTCTCTATCCTATGTTGGATATCCTGTTCATGGGACTGAAAGACAACAATGGTAGTCTCATTTCTTTCTTTTTTACCTGATATTTTGAGTAATGTTAGAAGTTATGTTGGTATATATCATGATACAGATGTCTGATTTGGTCAAAAATCCCAAATTAACTTGAAGTTGAAGATTTGGCGATCACTTTAGGTTAGAAATAAATGGACGTCAGCAGTAGTACATACTAAAATATGGCTCTCTTGCTAATTTAAATAGCAAGGCAGCAATGATAAACATCGATCAAAAATACGTCAGAACACCTGAATAAACATGTAAAACCGGTACTGAGAGTAATTCATCAATTCCTCTAAAGCAATGATACATCCAGCAGTGTTCATATAGGTACAACGCTAAAGGCATGGCATCTGTGTAAGTACCACTAAGCTTGAGTTTGGTTCTGTATTTCTAAATTAATTCGAATTTAAGTTGATGAATGATACGTTGATTAGAGATTACAGACCCATCTGGTTTCCGACTCATATCTATATTTCCCGCCTAGTAAATAGGTTTGTATTTATGTAAGATATCTCTGTAAGTATATTCATATTGTGTTTGGTTCACTATACATATCCATCTTGTACACTCGTGTGACAGCTTCAGTCTATCATCAGTATTGATAAAGAAACTTACATAATGCACAATTTTTTTGGGCTGTCGCGAAAGAATAGAGTTTAATCTTAATTTGAATTGCACTAGCCCTATTTTTTTTATTCTACAAGTTAGCCCTTGACGGCTATCTCACGGTGGTAAGTGATAATGCAGTCTAAGATGGTAGCGGACTGACCTGTCAGAGGTACGGTAAACTCACACTCCTAATTGGTTTCTCCATGACAACAATTGGTTTCTACGTGACCAATGTCTCATTAACATAAGACATTGGTCTCCATGTTTCATATCACCAGTAACAAATAACCACACTGAAAAAGTAAATAAAATAAAATATATTTTGTAACTACGGCAAAAGTAATGCGTCCTCCATGCGTGCCGAAACCACTGATCGGATTGTGATTGAACTTTGGTATTAGGGTGTTACAAGCCGCTTATGAGGGTTCCTGGGGGCGCAACCTCTTATAAACTTTATGACTCTAACCGTCTCTTGTGCAGGACGAGGTTATGTGGGACGCCCGAACTAAAAACCCACCAGACATGTCCCTCTCGCTGGTTTTGTTGGACGCCTGGGGGACCGGTTATATATTTCTTGGGAGTCTACCAGCCTTCCCAACCTAACGCCGGGCCTCCCGCGCTAAAAAGGGGAGGATCAGGACAGCTTAAATCACCCAAGATAGTAAGGAGACTTGGGGACGTAAGCTCCTTGGGAAAATAATACTCTATATAAAAGATTTTTTCAACTGCAAAATAGAACGCATGCCCGTTACAGCTAGTGCTCTATAAAAACTTAATTGATTCAATAGGCTATACATATATGCAACTATGAAATGAAATCGCTTTCGATGTTTTAGACGAAAGATTTTGATATTTTGTTTTGGAAATTTGCAGTTTAAAATAGAAGAACAGAAAGCAGTGAAAATTGCATCAATGCATATCTAGGGCTGTGGGGCTTTGACCAGTATGACTATCAAAGATTTCTGGTCCAATTAGATTTCAAACTTCTTTTATTGAGCTAGATTTCTTACCTGTCTCAAAAATGGTAATTGCGAGGCTCGCCAGAGGTCCTGTGCTATGGTCTGTGGATACGTAACGGGTACGTTTGATTAATATGATCGATGGATGACACACGCACGCGTTCTATGCATCCTAATGTTCCCCGATGTACCGCTACGCAAATTTAAATTCTAACTTTGCTTCAGTCTGTCAGTGAAAATGTTGGAGTACTCGCCGTCGGTCCACCAATTAGATTTGGCTCCAAAATGAGCGTTTCAACCCGTTTAAAGTTTAACAAAATTTCTCTCAATGCTCGCAAAGTTTGTTTTACCCTCTTCGTGACTTTAATGTTTGGTATTCAAGAAGGCAGCTGGAATGATTTGGTGTTTGTTTCTTGTTTATTCAGGTTTGTGTGTGTTTAATTTTGATTGTGTACGTACGTACTTACAAAAATTTAATACAGTTGCATTTGTACATTTTCTTTTATCAATTAAAAAAAACCCAACTCGCCCACGAAAGGTTCCGTACCACCTTGAGACAAAACGCTACAATGTATATATTTTTTGTATGAACTCGTACTTGACGAGAAACTTACTGTTCCTAATCCTGACTGATATCATTAATGCGGAAGTGAGTTTGTTTGTTACGTTATTACGTCTGAACCACTGAACCGATATTAAACTTCTTTCAGCGTGTAGCATAGGGTATATTCTATCCCCGTACTCCTATGGCAACGGGAACCACGTGGGTGAAACCGCGGGGTGTTAGCTATTAAAATATCAGTTATAATAATATGTAAGATTCTATTCTTCTATCCTATGCCTTTATATATTTCAATGTTCGAATGCGTAATCTCTATTATTTTAATTTTCGAGGTCTTATTTTGTTAGTTAGCCCATTTTTTACGTAAAGTTACAGATCATTTTTAATATAAAGTTGGATGAAATTGTTTGGTCCAAAAGTAGTAATGTCCTGCACACAATGAAGAAAAGGATATGTCTTTTTTAAGACCGGGCAATAAAGCTGTTTTTAAATACTAACGTCATCGTCAAACGACGCGTCACTATGTTAGGAAATTACAGTCGCCATTGCCACAAGGGAGATAACTAGCCGCAGCCAGCTTCCCACCAGAACAGAATCGAACCGGGAATGAACCCAGGATCTTCCACTTTATACACACGCTGCGCCAATGAGAGCTACAAAATTTAATGAGGCAGTTTAGTTTATTGATGTGTAGTATCAACAGAATGGGCAACAGTAATTTCATTTAACTTAAAATCTCCAAAAAAATCACAGTTGATAATCACGTATTTATTCAGTTCGTACAAATCAGCATCCATGTATGTCAATAAATGAAATAATATTATTTTTTCAAATTGCTTTTAGTTTCTGTTTGTTCAGGTAAGCTCTAATGTATATTAGATAGAATTTCCTTCGAACTCAGTTTACTTGTACGAGTATAAGTCACAAGTAAGGACACAGTCTGTAATAGTTCCATAATCATTTTCAAATTATCTACCTAAATTATGTGTTAGCTATCTTAAAACATACATTTCTAGTATATACATTTCTATATAAACCTCCAATGTGATAATTGGCTAAATAAATACTAGGTACGCACTTAGTAACCAGCGTAGAGTGTAGATACCTCTTGTACCTACTATTCAAATATTTCTTGAGAATGTACTTTCGCGTACTTTCAAAAAAGTGAGACTTGTCTGTATGGTACGGCGTAACAACTATCCTTGAATTTTAATGCTTTGATACATATCTAAAACAATATTTATGGAGAGGTACGACGACGTACCCACTTTGGCGTGGTACAAGGTGGTTTTATTAATTAATTAAAAGCTAAGCAAGATATTATTTAGTTTCACAGGAATTGGCTAGAAAGTTACTATAGCAGTTATACTATAGCATAGCTAGTATTATAAGAAGTCTAACATTATTAGCGTCCATAGCGCAGCGCGTGCGCTGTCGCCTTATAAAGTTGGACGCCCTGGGTTCGATTCCCTGCGCGAGTCTGGTCTGGTTTGGGCCGTGCTAGTTACGAACCAATCGACAAAGACGTCTCGTCAATCGATTTAGCGTTCTGGAGAATTATGAGTATGGGCTGGCCATACCCCTAACAGGTTTGCCTGTTATCATCCTATACTGCATCGTCATTTAACATCAGGTGAGATTGCCGTCAAAAGCTAACTTGTAGTGGGAAAAGAAACTATCCTAATATAAATGTATTTTATTTTCTAATTGAGTTGGAGCTATAGCGAAAAGCTCAAGGGTTTTTATTTAAACAATATATGCTATAAAAACGCCCCAAAATGTTTTGCTTTACCAGAGAAACATAACTGCATTAACATGTAGTTGTGTTTCACTGGTCGATCAATTACATAATGACTGGTGAAAAAGTGTAAGAATATTTTGTGCTATAAATACGTATAAGTGAGAAAACCTTACATAGCCACAACGGTAACTTTTAGTAAAAGTGTTCAATAAACGATTTTCCATTCATACCTGTAAACACGCAAATATCATTGATCGACCATTCAAAAATCTTACCTAGTGCTAGTACCAACGGATAAACATTTTAGTAAAAGTCTTAAAATATAAACGTTTTTCCATATTTCTCTTCTTATTTGGTAAACATTCAGAAATCATTGTAACAGTAGACTTAAGGTAGGTAGTCTTAAATAGGACCTATCCATATCAAGTTTTTTTGCACTAAGTATTTCCTGAATTTAGTTTGATTAATCTAAAAGTTTTGCATCCACAGCGAATAGTTCATGACTATAATCAAGTCGATTACAAGAGAAAGCGCATTGTTTGCGGAGGTTCGGGATTTTCTAATGTTAATCAGCAATGCACAGCTATATACGTTTTAACATGATTGACGTTTGAGTAAACAATGCGGACATCAACTATGTTCAACTTTCAAATTTAAGCATACTTAGCGATGGGTATCCGTTTAGTTGTAGGGACATTGTATCATATACATATTTTGTCTGGTGGGAGGTGTAGGTAGGATGGTAACTAGGCACATCCGATATGTGCCTAGTTACCATCCCACCGACAAGCGATTTAGCGTTCCGATACGATGTCGCGTAGAAACCAATTAGGAGTATGGGTTTACCATACCCCTAAAAGGTTAGCTCGCTACCATCTTAAATTGCATCATCACTTACCATCAGGGAGATTGCCGTCAAGGGCTAACTTGTAGTGGAAAAAAAATATCCAAATACAAATGTATTTTATTTTCTTTTTGAGTTGGAGCTATAGCGAAAAGATCAAGGATCTTTACTTATATAATATTTATTTAATATATGCTCATATTAAAGGTAGTTGCGCTTATTACGTCCGATAAAAAGCTAATGGTCTAGGCTTTTGTCGTCTGGGCTTTTACCTTTTTAGACTTGAAGGTACTCAAGATAGAATAAAATCAATAAGTAGAAAATACAGACTCCCGAAAGGACGTTCGCATGACGGTTAGATGGCCAATAAAAATAAAACTGTATTTTCCTAATTATTTTCTCGGCACTTCTACCTCAGTATCCACATTAAGGTCGGCATTTCACATTATTCATCGTCTAACGAGCAGACACGTTACCTGATGTTACTTTTGAACCCTTGCCATTGCCAGTAGGGTAACAACTAGCCGCAGTCACCTACCAAACCAGACTCGAGCCGGGAATCGAACCCACGACCTTTATGATGCGTAAGCGAACGCGTTGCGCCTTTGAAGTCTTCAAAAGTTACTGATGTAGTTTAGTTTATAGAATTGTATGGTTACAGGAATCGGCACCAGTACATTTAACTTTACTTAAAATCTAAAAGAAATTCACAAACGGAACGTACTGAAACAATTGTGTACATACTCGTAAAAACACACACACATACATACTCACACACACGCACATACACAAAGTCGTTCCCGATCGGTCCGTGAAGTCACCATGGATCATGCCTGAAAATCAGGCGATTTCAATAAAATATAAGTTGTAGATGCAAAAGGCGGTACCCGGATCCAGGAGTCCAAGATATTACTGTATAAAAAAATGATTTACTAACTGGTGCCTGCTACTTTGCCTGCGCAGGATTAGTATGTCGATTAGCTTCTTTCGCGCTTATAGCTAATATTAGTAGGATTTTTGTATTTTGGTTTCCGGAAACCCATGGCACATTGTTATTACATAGGCTGAATAAACTTATTTTTTTTTAATTAATTGGTCTTTGCTTTCAGTAGGTGCAGTTAAATGGGAAGCGCCTGCACCATACGACCCGGTGTGGCTTGCCAGCGTCCAAACTCATGCCCCGATCCCATCTGTTAACGAGACTCGACTGTGGGGCTGGGTTAATAACTATGATGTACAATTTAGACTGTTTACAAGGTAAGTGATTCAATCCAGTTACATTTTAAATTATAGTCAAACTCTCGTAGTTAGGTTAGTATTTTAAGTTCACCTTAGGACAGAAATAAAAACATAACGTATATAAACTACTATAATAAACAAACAAACTATTATTAATAAACGTAATATTTTAGTATGTCATAATATTCTTGACAATGAATTAAGTTTTTTTTTTACTTTTCCTTATCCTAAGGTTGCCTAGCGGAGATTGCTACTAAGCGATAAGGCCACCTTTTGTATCCTGCTTTTTCTTCTGTTTTTCTTATTATTTATATTTTTACTTGTTGTGGTGTACAAATAAAGAATAAATAAAATAAAAAAAGTTTTGTCCTTGGGAAATTTCGTATTTTCAGCACTCTTTTGTTCACTGAAAGTTAAAGCCATTTGACTATTGAGATATTGAATCACTAGGTTAACTGTTTAAGCAAATAACTAATTTGTATAATAGCAATAAAAAAACTATCTTTACAAGACACAATACCGTTCATAGTTCGTAGTTATGATAATGTTTGTACAAAAATCGGAGAAGGCGTTCGGTCTAATTCCCAAAAACATTATACGTTTATATACAAAAAAACACTATTAAATACTCTTCTAGGCATACTTTTAAATGTATTTTAACGAGCCTCAGGTAAACCTTATTTGCTATAATCAGTTACAGATAGATCTGTTTTTGTAACTAAATATAAATTATTTTTATGCCCCATCTCAGGGTTTCTTCTTAATTCTCCATCCTGCTAAGAAGCTGTTTACTTAAGAACGCTTTATTGCAAAGTCAATTATAAACTGGTTTAGTTTAGTAGGACGGATTTCTCAGTATATAGCACAATAAGCTCAATATTCCTTGTGTATCATCCACTTCCGCATAGTAATATTTAGAATCTATTACCATTTTTGGTTTTCAGGCGAAACCCGTATGAATATCAACTCCTTACGGCGAACGATTCATCAACGCTTCGCGAATCTAACTTCAACTTTAATAACAAGGTGAAAGTTCTGGCTCACGGCTGGCTCAATCACGGCGACGGTCCTATGCCGGAATCCATTAAAGAAGGTATCCGTACTTGCTCTTTATGAAAAAAGCCATTTTCATCCTTCATTTCTTTCTGCTTTCTTATTTGCCTTGCTTTCATATTGCGTTTTTTTAGTAAATATTTTACTTGAGAGAAATATTATTACTGCAATATTACGCGATAAAATTTACCTCATTTGTCATTGACCGGATTGATTAAATGGCGTCATAGAATATGTTAAAACGCGTACGTACGTATATACGCAACTAAATCTAAATAGTATGAGCTATTTCGAGGCTATGCATTATACGAATTACTCGTTTAAATATATTTGATACACGGATCTCATAAGGACGAGCGAGTTCTATTAATATTAAAGTACTTAATCAAAATATTACCTACAATCGGTGGGGTATTTTTTAAGGAAGATATTTTTTTCAGCATATCTCTATATGGTAGATAATAAGCAGCTAAAGATCCACGAAATAGCTGGCAAAACTCAATTCATTGGATCTATTTGTTTTTCTTATATGCATAAAGTTTTTTTTTAATAATTGTTTTTCAGTGTTGTGCCGACCCCACATAATGTGGGATAAGGGCAAGAAGAAGAAGTTTTTCATCTATACTAATGCTTTACAACCATGTAAAACGTTTGAAATGAATAATACGTCACTGAGCACCTATTAAAGCAAAAAGTTCTTGCGGATTTTATTACGTAAACTGAAAAGCTTGAGCAGTGCCAACTAAGTAAATTCACTGACAGATTTCGGCTTCCTATTATAATTATCGTATCGTTGAAATTCATACAAGTTAAATTTACAACGATATAGTATATTATATTTTTTCTTTTCTATGCGACCCTAATTATTGCCATATCGTTTTTATTCATTTATCACTATTATTTAACCCAGAGACTTTAGTCGTAGAAAATGGCAAGCTTATAAAACAAATATAAAAAAATTGCAAGCTAGTTAATTAATTTAGGTATAAATAAATACAAATTGAATGCTTTGCTTTGATAAGCGTATCACTAGAGAATATTATATCTGTAGCGAAAAGAGATAGATATATATTTTTTTTACAAATTTGGATAAGTTGACCGTAGAATTGTATATACGGTATAAAAGATGCTAATTATTGAGGAAGTTACAGGGTTTATTTTTTATAACTTTCAAATTTTACAACTCACACCCTGTGCTCAAGATGTGAATAGTTAATTATGTTAATGCGGACGAAACAAATTAAACGAATTTGCTCCCAAAGGGATCTCTTTATTGCGAATAAATTTAAAATATTGAACATTTCGCGCGAATTGAATGCACTGTTCAAACCGGAGCTGTTTCAGGAAGCAGACTTAAGCGACGGAAGGTCGCAAAGTGCTGTTGGTTGGCTTTTAAATCTTTAATATAAATTGCTTCTCGTAACGAGCTTTTGAACTACGTCTTATATAATTTACTATAAAGTACAAGTTAAGGAACGGTAATTTTGTTTTATTGAAAATATTTTACAATCCTTACTTAGATGCTTTATAACTTGATGGGAAGATAGTTTAGGCACATTTTCTGTTCGCACATCGAGGTTTCAAATAAGGATTAAAAATAAATGAAAGAAAAGATAAAGCGATCCTCAAAAAAGGATTTTGATTCGAATAAGCTGAACGAGTTTATAGAGAAATTCGAAGAGCCCGTAATGTGAACTGAATGCATTATTCTGTTGAAAACGATGTTTTAGGTAAAAGAACTAACCGCCGGAAGGTCGCACAGCGTTGCCGGTCGGCTTTTATCTTTTATGTAAATTGCTTCTGGTAATGACGAACTTTTGAAATAGCGTTTATTCAATTTATTGCTAAATGAAAGTTTGAGGAAGTGTAATTTTATCGAGCAATTTGCAAAATCTAATTGGCTTTATTAATTCGCTTTTGTTTTTGTTTTCTCAATTGCTCTACTTCGTGAGAATTCAACGTAGGCATTTACTTGAATAAATCTGCGTCTATTTCTGCCACGTTATAATTTGTAATCGTAACCTACCTTTAATATAAGATAAGATAAATACTCTTTATTACACACAAATTTCAAAGGAACAACTACACGGAACACTTAACACATGAGTATGCAAAGGCGGTCTTATTGCTGAAGCAATCTCTTCCAGACACCCAAGGGTTGTCTGGAAGAGATTGCTTCAGCAAGAAAAAATTAAATAAAAGGAGAGGGTAATGGCGCTAATTTTTAAATAAAATACAAATTATCACTAAAAACTTATATGTACCTTTGTTTTCAGCGTACCTAAATGTGAGTGACCTGAATATAATCGTGGTAGACTGGGGTACTGCGGCCAATGTTAACTACATATTGGCTAGTTATAACGTAGCTCTAGTTGGGAGGATGCTCACAGAATTTCTTAATTTCCTTATAAGCGAGGGCGTATCCATGGACAACGTTCATCTGATAGGACATAGTTTAGGGGCTCACGTCGTGGGCATAGCAGGCGCTTATGTTAAAGAAGGACCTATAGATACTATCACAGGTAAACTTATTTTGTTTAACATCTACCATTGACTCATTCTGTCTGGAATTTCCATTTCCTAAATGGATAAAATATTTTCCGGAAAAAATAACGTTCTTTGTAGTATTCAAGTAGCTGATTATATGTTTCAGTGAAATCCGTTCAGTCCGTCATTATTACATAAATAAAAATTTATTCCAATTCTGTAAATGCGAAAGTTTGATTGGATGTATCTTTGTTACGCGATCATTTCAGATTGGTAGAACATACGAGTATCTTGATTAAATTTGGCACAGAGATAAGTCTTACAACAGGTACAGACTACTTGACGAGCTCAATGGCTGGAGGTCCTGGGTTCGATTCCCGGCACGAGATTGGTCTGATGGGAAGTTTCGGCTGTGGCTGACTGTCAAAGACGTGTTGCCTAGCGATTTACAGTTCCGGCACGATCTCCCGTAAAAACCAATTAGGAGTATGGGTTAACCATACCCCTAACAGGTTAGCCGGCTACGATCGTAGATCGCATCATTTACTTACCATCGAGTGTGATTGCCGGCACGGGCTTTGTATATAGAATAAAACTAGTTATCCTGGAAAATGTAAGGTTTCTGTGGGATGGATGCTGTGATCAGGCCGTAAACTCTCACCCATAGACATAATAATTTCCAAGCGAATGATGTTGCGGGGTATTATTATTAATTTAGTTCTATGTTTTCGTTTCTATAAGTATTCCGATGGTAACTTTTGATTTATTTTCAGGGTTAGATCCAGCTTTACCGCTGTTCACACTGGGCAATAAAGACGCGCGTTTGGACAAACACGACGCGCGACATGTCGAAGTGATCCACACGTGCGGAGGCTACCTAGGTTTCGCAGCGCCTCTGGGACACATTGATTTCTACCCAAATGGTGGCACTCGTCAGCCTGGGTGTGGAATCGATTATAGAGGTATATTTATTTATAGCAGTCAACAAATATCTTAACAAACGTCTAAGACAGAGATACCCTCTATCGACCCATCGTAATCTTCCAGCACCTCGAACGTGTGTTCCCTATGTATTTTCTATTGTCAATTTGATTCTGAAGGATAGTTTAAGTTAATTCAGCTTTACCTGTCTATGACATTAGGTAGCTTGCGTAACAGAAAAAAATGTGATCTCTACCACTTGTATGTCTGCTCAACAAGTACGAGAAGTTTTTTCTATGGCCTTAGCAAATACCCAGTTGTCTTATATGAGAAAAAAAAAATTAATAATATTTATTTGACCAAAAACAGAGTTTTACAGTTTTCCAATGGTACCCACACCAGGTAATCCTGTCTCTTGAAGAAAGAGAACGCATCTTTATGCTAATTGCAAGAAAAGCTCCTCCGTTTCCTTGTAATTTAAGGGAGCGAGCCATCGTCCCACTGTTGATTTAGATATCATGGATACAATATACAATTTTCATACAATTTCAATTAGTTGTTGTAAACTGTTCAGTTAATCCATTAAGAATCATCTAAAAATAACTGGGAATATGGGTCCAACACAGGTTTCGTGTCAGAATTAATTAATTAAAACTATGGAATGGATTCAAAAACAGGTTCTAATGCTTCACCTTATAAGCTGTTCTGAACGATAATACCCGCTGGGAGCAGTAGGCACTTCTTCTTCAACCTCGTCGTAACACTTTTGGCGGAGCAGTCGTGGTCATCACGAAGCAATGTCTTTGAGGGCAGTTGTTATGTGCCTCACCAGCACTCGCCACTTCTCTCTGCAGAGTCAGTGGATACTAATATATTTAAACAATTCGGTTAAACATTAATAAATTGGTGCTGGATTCTGTTATAGGATGTCGGACGTCTGCCATAGTAATATCTCAGTTCTTAAAAATACGGCAGCCGGTAGCTTGCCAGCTAATAGAACTGGTACACCAGTAGCACCAGTTTAGTGAATCGGATGTACAGAAGTCCGGCACCGAAGTCACCATCGCCAGAAGTCTTATGGCCCCACTCCAATGGACTGGCAAATTCAAGACTGAGACGGACGTCCTTGAGGATGCCCAGCACTAGCATGGGCAAGGAACAAACATTTTATCCCCAATTATATCCACTAACAAGGGATAAAATGTATTAGTCCTCTTAATATAATCGGGGATACATTTTTTGTCTCCTGTCCATGCTAGCATAATAGTCTTATAATCTGTATTTAATTTATTTTATAGGCTTATGCGCCCATAATAGGGCCCACATGTTCTTCGCGGAATCGATAATATCTGACGTGCCCTTCACTGCCGTCCGTTGCAAGGATTATGACGAGCTTTACTACTCAAGGTCATGTAAAGGCACAGGCGAGAAGTTGATTATGGGCGGCTTTGACATACATTATGGGTAATTATTTTTAAAAAACTTCTTTCCTGTATTTTGAAGTTTTTATTCGCGTGTCTTGGAAAGCACGTTGAACTGTCTGTCCGTTTATTGACTCAAACAAATGACTTAAGAAGTATCTTATTTAGAAACTATTTGGAACGTTGTCAAATCCTGTAAAAAGCGAAACATTCACATTAGCTGTTTGTTTTCCGTAATTATTCAATTAATTAATTAATTAATTGTATATTATACAAGTAATAGCTTGCATTAAACCAATACCCGAGCTGTAGGTACTTAGCCAGTAGGGTAATTTCGCACCAATAATTAGACTAAAGCTAATTCAGATCATGCCCTAAATTCAATCATCCGAAAATCACGCCCTTAGATGCGTGCGATTGCGTCCGTCTTTATGTATCGTACCACTATTAAGTCTAAGCAAGAAATACCTAAAGTACTCAGTATAAGTTCCTCAGCCGTGTAAAATGGCTTATTGAGACATTCTTAAATATTTAGCGAGCTTTGGCTTTGTGATTTACGTTAAATTGGCTATACAATTGTTTTTCCTACGTAACAGCAGTGTTATTACAATAAGATAATAGATTTTACGAACGTATTTTAGGAGTTGAGTATACTTATCGACTTGATAATAAAAAAAAAGACTTTTTTGTTACTATTTTTATAATTAACTAGTTCGTTCGTAAATGGCTTTTCCAATTTTCCCTCGGGATCTTCTTAAGGAATCGGGTAAAACGTAGCCTATATTTTTTTCCATATCAAAGGCTACATGCATGCCAAATTTCATACAAATCTGTTCAGCCGTTTTATGATAGGATATAGGATAAACTCTGAAACAATGTATATAGGAAGGTGAATCAAATTTCACCCCAGCGAAACCTGTCAGTTATTTTTGTATCCAATAAATTAACTTCTATACCTTTCTAATTATGCAACAATACATTTAATTAACCACAAAATTGCTAGGTAATAAATTAACTTTCTCAGAACTTCGCTTTAGAAATACGTTACAAACGATCAATTCTGTTTAACAACGGAGCCAAATCTATTGGCAGCGTACTACATAAAGAACCTTCCTTTAAAGCAAGAACAATAGCTATTTAAATCTTTGACACGAATATAAGGTATCCACCGCACCTTTTTTCCATGGATACGAACTGTAGTCTCTTTGACGTCTCAATATAAGTTAATATTTTCCATAATAGGTACTATAAAGAATATTCATCAAATAAACAACAGCATTAGTAGATTTGTCGAGTACTCTATCTATATGCACTGTTAAAAAAAAACAAAAGCAAAGTGCAAAACTTTTTTTTTAATATTTACATCGCGGGCAAACGAGTTGACGGGTCTCCTGATGTTAAGTGATTGCGTCACCCATGAACATCTTTAGCACCCGATAAGCCACCAACGCGTTGCTGGCTGAATCCATCATCCGCAAGCTAAATAGCTTTCAGGTATATCTTTGACCTCCGAAACCTCCCACTAGACTAGATTCGAGCCGGGAATCGAAGCCAGGACCTCCCACTTTCTGATATTACTGAGCCTACCTAAACTATTAATGTAAACACTTTAACATAAATATCTACCACATTTAAATTCACGTAACCTAACTGATTTGGTATCTTTTAACATGTACAAACTTATATGACGCAACTAAACGTACCTTAGTATCGGTTGTCCCTTTCTCAAAAAGATTTCTCCCTCAACCCTGTTTTGGCATGCTTTTTAAGATAACAAAAACTGGGTAGCCAAAAATAAATTTATTAATATTGAATCATTTTAGTTCTATGGGTGCGATGCCTTTGGGATATTTTTTGAATCGTCTCGATGATCGTTATTTTTTTAAAAGGTTGTCTGGACGAGATCGCTTTAAGCGATGAGACCGCCTTTACGCATTATGTCTGTTAATTATTTTTTGTTTTTATTTGTTTTAGAATCTTAGTATTTTAATGTGCAATAAAGACTTTATCTATTTTCTATCTATTTTTAACTGTCTAATAATAAAAAATAAGTGCCAACAAAAGTACAAAAATCTCAAGATCACCATGGATTTCTTTTCACAATGTTACGTGTGGAATTGTATATATTATATAAGGATAAGGATGGTTTTTTTATGCAGTTTATTTTAGAAAGTATCTATTTATCATCAATATTCGCATAAGTCTATAGAGAAAACTTACCTAAAAATGTATAATGTGGTTACCCTGTAAGAAAGTCTATTGTTTCGTTTCAGGAAAGACGGAATTTACTACCTAAAGACCAACGCGGAGAAACCCTATGCCTTGGGCGACATAGCTCCGTGAGATTTCGTTAAATTATATAAAACACAAAAGGTGAAACAAAGTTGTGGAATTCCGGCATCGGTGTTTCCTGCAACGTATAAATTTACTACTTACCTTAAGGGAAAGGAGGTATTCTCTATTCTAGCGAGCTCTAATCTAGACTTCATCATTACTTTCCATCTAACTATGAGCGTCAGCCTATCCGATATATATACAGATACCATTACATCGATGCCTGCTTATTAGAATTTAATGTTGAAAGTGACGGGTTACCTTTAGCATTATTTATTGCCAACTTCGCCTATAAATTATTTTTCAGAAACGTTATTAATGGCAAAAAGTTACCTGTGAGGCAAGCTTGAGGCGCAGGAAATGGGCTCTTTCAAGTCTAATTGTTTATTAAAGCAACCTGTTTCACGTTAATTCTTCGCTGGTTTATTAATCCTTCAGCATCATTACGTTAAAAGTACATAGTGGCACAGTCCGATGTTATGATAAACAGCTCAAATATAAAATTAAGTAGATAACTAGATTTAAGAAAACTTCTGTACTTATCTAAATATATTATGTTACATTGATTTTATTTATTATTCGATAGATACTTATTTTCGCATCATCCTTATTAACCTACCATTCCTTACTTTGATAGCTTTGTTATTGAAATATACTTGTTGAATTTAACCGCTGTATTTAAAAATAGACATGAGATGGGCCAATTTATATGCGATTTTTATTCGAAGAAGGTTTTGTTTAATATACCTAGATGATTTTTAGTTTTATTAAGTATATTATTTGTCTATTTTTTAACATCAATTACAATGAGCATACTAATTTTCCTGGTAAGATCTAGTTGGCAGCCGATCGCCTTCAAAAACTCAATATCACAGTGTCCAGAATGAGTGACGCTGTCCTATCGATAACGCTCAAGGGGATGACGCCTGAAATAAAAGCTCCTAAAGTAAAGGCTGTATAGGACGCGCCCACGGGGACCCCAAAGGTCAGAAGCGGAAAGCTGTACGCTAAAGCAATATTAAATAATTCTCAGGGTATGGACGTATTAATTGCAACTAGCTTGAAAACAAAGATGGAGCACGTAACAAAGAGCATGCAATGTGTTATACATAGACAAGAATTGTGAGTTCGTATGCAGAAATAAGAATAGGAGAGACCCATTACGGGGCAAGAAGACGTGTGCAATCTGGGGCAAGGTGATCACGTCCTTCACATCAGCTCTGGCAGTCTCCGCAATGTCTAATTTACTGGCACAAGCTGTTGCACACAGAATATGTGTGGAGTTTGTTGTATCCACCATGAATGTAAGCTTTTTTGATGTAAGTCGTAATAAAAAAAGCAAAGGTCCTAGAGTTTACGAATCGAAATTTTCTATGGACGCTAGCTTATTAAATCTTATACCTAAGTAATAAAACTGCGAAGTATTATATAATATTTCAAAATTTAATAGTATTCCTGAGCTTCTCTCAATCCATTATGTAGGGAAACATAACTAAAACATGTAATTTTTGGATTTAAGCAAGTAAGAATGTATTGAATTACAGACGAAAAACATTGTTTCTAAAGTGTTCTAAGCCAAATTTATTAAGTCTTCACGCCCCTAACCGTGCTGAATTTGTATTCCGCAGGGTTGCTCGCGAGAAAACGGTAGGGTTTTAACCGGGGACATATTGATATAGGAAGATATACCTTTACCTTTGTTGTGTGGAACAGTTCGTTTTCATTTTAAAACATTTCCGAGCTTAGTTCGAGACAGTAAATGATACCTGCGGGGCTTTCAAAATTAAAATAAACGCGCACCAAATTACGCGTTCCAACTGAGTAAATAAAATAGTTGTGTGATCAGTGAAGAAGTATAATTAAACTTAAGTATTTAAATAAATCCAACTTCGTACCCCAGGAGACTGTAGTCATAGACACATATTCGTGAGAAATCCTAAAGACCGATTCGACGAAAATCCATATTATGTCATCTGCCAGCGTATTTTGGTCTAAAACCTTGTGCCACTGTGCAGGTATACCTTCTATGATGAAATGTAAATTCGTTTAACCAGTGAGTATAGCACATCATCATCACCATGATCAACCCATTGCCGGCTCACTACAGAGCACGGGTCTCCTCTCAATATGAGAAGGGTTTGGCCATAGTCCACCACGCTGGTCATGTGCGGATTGGCAGACTTCACACGACTTTGAGAACATTATGGAGAACTCTCAGGCGTGCAGGTTTCCTCACGATGTTTTCCTTCACCGTTGAAGCAAGAGATATTTTAATTTATATTTAATTACAAGAGATAATAATTTACGTCAACTTGATCACCCTCCTTTTTAACATCACATGAAACATAGTGGTGTTACAAATTTAACGAGTTATCGAGATGATTCTTTTCTGTAGGGAGGTTCCTTCAGGTGTTTGGAGATCATCTACTTCCTACTGGACAAAAGGATCCTGCCAACTTCAAACTTGAGATCAATCATGATTTTGAAATGGGTTTTCCAAGACATGGTCAACTTGAGTTGATACTGCAGCTAATAAGTAAAGTTTGCGAGATACTTAGCTACTAGTATCTTACAGCATACATGACGTGTTTGGACTCGTTAGAAAGGTTTCAATAAGTAGGTATTAGACAGATGATGACCGAGGCAACCATACATGGTGAAAAAAATCTAACTCATATCATGAAATTGGGTCAGTTCAAATTAGGTCCATTGCATATGGTCGGAGGCGTTAATAAATGCATCTGTGGAATAATATAAAACCGCGGTGGAACGTGCATTGGCGGCATATATAGAAACATAAAAGTTCATCGCGACATTAAACGGCGTTTTACGAACTATGGGTGTTCGATTTAGGACACTATACCGGAATTTTTTACAATTTCGTTTCTATGTGTGACTCACAGTTTATTGTCGGAATGGTAATGCCTATTTTAACACGCTTTTATTAGTTTGGTATGTTAAGTACATAAATATGTGAGTAACGGAATTTTTGAAAGTGACTTTCAACCCGTTCAAATGTCGGATAATTTGAAACTTTGTACTCCTATAAAGAGACCTCCGAGGCGTAGCGCGTGCCTTGTCGCATTATATAGTTGTAGGTCCTGGGTTCGATTCCCACCGCGAATCTTGTCTGGTCTGGTCTGCTCTAGTTACCAAAAAAATGACTGTGCAATACTAACACGTTTTATTATCTTTTTTGTATGTATGTAAGTATTTAACGGAATTTTTGAATTTGATTTTCAATTCATTTAATATGTCGGATATTATTGTCACATTTAGAATAGTGAAACGAGCTGGCAAGTACTACTTTATTCATATCTAGGATATTATTACGTATACCAGCATAGCGAGAGCTTATTATAAGTTGAAAGTTTTGTTTGCGTATGTTTCTCGAATTGAACATATTAATTCAAAATCTCATATATATACCTTACCTTATACATATAGATATCTTCATATCGATTCTGAGGAAATGAATCATGAAATTTCATCTCTTCATTATATACAGTATTAGTTTGTTATTAAGCCTTTAGTTCAATCAAACGTTCCCATTTATTTGGGAAGTACTTTATGAACAGATCATTTTGTATTATTAAATGAATGCTTCTCATGATGCAATTAGCAAGAAGTTATAAAACTTTAAGGGTGAACTATCAACTTAATCGTCCATTGTATCTCTTGTATTTTTTTGTATTTTCATTTATATGGTGTACAGTAAAGTGTTATATTAGTTTATTATCTCTTAATTTGATTTGATTAATCGCTGACAAAATTAGTGTTTATATATATACATTTTTACGATATATTTTTTTCAAATAAAGTTAAAAGAATTTTAATTGGAAACAAACAGGAACAAGGAACAGGAAGCATAAACACATGAAAACAATGATCCTGCCGAAGTATAAACAGTGTTGCAGTAATCATCGCCCTCCAAGAAATAAATACAGTGTTCCGCAAAAAATTATATACTCTTTGGCCGTGCTAACGTGAACGTGTTAAAATGCTGTAAAACAAAAATGTTTGTCAGCTTGTTAACTTATAAATTCCAATTAAATTTATTATTAAGTATACTTATTGATACAACTACGAGTAAAACGGGCTGCCTTTGAGTCGGACTTGTACACTATGGATTTCGTAACACGTTCCAATGTGATGCACTGCGTCATATTAAGATCGTGCGAAAACACCTAAATTACACGTTTCTTGTACCGCTAAGGTCACACAGGGACACACTCTCGGCATCTGCGTTTCCTGTCACGTATATCTTGAGCACTTTCAAGGCTAGAGTGAATAGGCATTTTCTATGTAAGTGCGCTTCAACCAAGACATCATTATTGCTTTTCATCTGGTTGATTTTCGTCAAACCCGAATCTCTCGGTTATATAATAATAGTTTAAAAAACTAAAAAAACACGCTACTGCACGCATGCGTAGTTCGCGCACTAGCTCTGTCTCTCTTACTCGCATGCAAAGGATGCGGAAAGAAATTAATTAATCCTGGCGAATCTAATTAGGATAATCGGATATTATGATCGGATTATTGCATTGTCATCGACCTTTGACAGGTGTGCAAAGTTTGAATCAAATCTGATCGTTCAAAGTAGGGCAAAATCGAGCTCAAAGGAGTCGGTTACAAACAAACATACATACATACAGGTGAAGCTAATAAAAGCGTGTTAAAAAAGGGAACGCCTTCAATTCACACTGTGAAAATTCCAACACTCTATCTATTACGGTTCATGAGATGCAGTATAAGAACAATTAGATGATGGAGGCTTAGTTAATAACTAAGAACCCTAAACGGGAAAAAAATATGATGATAAATATTTGTCACTTCCGAAATTTGTTCCTCAAATCTAAAGCTGATTCTAGTGCAACAAAGATTCTATATCTATATTTATCTACCTACCTATCTATCGATCTCCCATTTGTTTCTATAAAAGTTAAGATATAAACTTAATAACATGATCACTTTTTAGAGTGTTTAAGGGAGATTAATTACAGTTTTAATTAATGGGATAGTTGCGTCGCCTTGTGTCATTCACAAATTCCAAACTTTGAACCTTTTATATGTAAAATATGTTTCGTATAGGCTTAGCCGTTTTAACGGAGTCAGGCATTATTACTTAAATGTATCCACTTTCGTTATTTATTTTGCTACGCATTTGCTTATATCGATTATACAGTGTTTGTTTACCATATCGAAAATATACTTGACGGCAATGAGAGAGCAGCGTCACCTAGTTTCAGAATCATGTACGACAGACAAGAGAGTGGCATCGCCCCCTCTCTTTACGCAACACTAAGTATCGTATGCATGTTCTTAAAAGACTCACCGGCGCATTGCATTTATTGCATTCGGTCGGTTCGGTGATCGGTGGTCCAGTCGCGGTAGTGCATAGTCGTACTTGGTGGAGCATATAGTCTGCTCCTTATAAATTACCATACTTATAATTGTAATTCTGTTCTACCAAGAGTATCTGGTCTCTTTGCCTGAAACTACCCACTTGTACCCAAATTACCAACGAAGACACGCCCCCGCCCCCTGTCCATCCTATATACTTAATTGACAATAATCGTTTATTACTTATATTATCGTATCGTATATTGTTGTTATTTTAGTAGTAAGTAATAAACTATTTTTATTTAGACCAAATGTCTAAATAAAAATAAATTATATTCTTTGTTAAAGTTTTTTCTTTGTGACAAATTAAATAATCCCAAACTAGAGTCCCCATGGTTGGCTTCTGGTTCAATCGTCAGATTAGTTTCATGTCACAATAATATTGTTTTGTCGTCCGACAAATTTCAAGTTGATCGGAAACTGTAAAGTGGGTCAAATGTAACTTCCAAGATTTAATTGCAGAGACAAATATTGTGATAAGTGAAACTAAAGTAAATTATAGGAGATATTCGCTAATAAAGTTACCTTAAATTTGCAGTAATAGGAAATTCACAATGTTTATTATTGAAACTGTTTTTTTTATAGACCACAAGTTAGCCCTTGACAACATCTCACCTCTAACTTTTCGGAGTTATGTACGTTTTAAAAAAAAAAATATATCACTTGCTTCTACGGTGAAGGAAAACATCGCGAGGAAACCTGCACGCCTGAGAGTTCTCCATAATGTTTTCAAAGGCGTGTGAAGTCTGCCAATCCGCACATGGCCAGCGTGGTGGACTATGGCCAAACTCTTCTCATATTGAGAGGAGACCCGTGCTCTGTAGTGCGCCGGTAATGGGTTGATCATGATGAATCACATTTACCGAAAACTTTGCATAATAGCAAAAATAACTTTGCGCATTGCAATTTTACGGTAGCTTTATCTATATTTGTATATTTCTATTTAATCTGAGCTTTGTAAGTTATTGATATCTCTGGAATTATACTAACAGGAACAAATTTTAGATAGAAAGGGTAAAGAACTCTAAACTTTATCACTTTGCATTTAAGACTCAAAATAAAAAAGCCGACAGTAATTTTTCGATAGTCAATCCCAGTAGGGCTAACATGCGGGCCACGATAAAATTTTATCTTACATTTTCTTATTCTTTCTATGAGATAAGACGACAAAATGGGTAATTATGTCTTGGCGCGTATATTAGCCATTTTATTCCCCTTTTGTAGTTACGAGTATATTCGTTGTTTGAATAGATAGACGGTCATAGATCTCTAAAATGGATTTCGAGTTTTACCTTATTACGTGACATATTATACCTGAATAAAATAAGTACCGAGTTATAACGTTATACCTTAATTGAATACCGGGAAAATGTACCAAGATAACACAAAGAAAATTCTGCAAAAAGTGATGGAAAAAGATTGCTAATTTATAGGTAGCTTGGAGCGGACAGTGATTTGCTTGGATATCCGATTTTCCTTTGTGTCATAGAGGTACAATTATAGTCAATTTCGTATTTTGTTAAATAATTTTTACCATCCTTTGTTGATAAAATAATTCCTTCAGTGTGAAATCCATGTGTCATAATTGTTTAACAATCTCTTATCATGAGAAATATATAGAAGAAGAAATATATAAAAAAATATATATAAGACTAACTAAATATAGTAGTAGGAAGCTGTGATAGCTTAGTGGTTAAGACGTCTGCCTCCTAATCACTGGTTGGGGGTTCGATCCCGGGCACGCACCTCTAACTTTTCGGAGTTATGTGCGTTTTTAAGCAATTAAAATATCACTTGCTTCAACGGTGAAGGAAAACATCGTGAGGAAACCTGTACGCTTGAAAGTTCTCCGTAATGTTCTCAAAGGCGTGTAAAAGTCTGCCAATCCGCACATGGCCAGCGTGGTGGACTATGGCCAAACCCTTCTCATATTGAGAGACCTATGCTCAGTAGTGAGCCGGCAATAGGTTGATCATGATGATGTAACTATCACTATAATGTTTTCTAGAAGCCTAGGGTAGCCGTCTTACCTATAACGATTTTAAGATTATGGCAGTTATATTAATCCTTCTTATAAACGGTTTGGCACATCGCACCGTAACGCTATATCGCTTGGGGGCACGCTTTGTCATTAGAGTGGTAACTAACTGTGGCTACATCATGCTACAAGAATGCCTCTGCCCAAAAATGAATTCGAGACCTCCCTCTTACAAGACCACTCTGCTCAAAAATACGCCGGGAACATCGGAAATATCCGACCTGTTGATAACACAATTATCGACGGTTTGTGTTTGAAATTTCAATATTATATTTCGACGATATAAAAGCTTTTTTTTTATTCCACTACGTACACAAGTAAGCCTTAATTGCGATCACACCTGGTGGTAAGTCATGATGCAGTCTAAGATTGTAGCGGGTGAATTTGTTAGTGATAGCTTTGACTATTATTTTAAGCCCATTATTTAAGCCCACTCTTACTAGATTGATTACCGATTGGCGTTAATCGGTTCTTTGGTTCTTCTACAGAACTCGAAGCCTAAAGCATTGCCTGTAATGCCTGAGAAGAATATCCCCAGCTGAGCTGAATTCCGATATGACACTGAGCTTGTCAAGCCAAGAGAAAATTGTGGGGCTTTATTCAACTGTCATAGACTTGATATTCAGCCCCTCTATCAGATGAGACCGCTTATTAGCCATTATTTAAAAACTAACACGAATATATTATGTGACACGCTAAGGTAGTCTTGAGGAGACATATTCCAAATATAATATTCCGTTATGTCTACGAGAATTTCCTGGCCGTCTTGCAAGTTTTACGAGCGACCTCGTCTTTCAGGTATTACATTTTTATAGCCGGTCATCATCACGTGCGGTAATATTTCTCAGGATATTTCAAACAACGTCAAAATAATATTACTTGTACTAATATAATAATATTAAATTATAACCAGTATCTATGTAATTATCAGTAACAGTATAATCGGTATCCGTATGCCGTCAAACGATATATGTTTTATAATACGTTACCCCTCCACGATATAGGGTTTCGGAAAAAGTAAAAGTTAAAACACAGATGCTGTATACGGTTTCAATACAGTAAGTATAGTTTATATATTTATGTTAATATGTGGACTCTATCTCTTTAGGTACTATAATTTATTATTGATTGAGTGAGATCAATCAATCAATCAATCAATCAGCCTATAGACGCCCACTGCTGGACATAGGCCTTTCCGAGAGCGCGCCACCACACACGGTCCTCCGCCTTCCTCATCCACCCGCCACCAGCGATCCTTTTCAGGTCGTCGGTCCAGCGAGCAGGTGGTCGTCCTACGCTGCGCTTACCGGTACGCGGTCTCCACTCCAGAACACGTCTGCCCCAACGGCCGTCGGTTCTGCGACAGATATGACCCGCCCACTGCCACTTCAGCTTGCTAATCCGTTGGGCTATGTCGGTTACTTTTGTTCTCCTACGTATGTCCTCGTTACGGATTCTATCCCTCAGAGAAACACCCAACATAGCCCTTTCCATAGCACGCTGAGCGATTTTGAACTTTTGGACAAGGCCTACCGTGAGTGTCCACGTTTCTGCTCCGTATGTCATGACCGGTAAGACGCAAGCGTTGAAGACTTTTGTCTTTAGGCATTGGGGTATCGGCGAGTTGAAGACTTGACGCAGTTTTCCAAATGTTTAAAATTAAGTTTACGAATATAGTTATCACCATGAAATAACTACTATGTAAATTATTGACGCGTCAAAAGTGCCTTTTAAAGGACTATTTGAATAAAGATTATTAATTTTGAATTTTTTGAAATTCTATTCAATGTGACTTACCTACCAGCATTCTATGTCCATCCTTTTTCACATTCGGAGAAAGAAATTTCTTAGAGATAATTTGTCATTGTACGCATCCTGTCCTTTTTAACACGCTTTTATTAGCTTCACCTGTATGTATGTTTGTTTGTTTGTTTGTTTGTTTGTTTGTTTGTTTGTTTGTTTGTTTGTTTGTTTGTTTGTTTGTTTGTTTGTTTGTTTGTTTGTTTGTTTGTTTGTTTGTTTGTTTGTTTGTTTGTTTGTTTGTTTGTTTGTTTGTTTGTTTGTTTGTTTGTTTGTTTGTTTGTTTGTTTGTTTGTTTGTTTGTTTGTTTGTTTGTTTGTTTGTTTGTTTGTTTGTTTGTTTGTTTGTTTGTTTGTTTGTTTGTTTGTTTGTTTGTTTGTTTGTTTGTTTGTTTGTTTGTTTGTTTGTTTGTTTGTTTGTTTGTTTGTTTGTTTGTTTGTTTGTTTGTTTGTTTGTTTGTTTGTTTGTTTGTTTGTTTGTTTGTTTGTTTGTTTGTTTGTTTGTTTGTTTGTTTGTTTGTTTGTTTGTTTGTTTGTTTGTTTGTTTGTTTGTTTGTTTGTTTGTTTGTTTGTTTGTTTGTTTGTTTGTTTGTTTGTTTGTTTGTTTGTTTGTTTGTTTGTTTGTTTGTTTGTTTGTTTGTTTGTTTGTTTGTTTGTTTGTTTGTTTGTTTGTTTGTTTGTTTGTTTGTTTGTTTGTTTGTTTGTTTGTTTGTTTGTTTGTTTGTTTGTTTGTTTGTTTGTTTGTTTGTTTGTTTGTTTGTTTGTTTGTTTGTTTGTTTGTTTGTTTGTTTGTTTGTTTGTTTGTTTGTTTGTTTGTTTGTTTGTTTGTTTGTTTGTTTGTTTGTTTGTTTGTTTGTTTGTTTGTTTGTTTGTTTGTTTGTTTGTTTGTTTGTTTGTTTGTTTGTTTGTTTGTTTGTTTGTTTGTTTGTTTGTTTGTTTGTTTGTTTGTTTGTTTGTAACCGACTCCTTTGAGCTCGATTTTGCCCTACTTTGAACGATCAGATTTGATTCAAACTTTGCACACCTGTCAAAGGTCGATGACAATGCAATAATCCGATCAAAATATCCGATTATCCTAATTAGATTCGCCAGGATTCATTAATTTCTTTCCGCATCCTTTGCATGCGAGTAAGAGAGACAGAGCTACTGCGCGAACTACGCATGCGTGCAGTAGCGTGTTTTTTTTAGTTTTTTAAACTATTATATTATTATGTTTAGTCTTAAGTTATTGGTACGAAATAAAAAAACAATTGTTCCTCAAACCGTGAACCATTTGAACCGAAATCAAAAATTAATCGAACTGATTAGTCAAAATTTTCAATTTTAAAATCACACAATTTCTTTATTTTTGTGATATTTGATATATATATTTATATATATATATATGGTCGGTATTTTCATAGATAATAAGTTACTAACATCAGTAGCCTGCAGTGAGGGTATAAACTTCCTTAGCACTCTGTAACTCACAGCCAACAGGTTCAAAGTTAAAAGTTCAAATACGTTCAACTGCAACACGGTGTTCAGAACTTCAATTAACTGATGTAAGAACTTTACCTTGTCATAGGGTCAATTAAGAAACGCAGCAGACGTGTCGGATAACGAGTTTAACTTGACACACTTTAATAGCTAACCAGCGTTGCTAACGTTATGAAATCTATCTTCTTAAAGAGGTGGTTAGTTTGCTACGCAGAAGATCTCTGTTAGTTATTTTGTTTTAGTCATATCTTTCCACACACCTTCGACTAATTAATGCCTTGATCTGAACATCAAGTATTTGATTCAAAACGGACAGTCTTTGATACAAACTTATGTTGCTTCCTTTGGGAAAAAAAAACTCCACTTACCGGATAGCTTCTTTATAAAAGCTATCATCATCATAATCATCATCATGCTTATGCTCTGCATTACTGCAGTGCACTGGTATCCTCTCAATATGAAAAGGATTTGGCCATAGTCCAACCACGTAAGCCATGTGCGGATTGGCAGACTTCGCATGCCTTCGAGAACATTATGGAGAACTTTCAGCCGTGAATGTTTCCCTAACCGTTGAGGTATGTGATATTTTAATTGCATAAAAAAGGTACATAACTCCGAAAAGTTATTACTTTCCTTATATATTAAAGAGGAATGGTCACCTCAAAAGTTATATTCTAATCTAGTTACAGATTTAATTATCACAAGTAATTATTTCCATGAATTTCCGGGACATTCGGGGCTAGAAAAGCGTTGAGTGCTGAGGACGGCCATGATATGTTACAGCGGGAAAATTTTATCTCGCAGGAAGTCTAAATTTCACGCGGATGACTGCTAGTTTACTATACATAAATATCCCTAGCTTCAACGATTCAGGAAAACATTGTGAAGAAACTAGCATGCCTGGGAATTCACAATAATGTAGTTTGACGACCTCCGTGGCGCAGCGCGCGCGCTGTCACATTATAAAGTTGGAGGTCCTGGGTTCGATTCCTGGCTCGAGTCTGGTCTGGTGGGAGGCTTCGGCCGTGGCTAGTTACCACCCTATCAATAAAGACGTGTCGCAAAGCGATTTGGCGTTCCGGCACGATGTCGTGTAGAAACCAATTAGGAGTATGGGTTTACCATACCCCTTACCGGTTAGCCCACTACCATCTAAGACCGCATCATCACTTATCGTCAGGTGAGATGCCGTCAAGGGCTAACTTGTGGTATATAAAAAAAAAACTAATCCTAGCTATGCTAGTGTGGTGGACTGTTGCCTAAACCTTTCTCAGTACTCAGTCTTCAACCTTGCAATGGGCCGGTATATGATTGGTAATGATGATGCCAATTGGGTTTTAAATGAATCATTTATATAGTACTGCATGAAATTGATATTCCAGTTGAAAATACTGCATTGCATAAACTCAGAAAAACATTATATTTGAGTGCCGAAATGCATTGAAACATCGGTCGTCCATGTACGCTTCGGTACAGGGTTTGTTCCACATTATTCCGGGCCAGATATGTCCCCGGTTAATATTCCACAGGTTCCTCGCGAACAACTCCGAGGAATACAAATCCTGAACAATTCTAGACAAAAAGATTTGGTAAACTACTTTAAATATACAAATACATACATTTTGTTCAGAGTGCATATTATGCATGGCCTTTGTCTCTTTAATATACATAAATAAATTAAATGTTCTTTCCGTCTGTAATTTCTTTGTCATTATCATCAGACCATTTATGGCCCATACTGAGATGCTGATTAGAACATTGACCTACTACACTGGTTCCATGCGGATTCTAACGACTATTAGTGGGTAAGAACGGGGATGGACTATTTTCTTACTTCAACTTGGTACCGAAAATTTCAGAACAATAACTTAATACTAACTGTTAATGCTGTGGTGCTGTGGAATAATCTGCCTATTGATGTTAGAAGTTCGAAATCGTTAAACATTTTTAAAAGTCGACTTAAAAAGTTTTATTTGTCTAAATGCCATATTAATGAATAGTTTATTTGTATTGATATTTATTTATTTATATATAAGAGTATATATTTATATATTATATTTATTGATATTTTATATTATGTTTTGAAAATTGCGCCATTACCCTCATATTTTAATTAATTCTTTCTTCAAGGGTTGTCTGCAAGAGATTGATGAAGCAATAAGACCGATTTTGCATACTTATGTTTTAAGTGTTTTGTGTTGTTGTTTCTTTAAAATTTGTGTGCAATAAAGAGTATTTATCTTATCTTATCTTAATACTAGTATTATTCTTGCTTAGATATCGAACCACTTTAGAGTCACTAACTAGACAGTTCCAGATTTCTATATAACCTCTAAATAAAATGATAGGATTTTGAGAATAACGTGTTCAACTCCCAAGCATATATGGTAAGCTCATAAATATTTGTCTGACTGTCGATTTGTCCGGAACTTTGACAGGCAGGCCCAAAACTATACAGGGTACCAGTCACTAATACCAGGGAACAAATTTACCCTTCAATTTTTATATGTGCACTAATAAGTTACCAAGAAGATATATGAATTTTGATGAATACATTTTTACAAAAGTTTTTTCAGTAATAGTGTTTTCACGTTTAGTACATATTGAAAACCTGAATTATTAGTTTGCAAGATAAAACAAACGGTTGACCTTACCATACGTGTTGTTCATTGATAAACATAAATCAAAAACATGTGGACATTCTAGAGTAAACAGGCTTTGCTGTTTCCTAGGAACGCAACATTTGATTACCTTTTAATTAATATTAATACACACACCGAGCATAGCAATGACAGTCGTGCTAAGTTACGTTAGATTTTGCGAGGGACGGGACAGTCATAATTAAGTTTTCAATGGAGCTTAAACTGCGAGCGGAAATGTGGTTTTGCTGCAAACACCGGAGGGCAAACTCGACTGTCACAACTCCCAAGTTCGTGCCACTTCACTCTGCCGCTGTCCGCTAGTCGCTTCGAGCACATAACTTGCGACTCGCAGCCCTATGAAAATGAACATGTCCACTTACGAATGCCCCGCGACGGGTGCAGTCACCGGAAGCTATGTGTGTCGCATCAGCTGCGGTGTGTTTTTTACAGAAGTAATATTACCTCCGCATTTAGTAGTTTTATATCCTGTCTGTTGCTTCTATCTCCATATAGTTTTCGGTGAGTGTTTGTCTACTCATTGCCGCTGTCAATTAATGTGTATTATTATGAATACGGCTGGTTGTAACTTGTGCATAGAATTTCAGAATTATAGAGTTGAACGACTTTCGTGGGTAATCATCATTATCATCCCATTATTATCGGCCCATTACAGGGCAGGGCAGTCTTCTCTAAGCTTGAGAGGGGTTTTGGCTGATCACTACAAAGAAGGCCAAGTCACATGCCAAGAACGTTATGGAAAATTCGCGGTTTTTTATCGTTATTATTCGAAAAATAATCAATAGTGTTAAATTATAATCTTCTTTTAATTTAATATGCTCTAAATCTTAATGCAATCTTTTTATGAGGGTATCTAGTAGAGTAGGTTAAAATGAATAGGCAAGTTAAACTATATATTGCGAAATGAACTACCGTATTTCAATTGGACCATGTAGGTGACCATTTCAAATTATATTTTGATCATTTCCTCCTATAAATTTTCTTCGTACATCCTCCATCTACTTTTAATAGGCGAAGCGCTATGCGTACAGTTTGGCATACATAAAAGCCACATAAACAACCAATTCATTGAAAAGGAAGAGATGAATGACTGATAAACGGCTGATATATAAAATAAATCGAATGCAAGATGTTTAGATGACAGATTTAATTTAACAGTAGTGTCCTCTTCCCACTCTTCTCTGTTAATATAGTTATGTTACAAAATTCAATCTGTTATCTGAAGTCATTGGATCAGATTAACATCGGGAGTAAACAAAACTTAAAATTGTCATAGCTTTGATAGTGTACGCGTTTGATCATATTATATAGGGCATAATAGAGGCTTTACAATCACAATAATCATAGAGACCATTCATAGATCAAGAGTATAATAACTTAAGATTAGCAGTAAATTGGCGAAGGCAAATTGTTTATCTTAAGCCTTTGTTAAACTCCCAAAAGGATACTGTTACCGACACGTTATCCCACGTCAAGAAAACACAAGCACGAAGCCCTTCCGGCAAACAAAAGTGTATTGTACCAAGAAAATATGAATTTACCCAACCACTCGCCTTCCAACTATGACTTAGTCTGTAGTCTTTATTTCTGCATCCTCTAAATGTATATGTAACGAAAAGTAAAACGCAGTCGACGGAAAACGCAGTCGACCTCTTTAAAACTGCTTTCTTCCATCCTAAATATGAAGAGGGATAAATGTTTTGAAATATTATTGTGACTTATCAAAAAAGTATAGTAGTTCAAAATAATGTTCTCAAAGGCGTGTGAAGTCTATCAATCCGCAGCGTGGTGGACTATAGCCAAACTCTTCTCATTTTGAGAGGAGACCCGTGCTCTGTACTGAGTCGGCAATGAGTTGATTATGATATATTTACATACCTATTGGTGACTAGTCACTAGATAGCCAATAGAGACCTGAACAGTTTCATTGCCCTATTATTTAACTTTTCTAGGTGATCTATAGAACCCGCCTATAAACCCACATTCCGAAGGCTTGTAATCTAATAGTTGCTTGTATTTGAGATCACTAGTTCACAACCTCATCAGAGAGTGGACCAAAAGTAGCATTTCAAATATATAAACAGAATTTGTAGTTGTTGACAAAACAAAGTAAATAACCAACATATCAAGTTTAGTGTCGCTTAGTATATATAATAAGTGTAAAGTTTACTATTAAATCTTGATTGCACACATATATACTTAAATATATTCCTGCCGTAGATATTTTTTTTTAGTTATCTTCCTTTGTTAAAATACTTTAATTTCCATGACCATACCACCTCTACCATATACCACTTCTACCATATTTTAGAATAAAATAATAAGGGAATCAAAGATCTCCTTCAAAAAATGTTTTAGTTACCTAGAAATACTGACACAAAATATCAAAGTCCTTTCATAAGCGAAACTTGGCATTTTTGGTAATACGTTTTAATACTGGCTCAAATCTTATCAACTTCGCAAATACCCATTCAAAGCAAACATTCGAATTGTGTTTAACCAAATTGTGTTGAATGCTGTTATAAACGAGTGTTATCAAAAGGTTTCGAAAATTGTCCCAACCCCTTTTCTTAAGACGCTTTTACAGATACTTTGCCTGTGTTATTTAGATAAAAGCTCAGGGCATCAGGTCGATTCACATTAAGGGTTATTCATGTTTTGGTTTAGCTGCTCCCGACTCTTTATGGTTTACGGGTTAATAATTTATTAAAACCGAATTATAAATGAACTTTAACAATAAGTAGAGAATGTACTGACATACATTAAATTGTTTTAAAACATTAATCTAATGCCAGATTGAAAAACTTTTATTTCGTAACAGTACTATTATTATTTTCACGAACTTTTAATGTTTGTGTAGACATTTTCTCAACAGAATATAGTAAAAAATAATTTATTTACATTACACACAGGTTGCCAAATACGATAGGGCTGCCAAATTTTGGACTATTTATTGTATTCGTTAATCAGGTTTCTTGACTTTTGTGTGGTATAAAATAGAATTCAATTCATTCATTCTTTCATAGTATACCGGGTGTCCACTAGCAACTGTAAAAACTTAGATAAATGCGACAGTTAAATTGAAACCTTTCTTCTAAAAATATCACTAAACTTATAGCAATGCGTTCGTGGCGTCCATTGTTATCGCTATTTTTCCTGGACCAATCACTTGCCACTGTTTTGGCGGGATCCAAAGGGTGGCGGCACGACATGATGTCAGCAATAATAGTATTATGCTCTTTTGTAGTTATACAAATTAATAACATTTTAACTCTTACGACCAACTTTTAAAATATATGTCTTAATAAATACGTCATATTGTATATATATATACATATATATATAGCTTTTTAGAATCGCGGCGATATCGCGACGACTATTTTAATACCGTCTAGGTAAAGGAATTCAGTTTTTTTTCAGTATTATGATGTGTCATTTTAAAATTGTCCTGCTGTAAACTGTACAGTAAAAAGCATGTTAGAAGTATATTAATGAAACTTCAAATAAACCTTGAATTGAACCGAAAACTAGAAATCTTAAAAAATATAATATAATTACTAAAATATACTATTAAAAGGAGTCCCTCTAGGCAAGGTTCCGAAGATACTGGCAGCGTTCCCCCTTTGAATATCTAGACTTATTCGCTCTCCGAGGTAGCTGGCAGCTCTTCGGTCTCCTGTGATGTCGACTAACCTTTTTGCTATTTTATTTATTCTTTATATATGTAGTATATTCTGTTAAATTTATGTTATAAAAATTGTACAGTAAGCGCCGTTAGGCAAAGTTCAGACACCGAGGTAGATGGCAGCTCTTCGGTCTCCTGTGATGTCGACTAACCTTTTTGCTATTTTATTTATTCTTTATATTAGCAGTATATTCTGTTAAATTTATGTTATAAAAATTGTACAGTAAGCGCCGTTAGGCAAAGTTCAGACACCGAGGTAGATGGCAGCTCTTCGTTCCTCTGTGATGTCGCCTAACCTTTTTATTATTTTATTTATTCTTTATTTTAGTATATATTCTGTTAAAGTAATGTTATACAAATTGTACAGTAAGCGCCGTTAGGCAAAGTTCAGACACCGAGGTAGATGGCAGCTCTTCGGTCCCCTGTGATGTCGACTAACCTTTTTGCTTTTTTATTTATTCTTTATTTTAGTATATATTCTGTTAAAGTAATGTTATACAAATTGTACAGCGGTGATAGCCCATAGTGGTGATAGCCTAGTGGTTAGGTCGTCAGCCTCCTAATCAGAGGTCGGCGGTTCAAATCCGGGCACGCACCTCTAACTTTTCGGAGTTATGTGCGTTTTTAAAAATTAAAATATCACTTGCTTCAAAGGTGAAGAAAAACATCGTGAGGAAACCTGCACGCCTGAGAGTTCTCTATAATGTTCTCAAAGGCGTGTGAAGTCTGCCGATCCGCACATGGCCAGCGTGGTGTACTATGGCCAAACCCTTCTCATATTGAGAGGAGACCCGTGCTCTGTAGTGAGCCGGTAATGGGTTGATCATGATGAAATTGTACAGTAAGCGCCGTTAGGCAAAGTTCAGACAATTGAATGACACTGTTAGCTGTCAGGGTTTGTATCGCATTAGCCAAACTTTATACAATTTCCGGCAGCCAGGCAGGCCAATTAACAATATCATCCGGCTGTGGAGGGTAACGAGCGCTGAGTGCCGACGGGCGACAAAACTGTTAACTGTGCTCGGGGCTCAGTTCACATGTTTTTGGGTCTTCATTAAAATAATCTGTTCTTTAAATTGTCTTCGAAAATAATTGACGTTAAAATTAGGTACTAGACCAAAATGAATTTACTGAAATATTTTTATGTAGCCCTTGACGGCATCTCACCTAATGGTAAGTGATGATGCGGTCTAAGATGGTAATGGGCTGACCTGTTAGGGATATGGTAAACCCACACTCCTAATTGGTTTCTACACGACATTGTCCCGGAACGCTCAACCGCTTTGCGACACGTCTCTGTCTGTAGAAGCCTCCCAGACCAGACTCGAGCCGGGAATCGAACCCAGGACCTCAAATTTTACAATGCGACAGCGCTCGCGCTGCGCTACTGAGGTCATTCATTCAATCATTAGCATTCATCATATCACTATCTTATTTGAAATGTGGCTAAATCTCAGACCAAAAGGTAAACAAATATACATGAGAACCCATTACAAATGCTCTTTGCTTACTGAATGCATGAAGTGACATTTGCATTAGTGTTATCAAATGTCCCAACTATTGAATAACACAAACGCCTACCCATAGAGTAAGTCCAATTAACTGGGATTGTTAGTTGAAGCTGAAGGTTTGTATCGCATTAACTAAACATTATTGAATTTCCAGCAGCCAGGGAAACCAATTAGCATTATAGCAGTAGATTGTTACGACCGTTAAGTGACAAAACTGTTAATTTCAGGGCCTTATAAACATTTATTAACCATCTTGAAATGATCACAACATGCATAATTAATTAAACCTAACATCTAAATCTAAATAATTCAATTAATACCTGCAGTAATTGACAATTAAATAAAAAAAAATTGAAACATTTAGTTAAGTGAGTTCTAGTCTTAATTGATTTTTAAAAGAGGTCACAGAACTACTTACCATACAAATACTTTATGACACACATAAAGAGGTTAAATCATAGCACCGTATGTAACGTCGTCATAATAATTATGCCAGGTTATTTTAAATAAATTGTACTAATTGATGCTAAGGTAATTATTCTTAACGCCAATTTATTCTATACGCTAATTATTCTTCCATCATCATCATGATCAAACCATTATCGACTCACTACAGAGCACGAGTCTCCTCTCAATAAGACAAGGGTTTGGCCATAGTCCACCACGCTGGCCATGTGCGGATTGGCAGACTTCACACGCCTTTGAGAACATTGTGGAGAACACTCAGGTGTGCAGGTTTCCTCGCGATGTTTTCCTTCACTGGTGAAGCAAGTGATATTTTAATTTTTTAAAAACGCACATAACACCGAAAAGTTATAGGTGCGTGCCCTGATTCGAACCGCCGACCTCTGTTTAGGAGGCTGACGCCCTAACCACTAACCTAACTAGGCTATCACCGCTGCAATTAACAAGTAAAAAAAAAAATATATATATGGAACAATTACTCAAGTGAGTTCTAGTCTTAATCGGTTTTTAAAGAGGTCACAGAACTTTAATATAATATATTATAAGTATTATAATTTAACTATAATACTTACCATACAAATAATTTTTGACACACATAAAGAGGTTATAGCATAGCACCGAAAGTAACGTCGTCATAGTAATTATGCCACGTTATTTTAAATACCTTGTACAACTCCATGTCCATAACGCCAATTATTCTCTACATAACATTTAATGTTGCGTTTTAAAAAAAATTGTAGGTAAGTACTAGGAACATTTTAGAAAGAGTATTGTCTGGGATAAAGCAAACTGTGGCACTGTTTTAACGCGATGATATCTATTCTCTCAACATTGAATTTACCTTTTGAAAGGACATAATTGAATTGTATTTCATTCGAAGTGTAGCTAGTTATAAGCGACTGTTATCCAAAGGGTCTCGTCGTTCCCATTATCCTCTTAGTGGAGACGTCTCTATTGATACTTTTGTTCGAAACTGTAGATAAAAGCCGGCGATACAGATTATTTCGTATTATCCTAACGATTTATAAGTCAATGAATATTTAACCCTCATTTCGTCATTTCGGGGTGGTGGCTTCAATGCGATACTTGTTTTAAGTAAAGTTTGATTGTTTGTTTAATTATTGTCCCAGGTTAACATCGATAAATGAGAAAGATATTTTATGTTTACATTAGTTTTAAGGTATAATATAATCCTTTTAATGTTCTTTCCTATGAAAAGGGGATCCATCCATCCATAGCCAGTGCTAAAGGCGGGATCCCTTTTTCATAGAAGAGAGGGATTTGGGGTTTATACCCTCCGCGCGGCTCCAATGCACCTGACTGGGCTTCCCACAGGAGTTCACAGGTGTCAATATCTATGCATAACTTGATTTTAGGTAAAATTTTAGTGATCCGTGCGTATAGTTCTGTTGGGATACCTAATTGAAATGTTAAAAATAATTTTACAGTGAAAACATTTATTTTATTCTTTGTCGTTAGTGGTAAAAAAACGGTTCAAAAAATTATATACATGTGTTATTTTTTTCTTTTTCCAATTTATTTAAGTATATTTTTGTATGTAGTTTAAACATACCACTTTATAAAATCATCTTACTCACATCTAAGAGTAGCTGGAAGAGATCTCTTATAGAGATAAGCTTTCCTTTGCATACTTCTTCTGTAAGTGGATATAGCAAATTTGGTATGTCGGCGCGAAGAAGTTATTAACTTTATTAAGCGGCGCCAAAAACCTCAAGAATTCAATAATTACCCGCATTTTAGCTATTGATGGTTTTGCTAACACAATTTGGCCAGTGACAATCAATTTTGTACAAGCATGTTTTGTGCTATAAATATACGGGCGGTCGATGCCTTTAGCGAATTCTCTCGCTCGAGACGTCGTACTGTTCGGACCTCTAAGTTATTATCGCAATAAAAGTGTAAACCGGCAAGTTGTGGTTTTAATTACCATGAGCGAAAGTAAACAACATCGTAACGTCACCCTTACGAAAAAACAACTCGGACCCCCTTGACTCGACGGGTACAAAAATAATAAAAATAAAAAATCTTCAAAATTGCATATAATATAATTTTGATATTGTTGAATTTTTTGTCGCTGTTGAAGGGAGACATGTTACACCAAAAAACACCTTTGAGATAACAAAAAAAAGACGTAGTAAGAGTTCACTCAAACAAAAGTATCCCGGATAAAAATAAAGCCGTACAAATTGAAACGTCTAATTACGAGCGTACACGAATTCCAATAAAACTTTCTCCGTAGCCGGTTTTCAAACTGTTCACTTATTGTGCACTGCTCATATGAGAGAAAAAGCATTTCAAATTGTCAACGACTCGCTTTACGCTACATGTTCACTGTGATATTTTAACTTGGAATGCAGTTTATTAAAGTTTATAAGCTTTCATGTCGGATGTAATTAAAATTAGAGCCTCGAACTTTCAACCTCAAAGGACAGACTTTTCTGTGTAAAGTAATAGATTCCAACGAATTACTATATCTGGGCTTGACCGACAAAGACGTGTTGCAAAGCGATTTTGTGTTCCGGCACGATGTCGCGTAGAAACCACTTGAGACCGTAGAACAACCGTAGAACTTACCTGTAAGGAGTATGGGTTTACCATACTCCTTACAGGTAAGTCCGCCACCATACTAGACTGGATCATCACTTACCATCAGGTGAGGTTGCCGTCTAGGGCTAACTTGTAGCGGATAAAAAAATATATATTTGTTTTAATTTTTTATCATATACATATATTTATCATATATGAATATAGAAGGGGAAGTCTAAAAGTAGCGCCAGTGACAGAAAAGATGAGGAGTAATAGGCTAGCATGGTATGGTAATATAATGCGGAGGGAAGAAAATGATGTCACCAAAAAAATGTTATATATGAACGTGGAAGGGCAAAAGAGTATTGGAAGACCAAAGAAGAGATGGATGGATTGTTTAGAAAAGGATATGCGGGTAAAATTTGTGGGTAGTGAGGTGACGGCTGATAGAAGTGAGCGGAAGAAGACGTGTTGTGCCGAATTAATTTCTTAAAAACGCACATAATTCCGAAAGTAATAGGTGCGTGCCCGGGTTCGAAACCCCGACCTCAGTTTAGGTGGCCGACGTACTAACAGCTAGGCAGAAATAAAATTTACAATAGTTAAGACAAACTTAAACAGCTCTTCTTGACCGGAGAACGTTTGAAGCAGTAAAGCGAAGTAAGCTTTAAGTTTCGACACTGGAAGTACGAGTAAAAGCAAATATAAAAAGGTAACTATACTTGGCACAAGACAAACGAAACCCGCTAACATGAAAATGCCGGAAAAACTATCTAGTCCATTAAACATATTGCTCTACTTTGAAACTAGTAACATGTGGCTGTGGACAAAGTATTCTAGTCGTAAATATTAAAAGCAACGGAGTAATGTTTGTACAAGACTACTTGGAAAGGGGCCCGTACTATTTATTGTTGTAACTTCTTTTTGTTTTTATTTTTTGTTGTTGATTGTTTTTCACTCGTTCGGAGGGGCATATTTCATCCGTTCTATTGTTTTAAAACTGAAAAAACAAATACAGTGTAATCCAACCAGCAGATGACGGCCGGGATCCGTACATTTTGAGAAATAATATAGAAACTTGCGTTAAAAATACGTTAACATCAGCTTCGTAAATGACGAATCACATATAACGACTGATTTAGATAGGTACGTGATTCCGTAATTTTTAAATTTATACAGACTATTTTTGTTGTATTACTGTAGTATTTATGTCTATTTTTTTCGGCAGCGGTTTGTTTTACGCAAAACAATTTTTCAAACTAAATTACAAAATAAACAAACAAATGTTTTCTTTTTATAATATTAGTATAGTAGTAAAAAAGTATATCATCATCATCTGCATCATCATGATCAACCCATTCTCGGCTCACTACAGAGCACGGGTCTCCTCTCAATATGAGAAGGGTTTGGCCATAGTCAACCACGCTGGCCATGTGCGGATTGGCAGACTTCACACGCCTTTGAGAACATTATGGAGAACTCTCAGGCGTGCAGGTTTCCACACGATGTTTTCCTTCACCTTTGAAGCAAGTGATATATTAATTGCTTAAAAACGCACATAACTCCGAAAAGTATATACTGCTTTCTAAATAAGTAAGGTTTACTATAAGGTTATATTTATTTAAAGGTACCAGGGGATAATAAATTAGATAGGTATGTCACGAAGACCTCTAATTAGTAATTGGACCTGAAAGCTGTCAGTTAGAACTGAAAGCTTCTTCAATGGTTAAGCAAATTAGTGGGGGTGTATGAAGTTCGACACAACGGATATTTCAACTGGATCCTTGTTTAATCCTAAATTCCGACTCGATCGATTAGAGTTAGTACAAACTTGTGTTACACTATTCCAATTATGCTCGTACTATAATAACTTATCCCTCAATTACGTACTTGTTTATCAAGTATTGTCTTACATAACATCACCATCATTTTAAGACGACCACAGCTTCACTTTGGTATACTGAGGTCTTTGGTGGGTATTTGGATACGGTCTTATTTACAGCGACTCGGACTTTTCAGTTACCAGTTTCATGCATTTCATAATTATATAAAAGCACTGCCTGCCCTTAATGTTTCGTTAATGCGTCTACTAACTACTTTGCCTACCTGGGTCAAAAACTCCATATGGGCGTCACCTATGAAGGTATATCGAGTGCATTTATCAGCGCGTCGGTTCTATGTGCTTTACCCATGCCACTATAGCTTCGCAAAGCATTTAAATTTGTCTGTCAATTCTACAACTCATTTGACAAAGAAGAATATTTAGAAGTAAAACTATTGACATCTCTTATAATAGAACTAATTGACATTTGTAAATGAAATCTTGAATGTTTTAACTTTACTTTATCATGTGATTAGTTTTTGATTCTTGCTTTTGTAGTAGATTGTATTGCGGTTTTTGTAAACGTTGTGAAAACGTGTAAAAAGCTAAACATTCACATTAGCTCGAAACGGTAAAAAATGGTCATGAAAAATGTATTACCTGTTAGTTTTCCGTAATAAATAAATAAAAGAAAAAAATATATTTTAATTAATTTAGTTTACAGAAGATAACTATCCAACTATGTCACTAAGACATATAGACATATAAGTAGGTTTTTAGTGGATATGAAGTAAATATAAATATATGTATAACGTTAGGTTTACACAGTAACAAATACTTTGTTACAGATATAGTTACAAAAGCTCTAACTTTTCGTATAGCGAGCTAGAATTTTACAATTATAAGTATAATAACAAATTCAAACCAAATCTCATAAGGGTAAAACCCGTGAAGGCAATACCAGATATTACACGTACGGGATTTAAAAGGAAATAGAATTTCAGAGAGATTAATGCCCTAATGCCTACTTATCTCAGAAAACGGGAATCGCTCATGCGCAAAATTCCGGTCAGGTTCATGTAAGTCGTTGAGTCCAAATTACCGACTTTTACCTAACTCGAAAATAGTAGCTTATGAAAATAATATAAGAAATTTGCTTTTGATTACGTAATTATGCGTATTACACACATAATTACAATTTGGGTATATATAACTTTAATTGATTGTGAGGTTAAATTTAACATTTCAACTTGCAAAATGTCAAGTTTGAAAAATTTGCAGCATCTTCGCATCTGTGATAGCTTAGTGGTTAGGATGTCCGCTACCTAATCGGAGCCTAAAACATCACTTGCTTCAACATTGAAGGCAAACATCGTGTAACATGCACGCCCGAGAGTTGTCCATAATGTTCTCATAGACGTGTGAAGTCTGCCAATCCGCAAATGGCCAGCGTGGTAGACTATGGCCAAACCCTTCTCACATCGAGAGGAGACCTGTGCTCTGTAGTGAGCCTATAATGGGTTGATCATGATGATTATGACATCTTTTTTTCCTTATACCATCATAAACTAAATATTATCTATATTATCTTTATTATCTATCTATTATCTAATTCTTTCTCTCTTTCTAAGTCACTGTTTAGGATTTTAAACTCATATTGAACCTCTAGTGCAGATTTTTAGCCAGGAAATTTACTTTTAGCCTGGCCTTCGTTTCTCCTTTATCTTGCCGTAAATAATGAGCTGGAGTAGGTCGTATTTTGGGATGCGCAATATATGTCCCATATATTCGAGATTTTTACCTTTGCACACTTACAAATATCTCAGTGAACTTTCCAATTCTCTACAGCACGGTAGTATTGTGAACATGATCTTTCCAAGATATTCGCAGCATCCGTTTGTACACCCGATCTCGAAAGCTCCCAGTTAGATAAATGGGGTGAGTGTTGAAGCTTTAAATCCATGTAATAGTACAGATAATAAGTAGCTCTAGTACGTATATAATTACAGTTACCAAGAAAACGTTTTAATTACATTAGTGAAAACGATTCGATAGTTGTTTTATATTTACGGAATTTAATGATAAAGATAAAGATAAAAGATTTTTTATTAGGAACAATAATGCAAGGAGCTTAAACACATGAAACTGATGATCCTGCAGAAGTAGGTATAAACTGTTTTGCAGTAATTGAATCTTTGTAAATACAATGCATAATCGACGTAACAAAGTTGACCAAAGTTTAAGGAAGATAACAAGATACTTGTGTTAGGATGTAATTTAAATAACGCTAAGGGGATCTTATTCCACTACTAAAAGATTAAGCCGCGGCCAACGAATGTGACCCCAACGTAACTCGAGGTCTGTGTCTTACATGAGACGTCTTAAGGGGAGATTCTCTCTCAGGCAGAGCTTGGCATTCCCGGGTGTTCAGCAAATCCAGCGAGTGGGACATGATGTGGTGGTTTTTAGTTCATGTATATTCCAACGACAAGGGGTCGGAGTCCCACATAACCTCCATCCTGCCCGACGGACAGAGGTAGTCTTAAAGCTTTTCCACCACGACAAAAGAAAAAGGCAGAGCTTGGCATCAAAGACCTCCGGCGACGTAAAAATAACATATATGTAGGATGACTACATATATGTTATTTTTACGTAACGTCATATATATCGGCTACTGTTATTTCGAAACAACAACGAATGTATACTCTTAGCGACACTTGTCAATGGTGCTTCAACATTCTCCTTATAGAAATTGCACCGACGCTGTGGATAAGAAAACGCATGACACAATAAGGCGTGCTAGCAACTATCGCTTTCATTGCATAGGACGTTAGTTAGAGAAATTGTTCAGGACACAGGAGTGTTTATAACAAATTATAGTTAACGGAATAAATCCATTTATTTCTTCACGCTTGTGTTTAACCTTCACTCCTGACCTAGAACTACTAGAACTTCGTAGTCTCTCACATCTTTAAATATATGTTACGCGTGCTAACAGAACGTAAGTAAAAAGCATTTCAAGATTACTTCGCCGTCAAACATCACATGTCGAGGTTTTAAAGGAAACAGTATTTCACAGTGATTGATATACCAATACTTACTTTTCTCAGTGAATGAGTGTTCGTTCGCAAAACACCAACATAGGGAACGTGTGAGTTAAGCTCCAATTACAGAGTTTTAGCAAAATTTACCCAATTCAGTAAAAGTTTCAGTCCTACTTATTGGATTCTATTTTGTTCTTGTGGAAACAAAAAATACTGTAACAGTATGTTTCATTAATTCGTGAAATTAAATATATAATATTTTAATTGTTTGATGTATGTATAATAAATTTAAATTCAAATAAAGCGGTGATAGCCTGGTCGTTAGGGCGTCAGCCTCCTAATCAGAGGTCGGTGGTTCGAATCCGGGCAGGCACGTCTAACATTTCGGAGTTATGTGCGTTTTTAAAAATTAATCATTTAATTAATTTTTAATTTTTATTAATTAATCATTTGCTTCAACGGTGAAGGAAAACATCGTGAGGAAGCCTGCACGCCTGAGAGTTCTCCGTAATGTTCTCAAAGGCGTGAGAGGTCTGCCAATCCGCACATGGCCAGCGTGGTGGACTATGGCCAAACCCTTCTCATATTGAGAGGAGATTCGTACTCTGTAGTGAGCCGGTAATGGGTTGATCATGATTACCGTTTTTTTCCACTTCATTGAGAGTGATTCATGCAAGTTCACATAATAATATATCTATTTTCATATAGGTCCAGTTTTGTTTTACCTTGTTCTTTTTCATCCTAAGATTGTTAGACATAAAAGCCATAATTAAAGCAATAACGTTAATGAAATTTCCTAATTTTATATTTTATTAAATTGGTGTTTATCTACGCTTGGACAAAATCGAGTTTATAAATTTGAAATACATACATCCATGCATAATACGTGCACGTCGTTGTAAGGTGGACCTTTGAATAGTACATTTAAACTGTAGTTTCCTACGAGATGATGCTACAGTGCCTTTAAGACTGATGAAAGGCATACATTAATTTTGGCGACGTCGTTATGTTGACTGTTGCATAATTGGCAAAGCACTCAGGCTGCGAGAGAGACGTGGGTTCAAATACCACCGGTTCCCAAGATTTTTGTATGCATTTGAAACTTATAAATTACCTAATATAGTGTTCATCTAGGGGCACTTTGGAGCAGTTGTTATCATATCACGCTGAATTAGCACTTTTATCTTTTTTTTATATGCTACAAGTTAGCCCTCGACGGCAATCTTATTTGATGGTAGGTGATGATGCAGTCTAGGACTCTGGTGAGAGTGTAACGAAGTAAAAGTAGAAATCATAAGCTAGCTAATAGCGGAATAAAAAAACACGGTAAAATGAAATACGAGGCTTCAAGAATGAGTGACTTCTCAATGTAAAAACAACACAGTCAAAACGTCAGTCAAGCTGCAGTTGAATTCGATTTTTCATCATGGTATTTAAACTTAACTCGAAGCCGGTTGTTATTGGCACAAATTACTTACTATACGGGGAATTCTATACATTTTCAAGCGCTACAGAATTTCACTGTTTTATATTTGGTAATGGAGTTTGTGGAAACATTTTCTCATAACATCGTCGACTATAAGTAGAACTTTTTAATTAACTCAAGAGTTATTTTTGTTTTTGTTTATCGCAGAGAAGTTGTACAATTAATATTTGGAGTTTACGAGTCTGTAAGGGTTTCTGGGTGATATTTACTTAGCTAATGAATCATTTTTCCGCGTTAGGCTTGCGCCTTTAATTAATCCATACTATAAATTATTCCGTGTCCGCTCTTACGCATGTGATTGTACTATTCGTAATTTATTAGTTGATACCAGCCAATATATTGCGTGCGGATTAAAGTTCCTAAAGGATTAAAATGACCCGAAAAAGGTTCACATATGCGTTAAATCACTGAAACTTACTTTAACTCCGAAAAGTTTGTGTGTAAACTGCTGTAATAATAAAGCTCTCGAAAGTTTCCACTATGGTAAGCCTTTAGGATTGCGTCTTAGTTTTTTTTAATTTATCATTGTTATTCGTTCATTGTATTTCATTCACCATCATCATCACGATCAAACCATTACCGGCTCACTACAGAGCACGGGTCTCCTCTCAATATGAGAAGGGTTTGGCCATAGTCCACCACGCTGGCCATTTGCGGATTGCCAGACTTCACACGCCTTTGACAAAACTATGGAGAACTCTCAAGCGTGCAGGTTTCCTCACGATGTTTACCTTCACCGTTGAAGCAAGTGACATTTTAATTAAAAAAAAAACGCACATAACTCCGAAAAGTTAGAGGTGCGTGCCCGGATTCGAGCCGCCGACCTCTGATTAGAAGGCTGACGCCCTAACCACTAGGCTATCACCGCTTCTTCGTATTTCATTATGCTTTGCAAATTCTAGTACGGATCATGAGGTACAACCTTCGAGTCTTTGTTTAGCCTAGAGTTATCATGCTGTGATAGCCTGGTGGTTAGGACGTCTGGATCGAACTCCTGACCTCCGATTAGGAGGACCTAATCAGAAGTCAGGGGTTAACACGAGATGATAAACGTTAACCTCCACCGTAGATTATGCTCTGAATGACAATGAAAACACGGAGGTTGAAAAACCCATAGTTCACTCGAGACTCGTGAAAAACTGAATTTCAGGTCGATGTCATAAAACTATATCTATAGTTTTCCTCGAAATTAGATTTATACGTGGCAAACAGCGGAAACGAGAATAAGAACACGGGACATGGGATGATCGGATGATGCCGCGTCATCAGCTAGTCTCAAATGTTGTCAATTTCGTTTCAAAAATTCGTCTGTTGCTGGTGTCATTAATGATGTAAACAAATTCCTTCATCTTCATCATTATTATATCAACCAAACAATACAGGCCGTAGGTCATGTACGGGGTTCAAAGTCTAGTTTTGGACCGCTTATTTTCAGCGACAAATTTGTAATGACAAAACCTTAAATAAATTACTGTTAATTTACCAGGTAACTGTTTCTAGAAATAATGCTACTTCTCACAAGATTTCCTGCAGAAAAGGACAGCATTATTTTCGCACCAGTGAGTTTAGTTTAATCAAGAGATTTGTGTAAACACAAATTGGCATTTGTATACACAGTCAGATAACATATTTGGGCGGTTGTACACACGTTTCAATATTCATCTCCAACTGCTCACCAGAGGCAAGTCAGACAAAGGCGGGCGAACCGACGACGTAAGTAATGACAGAGGTAGAGCATTTCTTTTCTACTACGATCTAGCCTAGGCTTTTGAACATTTCCTCATTCATACGCCGTATTGTAAGCGCTCGTTTATATATTTAAAAAAAAAAAAAATGGAAATGTTAATTAACAGTTTTATTTAAGTGTAGTGGAGGTTGGCGAGGCCTAGATGCGTTGCGAAAAAAATTAATATTAAAAAAGCGTGCATTAAACAATTTTACATAAAATAAAATTGCAGAGCGATGCTGTTTAAATCCGCTGGTACTGTTGAAATCAGGATTTGTGTTTTAAAAGTAAATGTTTGACTACTTAAAAGGTCCAACAACCTTTCATCCGTGTCTCGCAAAGTTAGTTAAGATGCTAGCTTAAGTTGTCTTTGTCTGTATAAGATAAAATAATTGGTATATTATGACCGGAGTTCTTTGTCTATACCCGCTTGTCCGTGTTGAAGTACCCCAGGGTACTTCAACACGGACAAGCCGGTGGAGAAGCATGAACGAGAAGGCTTAAGTCGCTGCACTCAAAAAAAACTTATATTCAAACTGAGGATTTGCTACCTAACAATTTATACTGATGCCCATATTATGTACTTCGACTAAACACACATACACACACACACACTCACACACACACACACATACATACACTCACACGCACCCACACACACACCACACACACACACACACACACGCACGCAAGCACACACAATTTTCTATATACTTTTCGTTTTATTGTTCTCTAGGTAGAAGAACATTAAATTATTAATATAAGTTTCGGAGGTGGGTGGGCTCATGGAACTCAGTTTTTAATAATGCATGGCCGTCCTTGCCATTTTTCTGTTTACTCAAGTGTTCAAAGTGTACTCAATAAAGAGTTTTTTTTTTATCACTAAAAAATTAATTAGGCTGATGATTATGATAGTCACTGTCTTTATCAGGATTGCATGCTTTTGAATTTATTTTATTTATTTCGTATTTTCGTCGCATTTCGTTCGTAATCTTTGAAGTATGTTCTGAATGAACAAAAAAAACGTTGCGTTCATCGGGCGTTGGCAGCGTACACCGTTTTACGAGCGCGGTCAAGGTATCCATACTACGGGCTCGGTTTGAAAATATCGTAGTAATTGCTTGTATGTGGCTTAAATCTGTATCTAAGTACTCGTTCTCCATTTTGGTGAATAGTGCGGCCCCCTACAAGCGCGTAGCCGACGCTTTCGCAACGACGTTCGAAGAAAATTCTGACGTTGCGTGTCTGACGCACGCTTGATCCTCTTTATTCTAAAAACGCGCATTACAAAAGCACGTGCTTTTGACGCACCTAATGCGCCTAACGTGTAAACCTCAGCTTATTAATGTCCCCCTACTGGTTACAAGTCTTCACGGCTGAAATGGTTCTATAGCAGAGCTCCACCAAGCTGATCCCAATAGACATATTAAACCGGTCAAACTTATACCTCTCTGCGACAGGGGCTAGCAAAATCAAATTAGAGAAACACCTTGTATTAGTTAGGTATTTCCCCTACAGACTTTCCCAGGTGACCTAACGGATTTAAATGTCTGCAATTTCGTACGCTGCCACACCTGGTTCGAATAGTTCAGACGTCCCAAATTCTAATACTTAACTTTATAATTTCCTAACTTCTCCCTACTACGGTGAAATTTGCTGCGATGAGACTCTTATCTTTTATGCGTTTTAGTTTGATAAATATTATATAGATTTGCATTATATATAGTAAGTTTGTTTATGTATATTATGATATAGATTATACGGAATTACAGAAAACTATCATATAACAATGAACATAAACTATTATTTCTTGCCAATATTATGTGTCGGCACAACACGTCTTCTTCTTCCACTCACTTCTACCAGTCGTCACCTCACTACCCACACCTTTACAAGCATATCCTCATTTACACAATCCATCCATCTCTTCTTTGGCCTCTACTTCTTTACCCTTTCACATACATATATAACATTCTTTAGGTGACATTACTTTCTTCCCTCCGCATTATATGACTATACCATGCTAGTCTATTACTACTAATCTTTTCTAAGCAAACAATATAAACATGGGATATTAACTGGCTGAAAATGATTATTAAATAACAGACTTCTTCATTATAGCTAGTTAGATGTAGAGGTTAACTTTAACGTGATCGAATTAGTAGAAAACCTCGCACTCCGCACTCTGATCACTATCACGTGTGATGAACTAACACGTGTGTGTTTCCAGCGGTGGCCTAAGACATTAATATGGGCCTCATTAAATAATAAAGACAGGTATGCTTTTAGTATCCATCTGTGATAATATGAGCAATGACATCTTTCGAAGATAGAACCAGAGTTACTGAAGAACAAGCTTCAACCCACAAAGCTACTCCAAGGCATGTTGGTGAGCTACCTTTAATAAATATTGATTTGAATGCATCTGCAAACAGCATTTTGTCTGGTAGGAGGCTTCGGCCGTTGTGGCTAGTTACCTAGCCTACCGACAGAGACGTGTCGCCAAGCGATTTAGTGTTCCGGCACGATGTCGTGTAGAAACCAATTAGGAGTATGGGTTTACCATACCCCTAACAGGTTAGCCCGCTACCATCTAAGACCGTATCATCACTTACCATCAGGTGAGATGCCGTCAAGGGCTGACTTGTGGTGTCCTGATCAACCCATTACCGGCTTACCACAGAGAACGGGTCTCCTCTCAATATGAGAAGGATTTGGCTATAGTCCACCACGCTGGCTATGTGCGGATTGGCAGACTTCACACGACTTTGAGAAAATTATGGAGAACTCTCAGGCGTGCAGGTTTCCTCATGATGTTTTCCTTCGCCATTGAAGCAAGTAAAATTTTTTTTTTAAACGCACATAACTCCGAAATGTTAGAGGTGCGTGCCCGGATTCGAACCGCTGACCTTTGTTTAGGAGGCTGACACTCTAACCACTAAGCTATCACCGCTACTGTGGTGTATAAAAAAAAATTGGTTTTATTAACTTATTACCTAAGCCACATTAAACTTGCGTTATTAATCTTATTTACTACTTACTATATTGTGTTAAATTGACAAAGTTAAAGTTATACCAGGAGTGCAAACTGTATTAGGAGTTACACCAAGGATTAATTAAAGTGCGAGGAGAGTTATTAGACAAGTCCCGTAAGCTTCTTCATTACACTGTCATTTGCTCAGCAAATATTTGAGCTGCACTTCCAAGGTCTTCAAGTAAGTAATTGGATTCTCCAATTTGGAAGTTTTTATTTTGTTATATCGACAAACTGGTGAATTCTGACATTAAATTTATTAAAATCAAGGAATTGCGTGAATTTGGAAGGGGTTTATTTTAAATAAGATTAAGGGTAACTTTTTTTTTCTTATCATGTAAAGAATATAGTTTAAGTGTAAAGTATATTCTAAACGAAAAAAACAAACATGATTTAAAAAAATAATTTGTATTTTAATTGCCTAGTGGTTACGACGTCAGCCTCCTAATCAGAGGTCGGGGGTTCGAACCCAGACTTTTAACTTTTTGGAGTTATGTGCGTTTTTATGCAATTAAAATATCACTTGATTCAACGGTGAAGGAAAACATCTTGAGGAAACCTGCACGCTGAGTTCTCCATAATGTTCTTAAAGGCGTGTGTATTCTGCCAATCCGCACATGGCCAGCGTGGTGGACTGTGGCCAAACCCTTCTCATATTGAGGGGAGACCCGTGCTCTGAAGTGAGCCGTGAATGGATTGATCATGATGATGATGATGAAAAGAAAGCCTATAACTGCACAGTTTTTTATGTGAATCATGCGATAGTATGCCCCAACAATATCTTCTCCTTTAAAGTTACGAACTAAGTAACGGAGTCTCAATTGAAATACAATCTCAACTTACTGGTTCGAGAAGAACCAATATCAAAATTCACAATTCAATGCAAAGATTTTTCACCAGCACGTTATCCGAAGCGGCTTGAAACTACTTTGACACGTAATCTTTTCGAGCGCAGTGCTGTGAGCCAAGCGAATAATATCCAACGCGCTTTAACAAACGCTCGTGGCGTGTGATGAATGTGGAATGGGACTGTATGATGATTTTTTTTTGCTTCCGTGCAAAAACCGTTTCTTTCTCATATCCAAAGCGAGATTATAAAGTCTTGTGTGTCCCATATAATTTAATATCGATTCGGTCACGTTCTTGTATCCTGTTACTAGTTTTTTGCTAATAGCCATGATGATGATAACAGATTGTAAGTTACTTAGTGCTGTTGCTTCTTGCTTGGTAACAAAACAGGGCAATATAAGTAAAAAACAAAATTGACAGCTCCAAAAACTGCCTCCGCCATCCGAAGTGTTCCTGAGAAGATTTATTAAAAAATGGAGCGGTAGTAATAAAATATAAAAATAGGTAAAATCTCGAATTCTCTTTTGAAGATATCGTAAATTTATAGATCACGCCGGGTGGGCAGTAATTTTCTCCGCGATCGCTTCGATTTACCTTTACGTCAAGGTAATCTCGTCAATTTTCTTGGCAGATGATTATTATAATCAAATTATTCTCTTGAGTAAAAATACATTACCTCGTTAAACCAAAACAATACACATATTTCTATATTTTTAATAAAATGCTTTGATTTTATTGGTGTGAATTTTAAATTCATTTATACCATCACAACTTTCTGTGAAAGAACATACCTAACACTAAATATTAAAATAAGTATTTTGGCACTGTGATACGAGTATAACTCCTTGCGGATCTAGATAATTTTAGTCAGTATTGATAAGATATTTTTAATATAGATATTTTTTTCTTTATTCTATTGTGTTTAATTCCTAAGGTTAATGGGGATTGTTGGCAGGACCAAATTGTATTCGCACTTAATATGGACTACCGTTTTACATCGTAAAATTTAAACCATCTCGTTAAATTTTATCGTTTCTGTGAAATAAGCTGCAACCGCACAAATAAATGGTAAAATGAACGTTTCTTTTGAACAGAGATTTTTAAATACAAACGGTAGGCAGGTCCTCTTAGTTCCCATTGAAAAAAAACTGTGTAATTTCTTTCGAGAGAGGTTACTTGCTTGGTAAGTTAACTGGCGTCTATGCCACTTGATTGGAATCAGAATTTCTTTAATTTCACGTAGAACTACTTGAGTAATGCCAAGTTTTTTGTTTGTAGCGACTCTATAATATATCGGCTAGCAGATTTTACACAGAAGCAAGTAAACCCTTACTTGTTCATGGAAACATGCCTTCTGCTTCGCCCGAATACTGCCGCAAAGAACCGATGAGACTTCATCTCAGTTTGAGACACCACGCCAAGGGGTGGAGTCGCGAAATGGCACAACTTGTTATGTATGTAGCACAATATTAAAGCCATTTCAATTGGTTTATTGACTGTCAGTCATGCAGTAATGAACCATTAAAGTAAAGATAGCGTAAAGGTTTCTTTGTAAAGGGAAGCTGTGATAGCCTAATGGTTAGGACGCCAGCCTCTTAATTAGGTCGGCGGTTCCAGGCACGATCCATCTATCTTTATGGAGTTATGTGCATTTATAAGCAAATATCACTTGCTTGAACGGTGAAGGAAAACATCGTTAGGAAACCTGCCTTGGATAACCTGAGAGTACGTTTTCAAAGGCGTGTAAAGTCTGCCAATCCGCACATGGCCAGCGTGGTGGACTAAGGCCAAACCCTTCTCATATTGAGAGGAGACCCGTGCTCTGTAGTGAGCCGCGGGTTTATGATGATATATGATGATCATGAAAGGTTTGTTTAATTTTAACACCTACAGCTGGCCTAGAGAGGGCCTGGTTTCGATTACCTGCTCGAGTCTGGTCTGGTGGGAGGCTTCGGCCGTGGCACGGCACGAAGTCGCGTAGAAACCAATTATGGGCTTACCATACCCCTAAAATGTTAGCCCGCTACCATCTTAGACTGTATCATCACTTAACATCAGGTGAGATTACCGTCATGGGCTTACTTGTAGTGTATAAAAAATAAGCGACTACAGCTTATTTGTTGTTAAGGAATAATTGATATCTTAAGGTACATCACGTCCGGTTTTGTCTTGTCGACGGAAGTGGCTTTGTCGACGTACGAGACTCGCCAAACTCTAGCCGTGTGTTTTTGCTCTCAGACATTTGCCCCGTGCTGGATCAATCAAACGATTCAGCTCCCGAGGAAGGCGCAACGTTCCGAGTATAGAACCATTGTTGTTTTTATTTGCTTTATCGCTGGGAGAACCAAAATCAAATATGATAAAAACAACGGACTGGGAACTGTACAAATAGAATCAATAACATCTGTTACGACGCTCTCTCTCAGTATACATTTCAATATTTGGTGTCACGTACTGTTATGTAAATATAATGTTATAAAATGTCGTTATAATAAATTTAATATCGTTTACAAGCTCGCCAACGAGTGTATTAAATGTAACGTCCAAATTTGGCTCAAATGAGTATTGTTAACTTTATGTTATTGATATTGTTTTTATCAAGCTGTCTGCGTATTTAAAATATGGCCGGATTAAGTATATCCGAGTGAATACTATCGTGGACTATAGACGACTATAGTACCTATACAGTCTGTATAGGTACTATAGACGAAGTTGTGGTACAATAAATCTTCAGATAGTTGAAGCTTGAGCGGAGGTACTAACCGACTTGAATTATGGATATCTGAAACGATTTCTAAACATATTAGGGTATAGGACTGAGATGCTTTGAATAGTTAGATTTTGTATGGTCATTGTTAGAATAGACATTGCATACAATATCGAATAATCAAAAATCTCCCTTTATCTGCTGTTATATCAACATGATTATTGAAAAACTTTTCAACGTACGTATCGTTAAATTGATTAATAACAAGAGTTTATAATAATTATTATTTTTTAATCATTGATTAATTAATACCAATTCTTTTCCCCTTTATTCTCTGGAACACTGTTATTATTTCAGAGTAAATGCGAGTAGTTCATTTACAACTGAGAATCCACCTTGAATACAAATTTCGTAAGTATTAAAAATTAATAGTAAAATATTAAAATTTGATATCATTAAAATTTGAATACAGCAGATTAGAAGAAAAATTGAAAGTTTCAAATAGATCGTTTTTAAAGTAAACTTAACACAAGGATCAGTAAATTCGTTTACATAATTATAATTAGGTCAGAGGAAAACGCGTGCCGGGTGAGGTCACTGGGGGTGGGCGACTGGCGAGGCAGGTTTATAATTGAATTTCCGATGTCCGCGATAAATGTCAACTGAGACACTGAACACTGAGAGGATTTCGTGGAAAATCCTCGTTGGATGAAATCCCTTATTACTGTAATGATGTAATCTGAACATGCAGTTTTTTAGCTATTTAGTAATTGCTATTATTTTTTACTGTAGGCGATACATCAGTTAAAATAATATAAATGAACAATTTAAGCAGAAAATTGTGCCAATTCCGTTGTACATTTCGCTACACTAAACTAAATTGAGAAATCTTAAAATAGTTCTATTAATTTCCAAAAAGACTAAAGTAAAAAGGGTGGTTTTACTTTTAGACTTGTAATCTTACTTTAGTTTAGAGATTGGTGTACTAACAAAACTCGCGTCACTTTGTCTGGTGGGAGGCTTCGGCCGTGGCTAGTTACCACCCTACCGATAAAGACGTGCCGCCAAGCGATTTAGCGTTCGGGCATGATGTCGCGTAGAAACTAATTTGGATTGTGGGTCTACCATACCCCTAACAGGTTATCCCGCTACCATCTTAGACTGCATCATCACTTACCATCAGGTGAGATTGCGGTCAAGGGCTAACTTGTAGTGGATAAAAAAAAACCATTATCTAGATTTCACACTATTCATTTATTTATTAGTAACCTAAAAGCTTAACAAACAATAAAAGAACGAAATTAAAATATGACAATGAACACTTCATTGTACTGAGCATTACCTAACTGTTTCATTTTAAGTATAAATTTATATTTACCGAAGACACATCTTTTGGCTTGCTCTTCCAATGCAGTCTAAAAGAAGAAGACTAATGCTCGTAACTTTTTCAGTTAAACTTTTTTGGGAGTGAAAATTAATGATCGTAGTAGAGATTTTTATTACAGGGTAAACTGTGATAGTAAAATTAAACATTATTATTTAAATCACGCAGCAAGCCCGGCGCGGCGGTCAAATGCAGAACACAATTTCAGTCATATCAAATGCGTATTTGATACTTCGGATCATGTGATCTTGGATTTGTTTCCCGGGTCTTGCTAAGATTGCTTATATTGATTGTGATAGTTGTAGGTACTGTTTACAGTATCTGTGCTTTACAAAGTTATTGTGTACTTCTAGGTCGGCTGACTCTGAATGGCTGTAGTTCCCCAACATATTACAGTAGTAAATGTTAAAGCCAGGCAACTAGCAATGGGAGCAGCGTTGAGGTCTGGACTGTATGTATATGTAGCCAACTCCTAAGAAACAAAAGACCTGTGCCAAATAGTTATTTAGATCTTCTAACTTAGTCAATAGCTCACATCCTAGAAACTTAGACGTAAGATACTTTTAATACCAAAAAATTACCCCGGCTCTGATTCGGCAGAATCTAAATTAAAACATTTGTTACCTGCGAATGACTAAACAGCGTTTGTTGACGAAATTTTGTATACAGATAGTTTGCATCCTAACCTATCGACATATCACTTTAAGCGAAGGAAAAGTGAAAAAGCAAATGGTTCCCAAGGGTTCTTTTGTAATGCGTACCAAACGCAGAAGATTTTGCGGGCATCAGCTTGTTAATAATATATTAGTAGTAAATCTACATACTTTTCTATCAATAAGTTCAAAGTTTTTATAAAATGAAAGCTTGTAGAAATATCATATTACGATATTAAGGATTATATAAACGATAAAAAAGCTTGGGTGTGAATTGCTCTATCTCCATAGGTACTATAGTTTATTATTCATTTTGGAAATGGTGATAACGAAAAAAAACCCCAGCTAAGTTTGTTGTGGGCTTCTTCTTAGACCGGGGCGCGTTTGGAACCCTCATAGCTTTAGTTTTAAGTTTACGAATATAGTTATCACCATGAAATAAATAGTATGTAAATTATTGACGCGTCAAAAGTGCCTTTTTAAGGACTATTTGAATAAAGATTATTTTGAATTTGACTTTACAAATAAAACACATGAGAATTATACTCAGATGATGAAACAATTATTAAGTTTAATAACTCAGTACCACGTGAATCAAATAAGTCAATCCCTTACTAAACATCTGTTTTGAAGTTATTGTTTTATTTTTACTGATAATGTTATATTTTCAAAAAGACTTAATAGGCAACCAGATCTACTTACCTTATATTTATTCGACGTAATTTTTGAACCTCTTTTAATTATAATAACTAACAAATAAACGCGAATACGTAGTCAAGGTCAAATTAATCCTAACCGTTAAAACAGTCAAAATAAGTGATGGAAAGTATATATAACTTTTTCCTTGTCCGTTTAGTAATTTACTACGCTGTTAAATTTTATTTTCATGTAAAACGGTTCATAGTTAAATTTACGCGATGGGCGTGTAAAACTATTAACACTATACTACATACTACAATTCCAGAACAGTGCACACTTAAGGGCTAAAGCCTTCCACCTTCACCTCAAAACATTGCGTCCAGTTGATACAAAAGTGGGCAGTGTGTTAATATGGATAGCGGAACATCCTTTTTGGTTCCTTTACACTAGAGGCCTACGCCAGAGAGGCGACTTTTTTTTTGGTCGTGGTGGAAAAGCATTATCGAGAGGTTATGTGGGACTTCCACCGGTTAGGGGGTATTTTTTTTTTGGGAAGTAATTTTTTTTTTACCCTACAACTTCTAGTAAACTACTCCTAATTGGTTTCTACGCGACATCGTGGCGGAACGCTTAATAGCTTGGCGACAAGGTCTTTGTCGGTAGTTTGGTAACTAACCACCGGCCGAAACCTCCCACCAGACCAGACTCGAGCTGGGAATCGAACCCAGAACCTCCTACTTTTTAATACGAAAGTGCGCGCACTGCGCCACGGAGGTCGTCAAAAACTAACCTACTTACTAGTTATACCTAAATTAAAAAACAACACGGCATGTCCTTTTTTACACTCACGCTAAGTTTTCCAGACGCAACCCATCCATCCAACCATCCATTGCAACCTTCACGAGCATCTAACAGGCGCACCAGCCGTGTGTCAGCTCCTGCGCTGGAAGCACGATCCCCCCAGACAGTTAGGAGGTTTGTTAAATGTCGGCCAGCTAAGGTTTAATGCGATGCGACTTCAACCACTATCGTACCTTTTTTTTTCGGGCTGTCTATCAGCTGTAGTAATCCTATTGGTTGCCATAGCGTAACCGGGCTGTCCAACACTATCGTACCTTAAGGTACTTCAACTACAGCATATATAACGTATGATGGCTAAGATAAAAATATAATTTTAATGTATATACGGAAATGTAAATAGGATGAAATTTAAAAACTAGAAAATATTTGCTAGTAGAATAAATGGCTTTTTTATTTACTTGAGTTGCTGGGGCAACTAAACGGCTTGAGTATTCTGGAGAATTTTTATTACCTCTTCTGATAACAAGGACTTCACAATGCACTCTCGTTCTTTTTGAGATATTTCCGATTCAATAATCTTAATTTGAAAACAGAGGACTTAGACATGTACGCACAGAAAATTTATAGCAAAGTATAATATGGTATTTTTGTCTGTGGCTTCGTAATTCCCATACAAATGGACCAATTTCAGTTCCGTTTTTTCTTTAAATAAAACTTTCACGTAGATCCTTGGCTATAATTTTTTTTTCGGGTTTTTGCATGAACCTAAAATTATTGTTACATAGTTTTTCGTGGCAATTCTATATCATCATCACTTACTCGCTCAATTAATGGAGGTATTTTTTTAATAAAGCGAAAAATTGTGGCATGTGTTAGGATTTTAATTTAACCAGCATTACAATTTCATAATTAGTTTTTTTTAATAATACGTAAGGTAATAAAACCTTATATGTATTATGTAAGTTTTTTTTTATAAATTATTTCGAAAAATATCTCAATGCTCTACAAGTTTATAAAGTGAAATTTAATATTAAATTATTTGCTATAACAATTACGTTATAAAACAATGGGCGAAGATCCCCATTTAAGTTTGAAAAAACTATATTTTGAGATTTTTATTTTATATCGGACTATAGGTTAAAGTTTGACGCTCTTGACGCAAAACGTTGGAAACCAATTTGATTTATTCTTCCCACTTATACGCCTGTTAGTTCGGCGGGCTTCTCGTGGCTGGTTGAATGCTCTCTCCAGAGAAAAAAAAAAGTAAAGAGAGTAAAAATAATAAAGTGATATTTAAATATTATATAATAATAAAATAATTTCCTAGTATTTCAAAGCATTCTTGCTATAAGAATTAATAGGAGTAATTACATTACTTGAACTACGTATTTGGGGATAAGTGTAGTAATGTTTAAATTTACCTGGTATTTTTTTTCGATGTCTATGACTTCTCTATATTTGTACTTTTGCACAGTTGTACTCGTAGATGAGGTAAATCATTTGGCCAGAGCTGTATGGAAGAAATAACGTCTCTTTTCATCTCCACAAGACGCTACTCGTTATATCAGATCGTTGCTGCCACACGCTTGCAAATTGCGTGCTACGTTTATAATGAGATGTTCATGGGTAGTGTAACGAGCATACAAGGGTCAAGTGAATATATCTCATTTATATATAAATATATACTGGATATAAATATATCCAGTTGTCGTCCAAGGGGTATGCTGTATGAAACTGAGGCTATTTAGAAAATATTAAAATTTTTGTGCGCATAATCAAGAAAATAAATATGACAAATACGTAACGCACACATTTTCACACTCTTTCAAACATACACATATACACGCATGCGCTCATACGCGCTTAAATAATCTCATTGTTAGCTCTAGTTAATATATTATAAGATATTTTTTCTATAGGAATGAATGTACTATATCCCTGGACGGAACTACTCTCTGCAATACAGGTTTTCCTAGTGCAGAGGGTAGGGACAAATTATATATATTGTAAATCCTAATCGTTCTACAGAATAAATCTTATCTAAATCTTATCTTATCTTATCTTATAAATCTATGAGAAATTAAGTTTTTCACAAATCTCGCGGGTACTTTGTATTTTTCTCAAATAAATGTACCCTATGTATTAATTCAGAGTATATCTGTCTCCATTCAAAATGCCACACACACACACTTATATGTAAACCTTATGATATTATCTTTATTACTATCTTGATATATTGATATGTTGATATGTATGGTTTATGTCATCAAATTGCAACGAATTGTAAATAATACATTGTATTTGATGTTACTTAAATAATATGGCGATTACATTCGGCCATTTTGAGTCCATACACAAAATTTTCCATACAACATATTACACATAATGTGATCTATGGATGGCTTTGACAAGGCCAATAAATTATATCGGGCCATGTCAAATATCGATCGATACGATAAGCGTGTAACACTTTTGTTGTATAATAATATATAATTATTCAATACTAGCTGTTGCCCGCGACTTCGTCTGCGTAGAATTGCTGATTTTACTTGAGATTGAGATTACCCGTGCGGCCAATGCCCTGCTTGAGCAAGTAAACTACAGGCAAATGTCAAATTGCCGATTTTCGTATCTCTAAATTAAAAAACATAGGACTTTCATACAAACTTCAAACCCCTATTTTACCCCCTTCGGGGTAGATTTGGATGAAAAAAAATTTCAACCTTATACTTACGCCCTAAAAGAAACCTATTTTCAAAATTTCAAGCTTGTAGACTTCATAATAAAAAAATAAGCAAAAACTGTCATCCCACCCTTAACAGGTAAAATTTAAAAAAAAAATTATGTACATGTTTTTTATTTATTATTATTAATCTTAATGCAAATTTTTGTGTCTCTAACTCTAAAACAAAGAAATTTCATACAAACTTCCAACGCCCCTTTTACCCTCTTAGGGGTGGAATTTCTAAATATCCTTTCTTAGCTGACATCTCTTAACTATCAACTACCTACTTGCTAAATTATAGCTTTATACGTACAATAGTTTTTGAGATCTCGTGTTTAATCAGTACGTCAGTAAGTCAGTATGTAAGTATGTAAGTGACCTTTCGCTTTTATATATATAGATTAACTTGATTCTTTCACATTAATTTTCGATAGGGTAATGTATTAAATCTGTTTACTAGACATTTTCATCGATAATAAGTGAATTTCTCTTCAGATTTATAACACCAACGATCTCAAATGATATTTCTCAGATTTTCATTTAACTAACGTGAGACGACACTAAAGGTAATCCAACTTGCGCGACGCTAATAAAATAACGAATAATTTATTAGAGCTTCTTAGTGTGCTCTTGTATAACTTGCAGTACGTATTACAGTTATTATAACGCTGTAATTTTTAATTTAGCTTTTCATTATATATAAAGAACCTTTCTTCAAAATGATTCATCATGATCAACCTATTACCGGCTCACTACAGAGCACGGATCTCCTCTCAATATGAGAAGGGTTTGGCAATAGTCCACCACGCTGGCCATGTGCGGATTGGCAGACTTTACACGCCTTTGAGAATATTGGGAGAACTCTCAGGCGTGTAGGTTTCCTCACGATGTTTACTTCACCGTTGAAGCAAGTGACATTTTAATTACTTAAAAACGCACATAACTCCGAAAAGTTATAGATGCGTGCCCGGATTCTAACCGCCGACCTCTGATTAGGAGGCTGACGCCCTAACCACTAGGCTATCACCGCTTCACTAGGCTATCACCGCTTTACAGTTATTATAACGCTGTAATTTTTAATTTAGCTTTTTATAATATAGAGGTCAACTCTTAGTACTAGTAGGAAACCGAAAAAGCAAAGAATCTTTCTTCAAAATGATTAAACAATGTATATTGGCATTGGCAAAAAAAATAATATCTAACTGGAGTTTGGCTAAAACGCCGCAGGACGTTAGGTAACTAAGAATAAACATCGCTGGAATCATCATGTGCTTAGAAAATTACGACATTAATATGTCTTACGATTCTCTCACAAAATATTTATTATATAGCTTTTCAAAATCATGAAGCGGATTCATTACATTTCAATAAAGATACACTAATAAGTAATCTATTCTTAGTTTAGGTTTTTCCAGCTTTTTTCAAATGGGTCAACGGTGTTTTGTGCCCTATTCCCAGTTCTTCAGCTATGAATCTACCGATATGTCGAACTTGCGAACCTTTTGGAAAATGAAACTGGAAAATCTTTGAAAAATGGCATCAATTTTACCCGTAACAGGGCGACTACAGCGAGGTAGGTGCATCTTTAGCATCAAAATTCCTGTATTGAAAAAGCTTACTTAAACTAACTTTGTGTTACTCTTACTGAAACGGTATTAGGTCTATATAAATTACAATTTTATTTCGGGGCTTGCATTGCATTATTTCTTTTATGTTAAAAATTTTTAAAATTTATCGAATCCTTAATAGATATTCTAAAATTTTGAAAGAAATAAAATTAAAGAATGCTGGAAATAATATTTGTAAACTTTTTTATGTCATAGTTTCTTTGGCTAGTTTTTATGACATTAAAAAGGTTTTAAAAAGAAATGAATACATACTACCTAAAAGACTTTTTCCTCGAGCTAATATTTTAGTCTTACAAAAGATTTCTTACTATGTACATTTTTGGACTTTTGAGTAAATTATTGAAAGTTACTACAGGAGTGATAATATCCAGCGGTAACCTTTTTAACTCGCTAGTGGCGTCATGAATTTTTAATCAGTTTCAGGAAGCTCGTTCCCCGGCTCCTGGCTCTGCCAGGTTGCATATCGATAAGGCATGCTTAACTTTTTTGTTTAACAATACTACTACGAAATTAGCTTATACAATTATCAAGCTAAATAATAAAGATAGAAAGGAGCTCAAAAGAAAGTTCGAAAGAGGATATATTTTTAATTAGTTTGCACCCGTATAACTGAACTGTACCCTGAAGAATCTTAATAATGAAAATTTTCACACAGTATATGTATTATTTAAATTTCCGATTTAGTATATGAATTGAATATACTTAAAATCTTTTTTATTATTTATTATTTTTATTTATACTCTTTTTATCGTACATTTGTTTTCTTGCTTTATATCAATTGAGTTACACATGTTCGTGGAACTAATGAAAATTAAAAAACAATATATCACTTATTATATGCGTATTTTATTTCAAATTCAAAATAATCTTAATTCAAATAGTCCTTTAAAAGGCGCTTTTGACGCGTCAATAACATACTAGTGTGATGGTGATAACTACATTCGTAAACTTAAAACTAAAGCTATGAGGGTTCCAAACGCGCTCCGGTCTAAGAAGAAGCCCACAACAAACTTAGCCGGGTAAATTTGGCGTCGCTTTCATTATGTTTGTGTTAATCTAAATAGAATGAGAAAGGTTAAAATTACTAGTAAATCCGTGCCTACTGTTGTCGAGTATTTTTCGTCTTTCTGAACCCGGATATGAAAAGGACAAATGGAAGGATCACTTCACAGCGGGCCAGTGTGTGAAACAAACACACTGCCAGCAACTGACAGGTGTCGGCAATAACAAATGGAGAGCACTTCTCGCTCATGTATCAGATTAATAACGAGCTTCCTCGCATGGCACCTTCCTTTGTCATTTTAAATTATAGATATTTATTATTTAATTATTCATTTATACTCTTTATTCGCGCACTGCATACAGTTAAATATATCCAAGGAAAAGCGGAAATTAAAGCAGAAGTAGGGTATCAAAAATGGTAGCAATCTCTTACCCGGCAATTTTCCGAATAAAAACAAAGGAAGACTATATTAAGGTAACTATTAATAACATACAAACGCAAATATATAAACTTAACTAAAGTTAAGCATACAATAAATAGATAATATATATTTTTTGATATCATGATCATGGTCAACCCATTCTCGGCTCACTACAGAGCGCGGGTCTCCTCTCAATATGAGAAGGGTTCGGTGATAGTCCACCACGCTGGCCATGTGCGGATTGGCAGACTTTACATACCTTTGAGAACATTATGGAGAACTTTCAGACGTGCAGGTTTCCTCACGATGTTTTCCTTCACCGTTGAAGCAAGTGATATTTTAGTATTTTAAAAACGCACATAATTCCGAAAAGTTAGAGGTGCGTGATACGAACCGCCGACCTCTGTTTAGGAGGCTGACGCCCTAACCACTAGGCTATCACCGCTTTTTTGATATGTTTAACTATAAAATACAAGAAGAAGAAACCATTAACAGTATTCTTTTTTGTGCAAGATAACGAGCCCTGATAGTAAATTTGAATAGATTATAGCGACGATCTTACTACGTTGTGGCATAGATTTCATAGTAAATTTAAATTCAGTCATTTATTGATTAAAATTTCCCAATTTACTTTATTTCTTCTATATTTTGTCTTGTCTAAAATACATAAAAGTGTTTATCACTTTATTTTTCTATTGCTCAACTGAGATACTGCGGATTTTCTTAATAAAGAGAGATTTTATGGACTGGCGGTTGTATAAACAGGTATTATCCTGAAATGGTTAAAAGTATTATGATGCAAAGTTTATTTACATTATTTTTAAATCTTCATCCGGAAAAGTTACTAAATAGCCCAAAAATCTTGTGATCTGTAGCAGAACATTCAAATTCAAATTCAAAATAATCTTTATTCAAATAGTCCTTAAAAAGGCACTTTTGACGCGTCAATAATTTACATAGTAGTTATTTCATGGTGATAACTATATTCGTAAACTTAAAACTAAAGCTATGAGGGTTCCAAACGCGCCCCGGTCTAAGAAGAAGCCCACAACAAACTTAGCCGGGGTTTTTCTTTTTTTCGTTATCACCATCTCACATAATGAATAACAAACTATAGTACCTATGGAGATAGAGCAATTCACACCCAAGCTTTTTTATCTTTTATATAATCCTTAATATCGTAATATGATTTTTCTACAAGCTTTCGTTTTATAAAAACTTTGAACTTATTGATAGACATCTCCAAGATATCAATAGGTAATTTATTATAAAATAAAATACAATTTCCTTTGAATGAGTTACTAATTTTGTGCAGCCTACTAAACGGTACTACAAGTTTACTTTTACGTCTGATGTTCAGTGCGTTACAGTCCATTTTTTTCTTGAATTTATCAATATTTTTATGAACATACATTAAATTTTCATATATATATTGGCTATGCACTGTCATTATTTTATAATCTTTAAATTTATCTCTTAATGACATTAATAGCTTTCTTCTCCTATGCAACAAATACAAAGTTTTCTAATGCAATGCTTTTTTAGTATGTATATAATTTTCTAAGAGTAGAATTTTTAATCATAGTTGCAAATTCCTTGCAGACTGATATTTATCTGGTGTAAAACCATCGTGGAACTAAAGTTTCTTTACCAGTGCGCGATTTTTCACAATCGATTTTTCCATGATGAAAACCAACAATTCCTTTTCCATTTTGATATTATGCAACGAGCAAATATGTAGCAACAGTCAGACGTCATCTAAAATATTCAATGCAGCACGGTTCCGGAAGTCGTTAGAGAATAGAGCACCGAGACCAGGAGAGAATACAATTGCTGTTGCATCTCTGAGGTTTGGTGAATTTCTTAGACTGAATTATCTGTAAATTCGTTGTAAATTTAATGTTTTAAGCGAAAACATTTTCTTATTCAATTATGCTTATTTTACAATTTTTATTTTCCATATTCGTGTATATACAATAGCTGTGAAAGCCTAATAGTTCGACGTTCGCCGTCTAATCACAGGCCGGGGGTTCGATCCTGGGCACGTACCTCTAACTTTTCCGAAACCGAAAGTTATAAGTACGTGCCCGGGTTCGAACCCCCGACCTCTGTTTAGGTGGCTGACGCCCTAACCACTAGGCTTTTAATTTTTTAAATACTTTAGTCATTTAAAGCGCGATTTAGTGGCTAATTTATAAGAGAGGGCTTCCGTGAATATTTAGTGAGAACTATGTTTTATCACACTTCTCGCTATTACAGACCTGCATTTATGTACAAGGTATCATTTAGTCAGCACACGCGAATTAAGTAGCTACGTAGCGTTATTTTTTAATGGCCTGTTTCAAATAACTTTAATTCGGACTGAAATCTAATTATTTCTAAAAGACATTTTTATGTTTCATCGCAATAAAACACATCGTAGTGGGTTAAGTATTTTTATAATCAGTACATAATAACTCGTATGTACTGATTATAAAAATATAAATTAGAGTATATTGATAACAAAGAAACAAACAATCTTTCCCTAGTAATTTTTGTATAGAAGTATAGATGAAATACAAAATCAAATATTTGACGCAGAAAATGGAAGCAAAATTTTAAATCGATCTTTGTTCTTTTGTCTGCTAGGGGCAAAATGATTTTTTTTAGTTTCTATTCAAATTGTATTGAAAATTTTTACTTTGTGTCCGGAAGTAGAACAATTGGGGCGATAAATTCTTTGACAATCGCCGACCGGGTCTAAAGCTATCATCCCTTTATTCAAAAATGTATGAGGGACATTCCGATTTTGCTCTTGACGTGTGCAGCGTGTAAGTAAATTTATCTGGCGTTGGACTGACTTCAATGCGTCCTTTTCAGATATGCTCACTGAAGCGGCAAAGATTTTGTTTGAAATTCTCGTACCTTATATTATTATAGATGTATTATCGCTGTGGAAATGGGCCAAAATGAGATTTTATCTTTTATTTAACTATTAGCTAACCAGCTTTGACTGTAATATAAACTTGTAGTAAGTGAAAGTTCAGTCTAAGATGGTAGCCTGTTATGGGATATATTAAATTGATGGTAATCGGTTTCTACAAAACTCTTTACCGCTTGGTGGTAAGTGTTTGTAACTAGGGTGGTCACTAGCCACGGCTGACGGTCCAAACGAGACCGGACTAAAGAATGTTTTTATTCTTTTCGCGATCGAATTCGGGACTTCCCATTTATAAAATCACATTACTTAACTCTGTGACTCATTGATCTTCGACTACGGATCAATAAGTCCTGGGATCGATTCACTGGTTGGGTAAAAAATTGTTAGGTAGTGGATATATCTAATAAAAGTTCTCAGAACCAGCCAGGACCTAGGAAACTGTCTTTCCCGTGAGAGCACGTTAAGCTGTCACTCCCAGTTGATATCATTTATAAGTGATAATAATCGTTAAGCCTGCAATTCTGTAGCGTGATAGAGATATGCTCTAAAACGGTCTCCGCTGTGAGAGAGGAGATTCATTAGTGAGATTTCAAAAAGGCATCAGTTTACTGATGAAAAAGCTGCAAAATGCATCCAGACACAAAATGAAGAAACACATAAAATGTAACATGCATCTTAATATACATAAAGTTTTACACATTTATTATAAAAGTGAAATGTCGCAAAATGACATATCGTCTTTCAAAGGACTTTTCATAATATCATATGGTGGATTTTAATTTAAACGAAAGAGAATATTTGTGAGCGCACGGGAAACAGTCCCGGCAAGTTGAGTTTTAATTACATGCGACATCACAAGCGAAAAAGGTCTCGCAAATACCTTTTCCAGTTGAGGCGTTATAAAGAAATATTATTGCATCAAAAGACTCACCCGAAATTGAGTACATTTAAAATTAATGAAATATACGACAGAATTCATATAGTTTCGTCAATGCGACATCCCAACTCTCTCGTAGTTGCGGCTTTTTTTTAACTCCCCCGATCTAAGCGCTCCTCTCCGAAAGAGGAGACCTAAGCATATCCTTCACGACCCTGACAATCAGATAACTACTGACAACATACTTGTACCACCTATCACACAATCATGCGCTTCGCCGGCGAAGACGAGGTCCCCGCTATCTTATGTCATCCGGACGTGGGCTCAATCCACAGCCTCGGAGACGTACGGACCTCTCACTGTTCGACTCCCCGTTATCCCAAACGTCGCATAAGCCGAGGTTCGGCCTCACAAGAGGCGCCCTTAGGCAGACGTTCCCTTAGTTTCTTCGAGCCCTAGGGCTCAAAATTTCTTCTGGCAGAGCTGCTTTCCGAAGCAACCCGGTTACGCTGTCGCAACCAATAGCTTAGCACAGCTAATAGTCAGTCCGAAAAAAAAAGTTTCTCGGCTCTTAGTCGTGAACTTGTTTATGCGCCGCGTCATAATATATTATTTCAAAATGACAGTTTTTTGACATGACTTTTACATCCCTAAAATATATAATTCTGAAACAAGAGCGTCGACTGGGGACTATTATAAATGCGAATGTGACTTTGTTACGCTTTTTCAACTTAATTATATAGTAGGCATATTGTATAATTTCATGGTATGCTTGAAACATATACATAGCTTGCGTTGGATAGTTTAGGTAAGTGGACAGTATACGTTCGAGTTCTTATTCCAGGAAAACAGTTCTCGAGTGTGAAACAGTTTACTTCGTGCCAAAACTAGTCTTGCACATTGACTCAGATTAACTTGAGTTCAAACGTCTAAACTTCAAGCTTCATAATTCAAAATTGATTTCAATGAGTAAACACGAAAATTTGTAAACTTAAAACTAAAGCTAATAAACGAAGCCCGCAGAAACTTAGCCGGGTATTACTTTTATTATCTCCATCGCGTATTGTCACTTTAAAATATTTAAGAGCGACAATTTATATCCAAGCTTTTTAACATTAACGTAAACCTTTATACTTTAATAGGAATTTTCTATTAGATTACGTTTAATATAACAACGTTAAACTTATTGAGAGACACTCCAAGATGTCATCTGGTACGTTATTGTAAAATAGAATTTCTTTTAAACGAATTAATAATTTTATGAAGTCTAGTAAAATACACTTTTAATAATTTTATATCGCAAAAATTCTTTAGCCTTTTTATTTTAGACCAACATTACTCTAAATATTCTTCATTTAAATTTCAATTAAACGCATGTAAAGACAAACGAAATATTTTACGCAAATATGTTCAAATCTCCCAAATGCCATTTTGACGCACACATAATATCGTAGACCAACTTAGATAATCTAAGGGTTTTACCGGGTACGGAAATTCGACGGTAGATTTATATCAATCATTTAATTCCTGCATTTAATACCTACTGACATACAAAATATCATTTCACATCGGAAAGGAAAGACGTGGCAAATAACAAAGTAAGCTAATACAAGGGCAAAGTAACTGAAATGAGAAAATCCAATTATTTTACTGACGTCTTTCAAAGTGAACTTAAAGAGTCCGTCGAGCAAATAATAATTTGGATCTGGTTTCAACCCAACGATACTGTTTGCTTTGTGGATCAATGAACCTTTTTGTAAATGGTTTATATTTTGTTAACATTTTAGTTACATTTTAAAAACTTATACCATTCCAAGAACACTTATTATCTACTCTAATCTACATACTTAGTTCAAAACTTTCTATGAGTTCCAAAATGATAGGCAGCACGCGCGCACACACACACACAAACACACACAAACACACACACACACAAAAACACAAACACACACAAACACAAACACACACACACCCACACACACACACACACACACACACAAAACACAAACACACACACACACACACACACACACACACAAATAAATAAAAATAAATATCCGTCTACTTCGGACCGATGTTACATTGGGACTTGTTACTTGTTCGTCTGATAATTCGCTTGAGGGATACATTTGATAGTTTTCATTGGCGACAACTCGCCCCCACACACACACATACACACGCTGTTGTAATATCATATGTCATATTAATATGTTGTTAAATTCTTTTTTAATCTTATTTGGATTTATTTTAGCATTAAGTCTGAAATGTAAATATACTGTCTGAAACGCACTAGATTACAAATAAATGAATCAAATAAAACAAAATTTATGTCTATTAGAGATTACTTGGTCATTGAAATCTTTATTATATAAATACTAATAGATCAATCGCCATTGCAAATAATATGGTAGGTACATAATGGTTTACCCATAATCTCTGTTAAAGTTACATATGTGCGGTCATTCGATTTCGACTATCTTCTGCAACGCTTCAATAAGTGTAAGGAGAAAGGGAGCATTGAAGTGTAATCGATGTGAGGCTTCATACAGGATAAATACAACCAGTGACGGTGAAATATTGCGATGTATTATTAGCTACACTCGTAATAAATCTTTAACAGGTTCAATTCTGTGCACTGAATATATTTTGTTTTTTTAGGGCACTCTAAAATGAATTACATCGCTGTTTTCTGTCTACGCTTAATTGTTTGTACTTCTATGATATTTATTGCTTACAAATTAACAGCTAATAAAATCTTTCGTAACCATTTGTTAAGGTTTTGAGCTATTGTGAATGTTTAGCTTTTTACAGGTTTTCACAATAAAAGTTCCATTTAAATATTTTTGCGATAGGAGCCCCTTTATTGAAGAAGGACTTTGAACTACTCTTCTTCGTCTCTTTGTTGACGCGGGCGAAACTGTCGGGCAACGCTAGTTTTTATATAATCAAATCAAGTATGAATGATTTCCATTTTGTGTCTTAAAATATCATATAACAATCAATCTAAATTGTGATTCTTTTAAATTTTAGTTAAAATGATTTTAGCAGACTTACAGAAAACTTAAATTCTAAACTTACTAGGTATACCTACTACTTTTTATACCACAATATGCTATTTTACTTAATACTTTCATTTGGTGATATGTTAACAGAAATATGTTTTACTGTAAACAGAGTTTCCCGAAATCGAGGGCGCCTATGTTTGTCACGAACAAATGAAGGGATTTCAATTTAAAGCCACCGCGAGCTGACCTGTATCTCCGGCCTAAGACAATAGAACTGACACGTTAATAAATATAAATCCTCTTTAGAACATCTTTAATTTTATTACAAGAAATAAATAATAATAAATACACTCTTGAAATGAATGAAATGGATTAAGTAACTATCGAATAAAATTTGAATCAAAATTACAAAAGGGATGAAAACCGACTATTTAAAAATGTGACAACGGTATCATTCAAATTCCGACTCCTAGCCATTATTACGTAATTTTATACATAAATAAAAAATAAAATAAAAAGCCATTTATTCTATTACCAAGTCAGTGAAAAATAATAATTATGTCATAGTTTTCATCAGTCCAATTTTGTATCTTATATTATAACATCGTTACAAGTTTTTCGTAGAAGTCGCCTCTCTGGCGTAGGCCTCCCCCAGCTCTATCCATGACTTCCTCTCTTTTGCTTCTCTGGTCCATAGTGGGCCATTGACGTGAAGGACCAAGTCTGCCCACCGTCTTCTTGGTCTTCCTCTTTTCCTTTTTTCCTTTTGTTTTTATATATATGAATGTTTTATGTCGAATACAATTTAATACTGACAAGTATATTTGTGGACGTCTAGAATTAAAATCCATAATACCAGCTGTCTTTGTATGTGTAGAGCGAAAGACCTTTAGTAGGAATACGTTGCTCAATGAAGATTTGTGGTGAGCAATAAAATACTTTTGTGCTTCCTGTATCATTGTGCTCCTATTGACAAAGTTGGATGGAGGAAATTCCGTAATTTCATTTCGAATACCACAATTGAAATGGTTTTGTTAACTTTTTATACCTAAATAAACAACTGTCTTATTTTAATACAAGCGGTTCCCTTAAGTCTTCGCTGACGAAGACATCTTTTACTAAGTAGGAACGTTTTTCCCCTGCAACAATTTTTATTTGCTGTTTTACACAATATACTCCAACCCACTATCGCATTGCCAGTCTGCGTTATTGCTTTCAATTTTGTCGTGCATTTTAGTCTAAATTCCAAAATGTATACAGAGTTTCAACCAATTTTTAACAAAATTTCTGAAAATCCTGAAACGTATAATAACTGAACAACCAATTTTTACTTTAAAAATGATTGATTTTTTTGGGCTTCATTTCCAAAAAATCCAGGCTCATTTTTTGTGTAGATCATACAGGGATCCTCTGTGCCAAATTTTAGCTCTCTACGTCCTAGAGTACAGGTACACCCAGTAGCAACCGATTAAGAGAATGGGTTCAGAGAGCATTGCTGTTTCCTATGGTGCTGCAAATATTTATACACGGCGGTAACCTGTCTGAACGAATAGCCGCGTAGTGGAAATTCATCCGTATTAAAAAAAAGAATAATAGAACGTGTACGCGCGAATTGGCGGGTAATGCAAAACATTTACTGTTTACGATTGAGCTCAAAGAAGAATAGAGGTGTAGTGCGGTGCACATTTACTCATATGCATCACGAATGCTATCTCTGGAAAATTTGGAGCAAGGCCGCAATCCAACAATGTCTGACGCGCTGAAGCCTGGAGTGCAACTTGACCTATTTACAGAAGATGTTATTATGATTCCAAAGCTATCAAAATGTTTGCTTAGATGCCATTATAATGAGCATGAATATTATCACCACTCGTCATACTGAGAGAATTTATACTGAATAAATACTCGCAGAGAACTGTGCAAAAATAAACCCAACCTAACCTTGCCTAGCTTAAGTTTTTTCGCAGACTTGAACTGCTATTTTTATAAGGTCATGTGTTATGATTAGGAGCTATAATGGGCTTTAATTAGTTTTTTAAGCGTTTTTGTTTGTGTGTGTGTTGTTCTTCCCTGGCACTTCCTTTCATCTTCCGATATTATATTTTAATTCCTCATAAATAAGCTTTTCTGTTTCTACAGTCATATTATAAACGTAATATTTTCTAAGATTGCATCGGGTGCATAAATAAGAGGGAATTGGGTTAATAACATACTACAGATTGTCCTGAATAAAGAAAAGTACATGACCGAATTCGCTGAGTATTATAATATTATTTTGATTTCTTTACTTATTTTTTGTGTCATCTCAGCAGTCTGGCCTTATCCAAAAGTGAATCAACTATTATTGGTAATAATTATTTGATCGGATAGTGTACCTATAAACTCTCTATTACTTAGATTCCGCTGTCCTTACTTCCGTCTGTCTGTCAGCGGGTTGTATCTTTGACGACCTCCGTGGCGCAGCGCGCGCGCTGTCGCTTTATAAAGTTGGAGGTCGTGGGTTCGATTCCCGGCTCGAGTCTGGTCTGATGGGAGGCTGCGGCCGTGGCTAGTTACCACCCTACCGACAAAGACGTGTCGCCAAGCGATTTAGCGTTCCGGCACGATGTCGTGTAGAAACCAATTAGGAGTATGGGTTTTCCATACCCCTAACAGGTTAGCCCGCTACCATCTTAGACTGCATCATCACTTACCATTAGGTGAGATTGCCGTCAAGGGCTAACTTGTAGTGGATTAAAAAAATATATATATATCTCTTCAGACATAATAGGAAGATAGTTGACTAATATTATTAATAAATAGTAAAAAATAAGATAAAAACAGGGGTGTTAAAATATCTATAAAAACGTTAATATTATATTGTATTTTATCTTGCAATCGGATACGGAACTCTCAGTGTATATAATATGTACTTTTTTAAAGGTCATCTTTAAAAAAGTAAACACGTGTATGTCTCTCTTAGTACTTTTTTAAAGATGAATGTACAAGTTTATCTGTGACATTGCTGAGTTCAAACGCATTGGCAGATTTGAGTGCGGTTTTTTCGCATAAAGCAGGTTAAACTTCTAAGAAAGTAAATACTGGACTAAGCAATAGGCCTATTTTGATAAAGCCTACTTGCATAATACGAGTATCAAATTCCTCTTTAAAGCTGGTTTTTTTATAGGCATCTAAACTATGCTGGTACTCAAAAGCTGAAGTTCTCACCATGGGTTTGAAAATTTACAAACTTTGAGTCTTGTTCTACTTAATCCCGTTCGTATTTCCATTATTCATTTTCACTGTAATATATTTTATTTTAATTTGTAAACTTTTGTTTAATTGGGTGACGTTTGTTATAACTTTATAATTGGGTTCAACAGCGCACACCACCACCGCGTTCGCGACGGGATGAGCCCCCCATTTCTCGGTATGAAAACAATTTTTTGACATTCATCTGAAATATCTTTTGAATATGGAATTCGAGACTTCTTACGTCGTTATTGTTAATTTATACTTCAAGTAACGAAGTCGATTTTGGATTCATTGTTCTTACAGGGCGTCCCGGTTTTCTTGAGTCGGAACTGGAAAGATAATAAAAAAAGTGTAACTATATTACAAAGTAAACTACTAGTTATAAAGATCGGGCACTAAATACGAAAGGCATCACTTACGACTAACTTAAAACTACGAGATTAAACAAATTTTGAGGTAATATGAGAGTGTGAGAGATCTATGAAAATGAACAAAAATATAAAAAAAAGTGTGACACTCGGGGACTGTCGCGGTAAAGCTATTGCATAGCATTTTTTATCAACTTAATTATTAATATTTCAAAAACAACAATGAAATTAAAAAAGTTATAATATTGAGGTTATTTTTGATAAAATTAATTTTAAAAAAAGCAAACGCGAAGTGAGTAAAATTTAAATTGTAAAATTTAATTTAATTATAGACAGACAACGGGACAGGTGAAACTAAATAAAAATGCTTAGCATAATAAAAAATAAAAAAACGAGATAAAAAAATTAAAGACGTACCCCAGGCTCGACGTACCTGGGACCTTCTGCACAAAAAGCATACGTGATAATCTCTGTTCCACGGAAACCGTAATAAATCGTGGCGAAATATCTATATACATCTAGTAGAGGGTGTAAGATTATTTTCGTTACGGAATTTCTGGATTCGGTCTCCACGCTCAAGGCCCGCGATAGAAGCTATGCAATAGCTTAAAAGAAAACACTTATCCTACCTAGTTCTATGTTTAATAACACAAAAACAAAAACCTAATTTTCTAAACATATTTAAATATTTATAATACAATGTACGTATAATGACTGAACTATTTGCCACCGTCGACTGTATTAAGACCCCGCATAGCTATAATATACGTTACTTAGTCATGTCTACTAGGCATTAAAAACCGTAAAAAAGGCTAAATATAAATACAAAGGTAATAATATCTCCAGAGTTTTTCCTCATCGAGCCAGACGGAGCTATATTTGCAACTTTGTGGGACTATAAAAACCTCAGACTGTCGACGGGATTCATTTCAATTAAGGTTTTCATTAGAAAAATCCGCCTGAATGTGCCACCACTTCTTTCTAGTTATCAATCTGCATTAGCGACATTACTTTTGAGTTCAGTTGTACGGATGCCTACGTGTCCAATTCTCGTTTTTTAAACAACGTAAAAGTGTAGGTATTTTTATAGGGTTTTATAAGATCTACGAAACCTATTTCAGTTAGCTATATTTTTTAGCCATTATCTATGATTAAATATTAAACTGTTTACTAAAACGTGTTAAAGCACCTATAGGTTCGAAATTCCCACAGTTCCGAATATTACAGATTTTTTTGGTGAAGTGGACTGGTCCATGCGCTGTTTCACGATCTGCACATGCTTAGCTTGGTATTTTCCCTAAATTGTGAAATAATGTTTCAATAATATCGCAACAAGAGCTGTGATAGCCTAGTGGTCAGAACGTCAGCCTCTTAATCAGCGGTCGGTGGTTCGAATCCGGGCACGCACCTATAACATTTCGGAATCGCTTCAACGGTGAAGGAAAATATCGTGAGGAACCCAGCACGTCTGAGCGTTCTCCATAATGTTCTTAAAGGCGTGTGAAGTCTGCCAATCCGCACATGGCCAGCGTGGTGGACTTTGGCCAAACTCTTCTCATATTGAGGGGAAACCCGTGCTGTGTAGTGAGCCGTGAATGGGTTGATCATGATGATGTTGAATATCGCAACCTCTGGTAATTCGTTTATTAGGGCAACGGCTACGGCACAAGCATTGATTTATTATTACTGGTCTGATGTGTCAGTGTCAATTTCGATAGTTTAAGCTTTTCAGCGTTACGTATTACTGGAAAGGTTGAATGCAGTTATTACGTCTTCATTTATAATGTACAAAGGGAGACGTCGTTTCAAAGTAGCTTATAAAATCTCATTTAATATGAACAAAGCAAAAACATTATTCTCTTGAAATATCTTTATGATATAATGTCTTTTCATAGAGAAATAAGGAGACTATTTACATGAAACACGATTTATTTTTCACTCTGCTAACGCAAAAAGATTTTTTAATTATTTTATTCGTGTAGTATATAGTTATATATGTAAGGATTAAGTATTCACTTTGCTAATAAGTTGCTAACAGAGTTTATCAGCAGGGCAGGTATAGGAGTATAATCGTTTCAATGCAGAAGTGTAAGGTTTTCATATTTTTCTGCTATACTTTTATCAATTGTGGTCGTGTGACTCACTCATCGATTAAATTACATCTTTAATAGAGATGGTGAACAGTTTTGGGGAGATCACATCTCCCTGTTTCACTTGAATTGTCTTCACAGTTTATTTATACTTATTAATATTAACTAGGTGTTTTTTGTACAAGCTCTTTGAAAATTTCTTTTCTTCCTTATTTTTCTTCCTTATTTTTATTAATGACCTTAGTCAAACTCTCTCCTCAAATTTCCGCTTTTATGCTGATGATCTTAAAATTTATCGCATCGTTTCTAGTGAAGATGATTTTGTAATGCTTCAACAAGATATGAATAAGATTATAAACTGGTGTGATAACAATTTAATGGCTTTAAACTCTGATAAATGTGTGCATATTAAATTTACCAAAAAAAAATCTACAATTAATAGGATTTATTATGGATGCAATGACATCCCGCTGCAAGAGGTAGATGTTGTCCGTGATTTAGGTGTATTTTTTGATAGCACATTGTCTTTTCGTTACCATTTTGATACAATTGTGAAAAAAGCATCAAAGTTATCAGGTTTCATTTTGCGTCAAATGAAATTGTTCCGAGATTCAAATCTTTCAATAACTATCTATTCTTCTTTAGTTCGCAGTATTATGGAATACTGCAGCCCAGTCTGGTGCCCTACATATAACATACACTGTGACAGATTGGAACGTGTTCAAAAGCGGTTCATTTACCACCTAGCGTACGTTAATAACAAATGTCGTGACTTGGTCTCGTATGATTCTCGGTTATTATCCTATAATCTTATGTCACTAAAGAACAGACGTAAAATGTTAGACATGGTTTTTTTCTACAAAATCATTAATGGATACACTGATTCACCGGAAATCCTGGAGCGTCTGAGGTTTAGTGTGCCGCGTAAGGGTAGTCGCCTCCGGAATCGAAAACCGTTTCATTTACCGTTTTGTCGAACCAAGGCAGGTCAGCATGCGCCTATCTATAGAATATGTTCAATGCTGAATGATCACAGGAATATCTGCGACATCTCCTGCAGTTCTGTGGCCTCTTTTAAAAAGCAAGTAAGACTATCTATTACAGCATTTTAATGCTGTAATAGATAGTCTTACTTGCTTTAGGTATAAATTGAATTATTTAGATGTAAGGTTAATTTTAAGGTTGTGCATGCTGTGGTCATTTCTAGAAAGCCACTATCTGGTGTCTGTTCTTCTGAAATGTTTTTTGTTGTTTTTAGATAGTGACTAGTTTAATGATCCAAAAAAAATAAAATAAAAAAAATAAAAATAAAATTTGGCAGTGAGACCAAACACACCACTATGAGAGATTTGATCAAACTTTAAATACGCAACGCTGATAAATTTAGTTAAGCCTATCTCATTTACAACAAACGAATTGATAAATTTACAAACGCAATTTAAAGTAACCTTTTGATAATAGTGTGATGCTTATATTTTATTTTGACCATCCACAAGTTAAGACTCTCTCACCTGATGGTAAGTGATGATGCATTATAAGATGAAGACGGCAAATCTGTAAAGGGTTATCGGAGACCACCCACTTATAATGCTACAGATACTAGTATAGGGAGAAGCCGAAGTTCCAGTAGCTGTTGCCGTAATGTGTAATTAAGTTAAGTCGGAATTCAGCATGCGAGGTGTAAGAAGGCGTGGGTAATTGGTAAAAGTTAACATTAAAGTTCACAGTGAAATCGCGGTTCGCTGAGCGCTTAACCGCAGCGAAAGTTACCAACTTTATATTGGCCTTTCTCGACGGATAATTAAACGTGGTTAACTCGTAATTCGCTTGCAAGTTAAACTAAATTTTGTGTTAAGTTGTTATCGGCTAAAATAACTAGATGTCCATGTTTGATATCATTAGCGAGAAAAGTGTTTTTTATTTAATTTTTATTTTATGATCCAGTAGTTAAGGTTTGCAAAAGTAATATAAATGTAAAAACGCTTGTTTTTGTTTTGCTATAAGGTTCGCGACTTCGTCTGCGCGGGGTTAGTATTTCGAGTAGCTTATATTAGCATGGTGTAGAAAATAAAGACGTATCGGCAAGCGATTAAACGTTCCGGCAAAATGTCGCGTAGAGACTAGTTTAGAGTCTGGGTCTGCCGTATTATGTTAGTCCTTTACTATCTTGGACTGCACCATCACTTACAGGTGAGATTGCCGTCAAGGGCTAACTTGTAGTGGAATTACAAAGAATATAAAAATTGCGTACTACTTCCAACTCAGTAAAAACTTTAAATTCAGTAGTTCTAACAAAGGCATTATCGGACTAAATAAATCCAATTTAATTGAAACGCTTTGGACCTTGCTGTCTTACGAGGGGTTTCATCATCATCATCATGAGCCAGCTCACTAAAACACGGATCTCCTCTCAATATGAAAAGGGTTGGGCTATAGTCCACCACGCTGGCTATGTGCGGTTTAGCAGACTTCACACGCCTTTGAGAACATTAAGGAGAACTCTCAGGCATGTAGGTTTCCTTACAATATTTTCTTTCACCGTTGAAGCAAGTGATATTTTATTGCTTAAAAACGCACATAACTTCCGAAAGTTAGAGGTACGTGCCCGGATTCGAAACCCCGACCTCTGATTAGGAGACTGAAGTCGTAACCACTAGGCTATCAATGCTTTCTAGGGGTATGGCTAATATTAAATATTAAAATATTTTCTGTGCACATAATCAAGAAAGTAAATATGACAAATACATAAAGCACACACACAAACATACATTTACACATGCATACAAGCGCACGCACATACACGCTTAAATAATCTCATTGTTAGTTTTAGTTAATATAAGATAATATTCTCAAGGAATGTTTGTATTGTGTTCTGGATGGAACTATCCTCTGCAATACAGGTTTCCCTAGTGCAGAGGTTAGGGACAAATTATATATTATAAATCCTAATCATATTAAACAATAAATCTCTCTTTAGTTAAAACATAAAACTGAAGGTTAAACAGGATTAACGGCTCAGTAAGTAAACATATTGCCTCCCTAGCGGGGGTCCCAACACACAGTTTCAATCAGTCCTTGCTAATCTGGGACCTTTAAGGTCGGATAAGACTTTTAACATAGTAGGTACTTGTGCTAATGGTTTACGACTAAATACTATCCGTAAGTCGTACTAGCCGTTTCACGTGGCTTCGTCCAAGTTGGACGAACTGTCAGATTTTAAAATTGGAGGTCCTGGGTTCGATTCCCGGCTCGAGTCTGGTCTGGAGGGAGTCTAGTCTCTGGACCGTGTCTAGTTACCATCCTACCGACAAAGACGTGTCGCAAAGAGGTTTAGCATTACACATAAGGTGTATGGGTTTACCATACTCCTAATAGGTTAGCCCGTTACCTTCATAGACTGCATCATTGCGTACGCCAGGTGATAATCTAAAGAGTTAAAACTGTTATATCTACACGTGCTTAACTATAACAAATAGTCCACATTGCTGTCCTTGTGGGTTCATTCAAAGAATATTAGTAAGGATAACTGTTCTGAAGTATGAACTGACGTAGAGAAGGGTGGAATATAAAAAGACGACGGGGTAGTAGAAATATGGAACTGCCTAAGTAGAATTTGACTTGCCTTTGGGGTAGGCACGTACCTCTACGTGTTGATGCCTACTGCCGGCTGGATTATAAGTAAAATATGTTATGAAATTATTATAATGAACCGCTTTACAATAAATTAGTAATTTTAAACGCTACTTTTGCCAATAAAGTGCGGTTCAACTAAATTAGCACACACTATTCGTGGTTAACCTAATTGCATGTTTTCCCAAAAACCAACATTAATCTGATTTACATTACGCGCCTAATTATCGTGTTATATAATAGCTAATTATCTTTATCCCAAAAATATTGGTAGTCGATTAAAGTTTAAAGTTGCTGCTACTTATAGATAGTCCAATCCAAAGGTTATTTGACAACTTATCTGTTACGCAGTATTGCGCTCTGGTCTTAAGGTAGGTTTCGGCAGTGATTTGGAAGTTTTCATTTCTGAATTCCTCTGATTTGATCTGCTAGTCGGCTTCGGCCGTGACTGTTTATCAACCTACCGATAAAGACATGACACCAAGCGATGAAGCATTCCGGCAAAATATTGCGTAGAAACCTTAAACCCAACCCAACCCCCTAATAGGTTTTTTTAATGTCTTGGGACGCATCTTTCAAATTTTATTCGAATTTTTCCATAAATAAGCCAAATTTTTAATAGTTGTGGTCACCCCTAACAGGTTAGCCCATCGCCATCTTAGACTCAGAGTGCATCTTCACTTTCCACCAGGTAAGATTGCCGTTAAGGTCTAACATATAGAAGAATAATAAGCAATACCTAAAAACCACAATAAAACTAGCTTTATTACAAAATCAATGTATATTGGTTATTATAAAAGTTTTAGGTGAAATGTTACAACTGAAGTAAAGTTTCAATGATTTAAGTCCACCTTGAAGATGTAAGAAAAATCTTTCCTATATTTTAAGATCGGCTTCTAGTGAATTGAGGGTAATTGCCTAACACAAAGGAAAATCAGACCGATCGATGGTTAAATGGCCACTTTGAACGACCTGTGAATTAGTATTCTCTTGTTCTTTCGATATTCCTTTTATAATCCGAACTTGGTAATATTATTTATCTATCTGAAGTAATAATAAAAATTGGTGTCTTCTGCTGTACCTTTAAATATAACTAAATTAAATTCAATCTCTTCCCTCTTTTCTGTTTGGTTTTTTTGTTTAATAATACAGAATGGGTTTACCATTGAGTAGGTTAACTAATTTAATTATCAACACGTTCCGTTTATTTTCTGCTCTTTTCCTATAACGTTTATTGCGTGCCTCCTATTCTGACGGACAGACGGAGCAGAGGAATAGTCTCGTTGGCATCTATCGAGTATAACCGAAAATTGTTTAATTAATGGGGTAGTGACTAAAAAGTCATCCTGTATTTATTAAATATTTTTTTCATTGTTATCATCGTCAATTATTTATAATTGCATTCTCTTACAAGTGCTAGACACTACTAACGTTTTGTCTTTTTCATTTACCTCGGAACTATGTTTCTTTTCGAATATAAAGTAGTAAATCTCCTTTAATTTTATCATTCACGGAGGATGCTAAAGGGAACTGTTTTACTGAATCAAGGGGTACTTACATAAATATCTTTAATTAAATTGTTTAGATTCAAATAAAACGGATTGAATTTCCGATAAATACTTTGTAATTTGATCAGTTTATCAGCAAATCGTGCTTCAAACCTTATCTGTTTAAGTATTTTAATGATTATTGGGATTCCGATCACGGACTCTGTCAATTTCAGATAAAGAAATAAATTAAGTAAAAATGAGCTTTATTAGCGGGTACCAATGTACTTTTTGGAAATCAAAAACGCCACTACCGTTGTCCTTAGTTGACCTACTAAGAATGTCTAAGCAAAAAACGTTTCATATCAAAACAAATATATAATACCTACTACAGAAAATTGGGGAAGGTTGGTAGTCGCATATGCTGCTAAACAGTGATACTTTTCCGATGATAGATTTCACTTTCTAAATAGGTTAAAACCTTTGTCTAGAAAGTGAAAAGGGCACATCATTTAAAAAAAATAGACATAACGAAACCATTAATATGAGATATTGCATGCTTGCGATAAAGGATTAATGCTTGACTTGAGAAAACATTTACGAATAAATAAACATAAAAATGAGTTTGATTTACTTAATGAGATATTTATAAAGAAACGTTTTAACTGAAGCCTACACCATAATCAAAGCATTGCACCCCTATAATAAGGCATTGCAATATATGGCGAAACAATTCTTGAAGTAGTTCAATTCATTCACTCAAATTATGGAAATAAAACTTTACAATATTCATTAAAGTTAACGACCTAACAATAAGAAATGTCTACAATATGCAAAATATCACATGACTTTCTGTCATTACAGGAGTTTTTGTAACGCTGGGAAATGCGTTTACGCATCCTCTCTACGACGACTGCGACGCAGGGAAGACTGCGCCTCTTCCGATGTGGTATGTGAGACTCCCGGCGGCCAGACTGGCGACCAGAATACCCACTAAAACCCAGCGATGCTCCTTCGCGTCGCCTAAGACCAGAGCACGGACGGTGCAGCAACCTTTTTTACTCGTAGAATTGTTATCTACCAAATGAAATATTTTAAACATGCAAAAGTATAGTAAATGGTTAAATAATACTATCTCTTCTTTTTTATCTCTTATACACTACAAGTTAGCACTCTGATCTGATCGTAAGTGATGATGCAGTCTAGGATGGTAGCGGGCTAACCTGTTAGGGGTATGGTAAACCCACACTCCTAATTGGTTTCTACGCGTTTCTTTTAATAGTTTTACCCAACAATAACACTAACACTATTTTTTTAACGGAACTATGATCTCCAATGTAAATATTAACTAAAATTTAATTTATGTAGGTACTTTGTTTAAACGTTAATTAAAACAATTTTGCGAACGAGCTTAATAATTGCGTGTTCGGATTACAGTAATTAGGGATCCACCGATTTTCCGCGACATCTACTCAACGTACAATATTTCACTTGACATTTATCGCCGCCATTCAAATTTTAATTTTGTCTCATTTTCTTGAAATATTTTACCCTGCCTCTATTATGTTAAATAAATGAACAATTAATTTGCGGTTGATGAAACCGAATATTCGTTTTGACTTTACTTTTTTTGTTTCGTACTTTGAGTCTGAGTATTCGTTACTCAGAAATATCCAGTAGATAATAATCATCGTTTAATTTTTATTGCACACCCATATTTTCATTAACATATTGCTTTTCTTGTATGAAAAATCGTTTTGTGGCGATGAGGCCATTAAATTATACTTTCCATTAAACTTCATCATCATTACCTGTCTAATAACGTTTCAGTTTGCACAGGCTTCCTCTCTCATAGGAGAGAGGGGAAACAGCGCCTTCAATACTGTAACAAAGGATGATGGGCTTTAACTAAAATAAATATTGAAATGAACTCCAATATTTTACTTGTTTTCCGAGACACGGATTAGTACACTAACTTCCTATCTCTGGGATATTAAAATTATGGTCAAGTCAGCCATTAGACAAACAAGGCAGTTCGTCTAGTAGTTGGGGTGATAAGTTAGATAAACTAACTCTGTTGTATTTACATTTGTCGTTGAAGGTAAAGGTGTATTTACTAATGTAATAACTCATTCTTTAAGTATGTATATTATCATAGATTTTTAGAAGACCATAGTACGGCCCTCGATAATATGTCTCACAGTTTCTCTTCATGGGCTCTTTGATTCAGACTTTTAATATGGTTAGGGCGATTCTTTCTCAACTTTTGGGTTGATCAATCCAGTTATAAGCTGTGATAAGTGCGAAAGAAAAGCCTAGTGGTTAGGGCGTCAGCCTCCTAATCAGAGGTCGGCGGTTCGAATCCGGGCACGCACCTTTAACTTATCGGAGTTATGTGCGTTTTTTAAAAAACAATTAAAAGTATCACTTGCTTCAACGGTGAAGGAAAACATCGTGAGGAAACCTGCACGCCTGAGAGTTCTCCATAATGTTCTCAAAGGCGTGTGAAGTCTGCCAATCCGCACATGGCCAGCGTGGTGGACTATGGCCAAACCATTCTCATATTGAGAGGAGACCCGTGCTCTGTAGTGAGCCGGCAACGGGTTGATCATGATCCAGTTATTTATGATTACCACAGTAGGATCGTTGTTGTTGCTTAAAAGCAGGCGGCCTTTTCATCTTATACAAGATAGTGTAGCATTGTAAAATGTAAATTTTAAGGTTTTCTCCCGTTAGAGTATGTGTTAGAGTAATTATAAATAGATACTTAATAAGTCGGTAAGGAAATAAATGATTTCGGATTTATTTTAAGTGCGTTGAGATACACTTTACACTTGATACCTACGCTCGAGATTCTAAAAACGTACCATAATATTGTATAAGTCAATTTTAAAGGAAATAGATAATATTGTTGTAACAAAAATATACGATATTATTAATGATACAAAATATAGTTCTATGCTTGCTTTCGTAATATAAATAATATCATTTTACGTTGCATTTTTTTTCGGACTGTCTATTAGCTGTACTAACCCTTTTGGTTGTCACAGCGTAACCGGGCTGTTCCTTTACGTTGCAATGCAACGCAGCCTGGATACAGCAAGTTTATATATTGCAGCAATCATAAATTCACCGTGCAGATTTGCTTGTTTTTCAGCGATTATAGAAAATTGAGCTAAATGTTTATTGTGAATCACGTTCTGCCGCTTAGTAATGCCTTTTTCTATCGAAAAAAGCGTTAATATTGAATTGTATCATTTATATTCTCTATTATTATGAGGGCCTTACAAATAAACGTGCCATAGCGTTGATATAGTTATGCAGTGTTTTGTGACACTCCAACTTTCTGGGGGGAGGCTTCGGCCGTGGCTAGTTACCACCCTACTGACAAAGACGTGTCGCCAAGCGATTTAGCGTTCCGGCACGATGTCGCGTAGTAACCAATTAGGAGCGTGGGTCTACCATACTCCTAACAGGTTATAGGCCGTTTCCATCCTAGACTGCATCATCACTTACCACCAGGTGAGATAGCCGTCAAGGGCTAACTTATAGTGTGTAAAAAAAAATGAGTATCAAAAGAAATCACTACACTGTTTCAACATTATGTCATTTTTATTTGTAAGTTTACCTATACATAATGCTCACTAGATGGCGTTGCCTTAATTTTAAAACACGCAAGTGAGGCAAACATTGATTTTTACACGTACATTTTAAATATCTTCGTACCTAATTCTGGAACTCACGCAGATAAGGGAACATATAAAAAGTAAATAAGTAACAATGAACACTAACCAAACATTTCTTGTATTGAAACCCCAAGGGGTGAAACTTAAAAGCTTCACGTACGTAATAATCATAATAATATTATGTCTCTGCCCGAGCTAATTTACCGTTATTTACTTGGGTTGCAAAATAAACAGTCCGTTCGGTGTTGAATTTTCCGGAAAGATACACACATTGTTCAGCTAAGTAACACTCCATTTAATAGTCTCTTAATGATATTAAGAAACGTCGGAGTAACAATGTTGGCCGAGGGTAAGAGTTATTAGGGACTGGACAGTCGTAATTAAGTTTCCAATGGAGCTGAAACGTGGCTTACTGGAACTGCCGTCCGGACGAGAAGTTGTCTTGTCACAAGACCGTAATCCGATAATCTAAACACAAGTTATGCATCACTAAGTTTGTATGTGAAGTTAAAACCACAGCATAGACAACCAACATGATTACATAACTATAAAATTTATTTATCGATCTAGAATCAAGTTGTTTGCAAGTTGAATTTTGGATCTCGATATTTTGAATTCTAAAAATAGGCTTCAAATTTATAGGTATAAGGGTACTTTTGTGCTGAATAGTTGGTTCTATTACATAAGAAACTTTCAATGTTGAAGAGTAATAAAAAACATAGAAGCAGTTTTGGTAATTTAGATTATAAAAAATCCAGTATTTGTAAATCTGTAGTTGAAGGTTATACCATGTATTATTATACAATTCCAAGGCTAGAATTACAAATACGTACACTACTTTAAAAATTTAATCTGTAATTAACCGAAAATAATAATTAACTTGTTCCGTTTACGTGTACTTTTTGGCATGTCAGCCAAAAGGTCAAGTTTGCACAAGCAACGTGGTCAAGGGCGCAGCCATTGACTCAACTCAAACGGTCTCCCCACTTTCGTATTCAAGAGCCATTGGCAGTTAAGAAACCGAGTCTTGCGGCACGGAGAAATATAATAATATTTTCAAAACAGTTTACAAATATTACCAAAATCTCCGTGGCGTATTACTTATAGATTGAAAGGTCCTGTATTCAATTCCAGCTCAAGTCTGGTCTGGTGGGCAGCTTCAGGCGCGTCTGGTTACCACCCTATTAGCAAAGATATATGATATAGCGTATCGTAAATAAATTAAATTGAAAAACATTTTTTTTAAATAGGAGTACTTCATTATGTAAGCCATTTTTGATTTCTGTTTCTTTTTTTCATTTTGTCACTGTACCATCAAAAAAAAAAACTAAAAAAGAATAGGCACTTGCACTTTTAAAAATCAACTTTAGTCAATAAAAAAATCCTTATATTTTTTGCGTACGCAATTAGACGTAAACTACGATCCCATACGTTTTACCTATGTTAATGTAATTACCCTAGGAATCATGACTATAAAAACCTAAAATTAACCTTGTGAATTATTTCAGTATCTTTATGGTAGTTGGAAGTGTCTACAGCAGATATTACACGCCGATTACGACGTAATTGAATCAGTTCAGCTTCTTATCAAAGGGACTAACTGGGATCTGAAGGAAGAAGTTTACTTAAAACTTAAGGGCCACTTGGAAACTGGTAAATCAATATATCGCATATGTGATTAACTAGCTATTTGCCGTTCGTCGTGGCTTTGACAAACAAACATTGAAATTGGTTTCTCAAAATTCAAACTCAATTAGGTAAAGATTAACCGTGACATTTAAGTGTCTGAACTAACATAACATGAACAGAATTGGTATTTCAGTTAAAATCTTAGCAATAGTTTTTGCTGATTATAGTAAATCGTGTTACCTATTCGGTAAGAATTCAAGTTACTCGTAAATTTTAAAGGTAGTTCATATATAATATAATAAATTCTTTATTACACAAAAACAAGCATAAACAACTTGTAAACTAACTTATAAAGGCACTTTAATGGTGAGTATGTGGGATGTATGTATGTATTTAGTTGCCCAATATAATCTATAAACGACGTTGCATTAAATCTAATATCATAAGTTTGTTTGCTTTCTACGTATATTTGGCTTAAAAACTATACAGATTACAATTAAATTAGGCTCATATACAGATTAGGTACCTAGATCTCGGAAATGGATATGAGGTAAATTTTTATTTAGGAATAGTTCATAAAAGTTCGCGATGACTAAAAAAAAACCTTTGTTCGGTATCATCAGCTTAGCGGTTAAAAAAGAGGAGGTTTTGTATACCTAGAGATAGGCTACCTAAGTACACTATCTTGGACTTATAGAATTAGTTTGAATCGACGACCTCCGTGGTGCATTCGCAACGCTTTATAAAGTTTGAAGTCTGGGATTATATCACACATCCATATCACTTTACACCAGGTGAGATTGCCGTCAAGGTCTTACTTAAAGTGTATAAAAAAAAATTAAATTAAAAAATAAAAGTAGTAAGGAATCATCATCAGACTGGGCATTAGCGAAGCGTGGCGAGTGATGATCTGATGGGGTGATGTAGATTATTTCCAATACGATGACATAATGGTGATCGATTTTATGACAGCAAAATCCATCATGATTGTTAAATCGATTAAAGTTACAATTCGAAAGTTATGTTTGCTTTATACATAAAACATTTTGTTTAGAGGAACAGCGATTTAAAATCAAATTTGACCGAACCAATTCAATCTGGAGCGAAATTAATCAATGAATGCGATTTTCCGCTCTCCGGGATTCACGCGGATATTTATAAGAGAAAATGGAAAATACAAAAGCAATTGCGGTCGACCCGAAATTTACATTTATTTTGAAGCGCATTAAAAGAGCGTACAATAAAAAAGTATCATTGTTATAGAAGCTACCCTCGTATCTTTTCACCGACGTGTTGTCGAGTGTAAATGATAAAAAACAACCAAAATATTAAGTTACAATCCGGTATGACTTAAAAACAATTGTAGACTGTTGACTCTTTAGTATCCGCAATACTAAGCTGAGTCTACTGACAAAAAAACTGAGTAAAAAGACACTCCTTTTGGCGCGACACAGCAGTAATAGTATAATTTAAACTGTTTACAATAATCATGATCATGATCATTACTCACTATAGAGCACGGGTCTCCTCTCAATATGAAAAGGGTTTGGCCATAGTCCACCACGCAGGCCATGTGCGGATTGGCAGACTTCACACGCCTTATTTTATTAATAATATCTGTGCAAATAAATGTTTAAGAGCTTTTAAAATTAAAGGCTAGATTTTTTATATGATATGTTTTAGTTATCGAATGTCACGAAAATCATTCTATTCAATCCTAGTTTTCAAACGAATGCGGACTTTTCACTCACCTTTTAGTTTTTTAAAGAGTATGGGTAGCTTCTCATCAGAACAGAGAATTTATCGAGTCATGTTAGAGTAATAAGAGTAACAAACAAAGTAATAAGAGTAACAAACAAAGAGTTTCGAATTTATTCACCCGTGTTGAAGTATTGATACGGATTTTATTCGATAAAAATGTCAAAAACCGGCAGAAAGCAAGGACAGTCATTGCAAAATGTTGTGTAACATAAATTCATTCATAGATAAGTAAAACGAAATTGGGACATCTGTGGATTAAAAGTAAACAATTGGATATCAAATATGAATTTTCAATCTAAAATAATTCTGTTTGGTTCAGAATACAATGACATTATTTCGGTTATGTAAACATGAAGAAATATTGGAATTGACAAGAATCGTACGTATTAACCGACGTTTGTTTTTTGTTTGTGGTTACTTATTCAATAAAAGTTTGTACATTGATTGTAATTACTTTTTTTCTTTATTAGGTTAACAACTAAAAAGTACAATAGTACAGATATACAATAACTATTATAATAATAAAAATAGCTTGCGTCCGTCACTTTTTGTTTGGATCTCGATGTCTCGAAGTTAGTTTTTGATGCGTCATCATTGGACTTCTAAAATCCTTGCCAATCCTTCTTCAACTGTACATTATAAATAGAGAACGATCATATTAAACAAACCACTGAAAACTTGAGTAATAAGTGAAAAGTACTCTTCATTTCTTATTGCTTACACCTGTCATATGTTGAAACTGAGTTTGCGTTTAAAGAAATCTATAGCAATTTATACACAAAAGATACACAAAACATATTGAAGAAAACCTGATACCCTTAAACTAATAAGTAGAGTTTTTATTATTCATAGCAGAATATAATCTGTCGTGAGTGATTTCATATCAGAATTTTACATGGCTGTATTCATATAAATTATTGTTGGAGCATGCCAGCAACTTTTATAGTGCACAAACTAGGGCGCAGTATGGAACACAGTAAGTTCACGAATAAGGGCTCCGAATGGGTTTGAAATTAGTAAGGCTCACTACGACGATAATTCACGTGCGCCCAGCCGTGTATAGTTAAGAAATATCGTTTTATTTCATACTATTTATTGCTTAAGCAAATTCTGTATCCTTTTTTATTAAAACAAAATACGTGTGATAAAAACGGGCATGCATACGCTCCGTTTTTCTTTTTATACCTATGTGCATATGGCCAAAACGAAACAATACAAACGTAGATAAATAACAGTATAATATCGAAGAGGAACAAACACTAACTATCGCTCGACTAAAAAAAAGCAATAGCTAGTTAGGTAAACAAATTTGTCGAATGGACGGGACCGTAGACAAAGCTTCGGTTTGTTTTGTTTTAGTAAAAAGTGTTTTGAGTTCCATGCGCTAGTTGGTCGTAACAATGGCGAAGTTTATTAATTTAAGAGTAAGTAATGGTATGAATTTTGCCGACCTACGTGGTGCACGCGTATTATGATTGGGGAGATGCAGGTTCGATTCCTGGCTCTAGTGGGCTTCAGCTGCGATAAGTTACCAAGCTACAAGAGACAACCACAAGGGGTTGAGGGGTGGACAAGGGGTGCGACAGTACTCCAAACCATAATGAAAAGACGCGTAGAGGATGAATGGGATCGGCAAAAAGTGAACGAAGCCTGAGCAGACAGCCCCCTTCCTGAAGTCATGCGCATTGTGGTTCCGGGAAGGACGGCCAGTGAATGTAGGAGGTTTTAGTCCGTAGGGCACTAAGAGGCTTCTTTCGACTCTTCGTGAAGTCGGGCAAGTCAGTTGGTTGAAACCAAATGACATCCATGAGGATTTCCTCCTACTATAAAAAAAAAGAGACAACCCCAAAGAGATACCTAGAGATTTCGTAATGATGCGTTCCAGTGTAATATTTGCGTAAAAATCAATTAGTTCAGCTGGCAACCATATGGGGGATTCCTTTAGTGCTACCGATGTACATACGCGACTATAAATTAATTTAGTTTCAGGTGACTCGTCTACTCTTTTGCCCGCGAAGTAGGTATGCATGAAACATGTTTTGACGACCTCCGTGGCGCAGTGCGCGCGCTGTCACATTAGAAAGTTGGAGGTCCTGGGTTCGATCCCGGCTTGAGTCTGGTCTGGTAAGAGGCTTCTGCCGTAGCTAGTTACCACCCTACTGACAAAGACGATTCAGCGTTCCGGCACGAAGTCGCGTAGAAACCAATTAGAAGTGTCTGTTTACCATACCCCTGACAGGTTAGCCCGCTAGACTAGTTTGTAGTAGGTATATAAAAAAAAAGTTTTTTTTTATTGAGTTATCAGTTATAAAAAAAATCTGATACAAATATTAACAAGCGGTTAACCGTAACTAAGGCAACAGAGAAATTCTGATTTCCCTTTAGATTAATTTTGTTTAGCGCGTCCACGCACACAGACTTGAAGTCACAAGGGTAAGCGACATTTCAAAGAGTCCCTTTGGAGAAACGCCATTTTATTTTAAAAAGTGCTATATTTTATTAATAAGTTTCCCCTTTTCCTCTTCTTAGCGGAATCTTACTACAGCGGAAAAGAAAATACTTATGTATAAGTCATTATTATGTTAATGACTTAATACTGAGTAAATATAACTAAATTATTTCATACATGCATTATCTTACACATACATACGCCACAGGTACTAATAATAACATATATTACCTACAATATAAGATAATCAAAATTAATATACGTAAGCTAATAGTGAAATCGTATTACGATATTAAGGATTTTATAAATGATAAAAAAGCTTGGGTGTGAATTGCTCTTACTTCATAGATAATTATAATTTATTAATAACTATGTGAGATGGTGTTAACCAAAGAAAACCCGGCTGAGTTTATTGTGGATTTCTTCTTACACCTGGGTGCGATTAGAACTCGCCAACTTAAAAACAAAAAATTTAAATAATGAAAAATATATTATATAATATGAATGCTTCATAGATGCCTGTCATAGGTTTATATCAATAAAACTATTTTGATTTGTTTTGATTTGAATACAAATCAACATAGTACCCTATACTTTACTACTAGGAAATTACGTGCTTAAAATGACAATATCCTAAATATCATTGTATGTTTCTAAGTCAAAAATGATTCATATAGTAACTGTAATAGATAAAACATTTTATGTTAGCCTCATAAAATAGGAAGGCTTGCTTTCTTAACAGTACCTACATAGTAAATTACCTATATGTATCCTCTCCTAATAACTAGTAACTGTTCGACATATCCGATATCACAAATAACGGAACTCAGTTCGGAAATCCGCAAATTCCCGTTACGTTATTTACTTAGATACTAGTTTGTGAGTTAAATAAATAAGATCGAGGATTCAAAAGATACATATCACTATACTTGCTGTTGTATGCTCTGTCAACGAAATCTGTAAGAGGCTTAAGGCAAAATAAACAGCAAAATAAACTCAATGAACATAAAGCTCAAATATTTAATACTGTAAATACGAAAGCGTGTGTGTTTTTTCCATCGATTACGCAGCAATGTCCTGTCATTGGAATATTATGTATTTCATGCCGAGAGATTATTTGTTGACCGGATAGTGATATAGGCTACTTTCTGTCTCGGAAAAAGACACACCTATCGGATAGTGCAATTTATTAATAACTTCTTTTCGCTTAGACACTATCGCATGCTGTAAAACGAGGTGTTGCCGCGTAGAAACCAGTTGGGAGTGTTGGTTTACCATACCCCTAACAGGTTAGACCGCTACCATCCTAGACTGCATCACTTACCACCTGGTGAGATAGCTGTCAGGTGCTTACTATAAAAGAAAAAAGTTTTAATGAGCAATCCTGTGGGAATAAGCAATGCTACTAAGGCAACAAACAACGAATGGTTTGGTGGCCAATTGAGATTTAATGATGAACCCTACATTCGCAACGAAGTTCCTATCATGAGTAACGGATATTAGATATTATTAAACTAAGATTATTAATATTAAATAAAAATTAACATATATTTGTTATCGCCGCGATTCTAAGATACATACATACATTATGATGAAACTTGACTAGAATACTACTTATTATTAATGTACTAAGTTCGTTGTCATCATGTCAAGTCAATTTTAAAATAGATTCAATGCACAGAAAGGTTCCAGTTTAAATTAAATTATAGGAAATAGATATAGCGGTGATAGATAGATTAAGTTTTGAATTTCATTCGGGTGAAGCATTACAAACTTTTCATCATCATCATAATCACAACTTCCCCTACTACAGGGGACGGGTCGCCACATATAAGGGCTTACGATGTAGTCCGCTTTGCTCAAGAGTGCATTAGTAGATCAGATATCTTTGAGAACATTATGAACAACTCCTAGTCATGCTGGTTTCCTAACGATGGTTTCCTTCACTGGAAAAGCACGTGACATTAATTTGCTTGAATAAAAAATTTTGGTCACTTCTAGTTATCTATGATTCGACATCAAACATCAGACATTGTGGACGGGCCGACCAACTTTACAGTGCAATTTGCAGTTCTTGCTTTATCGCTCAGGGTATAAGCTACCTTCATTCGAAATAACGAGCATTAACACTGCAAAGTTATAAGAATGACTATTTTAATGGATTTAAGCAACTCAAATGGGTTTCAGAGGTGAAAACTACATTTCTATGTGATTCTTGCTTCACGATCTCTCTCTCCAGTCGTTCCTTGATTACTGAACATCGTGGTCCTGGTGTCCTTGCAGCTTTGTGCGAATTGTTTCCACCGGCTTCTGTCGGAGGCTATACTGGGCACGGATCTTTTCACTCATAGCAGAGAATTTTTAACATGTCATTCCGCTGCAGGTAGAATGACTTCCACAATTATTATCGTACCTGGTGGTAAGTGATGAAGTGTTCTAAGATGGTGGCGGCTAATGTCATGCTGGAACGCTAAATCGCTTGACAGGATATCTTTTTCTGTAGGTTGGTCCCTAGCCATGGCGGAAACCTCCCCCCAGACCAGACCAGAGTAAAGAAAGCAACTAATACCTCTTTGAATTGTCGTCGCCGGAGATTGAACCCGGAATCTTCCGCTTGTAAGACCACAGCGCTTATTTGTGCTAGGGAGGTCATCATGTTAGCAATAGTATTATTACAACCCTCCCAGTTCCCAAAAGATAAATTCTGCCACCAATTATTCTACGTCTCCGTCATCCACGTCATTAACTACGCATTATAAAGAGATTTACTGTTATAACATATATCACTAGAAAAATTAAATGGACACTCAGCCATTTCAGTATATCTTTAGGTCGATAGTGTTGATTTTTAAAGTATTAATTAGTCTTAATAATAAAATAGTGAGGAAGAAGATATAGTAACACTGGCCGATTTCTAAAACTGAGATGCAATGATAAGGGATTTTAACAGACGCTATGTCTTCTATTAGTGCCCAGATTGTATCACACCTATAAGTCTGATTTGTTGGCAGAATACGCGTGCCTTTTATTTTAGGAGTCTACTAGATGTTTGGTCGATAGTTTCGACCTATCAAGCAAGGTCGAACGTCGACCGCATTAACTATGTATTTTACGACTCCACGAGATTTATGTCTTTCTTTATGGGTGCCTATATCAATGGGCGTAAGCATGAGTATGAATAAATACGTTGGTTTTATGGCCACTCTATAAATCAGAAAGGGAAGGTGGTTATTACGACTTACTTATTACATTGTAAATAAAAGATTAAGGTTATAAAGGTTCGTATACTCTTTGGGCGTGAACACCATTAGATAAATGGGTTATAACTGCTTCAAGGATTAGATAAAAAAAAAAAACAGCTCTTGTCTGACAGGTGCTACCTGTTCATTGAGAACAATGTTTTTCAAATAAGCCTGTATTAAACAAAGTATTGTCTTAATTTGAGTTATTAAAATATCACTTCCTTCAACGGTAAAGGAAAACATCGTGAGGAAACCTGCTCGCCTGAGAGTTCTCCATAATGTTCTCAAAGGCGTGTGAAGTCTGCCAATCCGGACATGGCCAGCGTGGTGGACTATGGCCAAACCCTTCTCATATTGAGAGGAGACCCGTGCTCTGTAGTGAGCCGGTAATGGGTTGATCATGATTGCCTTAATTATTTAAAAATCCAAGGTAACGAGTCCCTTGTTACAAGCGACAACTTACAACACGTTTGATTCTCTCCTAGCAAAGGGTTGACCAACAAAGCCTTGGTCATCTACTCTCAGGCATGCCGTTTTCCTCACGATATTTTCCTGCATCATTAAGGCAAGTGCCATTTAATCTAGAGTATTTCGGACTGTATTAACATCTGAATTAAAGTATTGTAACGTTAATTCAGTGTTCTCCTGAAAGCATTTTCTTTTCTACTTTTCGTATCTGAAAAGTTTTTTAGCTACGAAATACATTTTAATTAAGTCTTTTACGAGACAGTGCGTCTTTTGGGACATACGACCATTTACGGCTAGCAATCTTCATTAGCGTCGTTATTTACGCCTTGAACTCGAAAAAGATAACGTAAAAAAAAAGTCAAAATCTCGATTGTTTGACTCTTATACGTAATTAAATTTTAATCTGTGTCATACACATATGTTAAGATTTTCTTGATTGTGTATTATAAGATGAAACCCTTTAGCTTTATTCTACAGATACTTTCTTTTACAGATTTTTCTAGAGTAAAAGATACCTATCTTACGTCGCTCTATAAACAAGTATATATGATACAAATCACATTCCTGCGTTAATTTGTGTGTGACTAAAAAAAGAGGCAACAAATACACTGGCATTTATAATATTCGTGTTCTACAAGACTTCCTACTCACCACTTCTTTGCAAGCAAGATTTACTGTACTATAAGTTTTACAGTATTCGTAAAAGTAAACTCAAATATATTTGGTCTAATATTGGGGTAAGATCTGTGCCTTAAATCTCTTTACTGTTATTAAAGTTTTCTGAAATGTTTTGGTTTACATCACATACAGTCATTTAGCAAGCAAAACATAAAATTTTCATTTTTTATTTAAAATTACAATAATTTAACTTAAAATCCGAATTGTGGAATTCTTATTAAATTTTGTATAATAATTTCATGCATAATAAAAAATTACAAATATATATTTCTCGAAAAAACTATTTCTAGATTTGAGATTGGTTACGTTCAATTTTTTTTGGGAAGATTTTAACTCTTTTACTTAACTACAGTTATTATTTACCTTCGTTAAATTAAACGTAAAAAGCTTCGTATCAGAATGTGGGTTTGCGGTTTTGATCAAATAATTTAATTTAATACAATTTACCTTTGAATCTTATAAATGAGAGTGTACCAAACCAATTTGGTTAATTGATTTTGAGCTGACCTCGTAAAACAATTTAAATAATAACATCGCTCGTCTCAGAATAGCTGGGTGTATAAGATTGCGGTTTAAAACATTTACCTACTTAAACTTTGTTCTCTGTTGTTGTAATTAAAAATAGGTTTATTTAGTAGTAATTAAAAATTGATCTTAAATTAAAAGCAATAATAATTAGTTTTTTCCCCTTTGAAATCGATTTGACGTCTTCCCCGTGTATTTTATTTGGGTGTACGAGCCCCAGCGGTGTTAATTTGGAAATTTATAATTTCTGAATTGTCTGTAGAACACAGATGTTCTGGTGGGAAGATCATATTGCATTAGGCTATAGCCGTGGCAAGTTACCACGCCACCAACAAAGACGCCAAGCGATTAAGCGTTCCGGTACGAAGTCGCGTGGAAACCGACGGGGTATGGGTGATATACCCCGAACAGCACGCCATCTAATAATCTATCCATAACACCATACTATCAAACCCTTCAAGTGCCAACTGGTACTAGAGCAAAGAAAAACGATTACTAGCACTGATTTCTTAATGTAAATGAACTTTCTATAAGCAATATAAAAGGGTATATATTCATAAAAGCGTGGGTGCTTTGTTTTTTTGCTTGTAAACAAGATTTACATTCCATTAACCTTCAACGTTTAGCTAAGTTTAGAATTAAATTCAATAATTAAAGATTAGATTCAATTTAATTAAAGATTTCTATTTTCCTGTTGTACCATTATTATATATGACGAGTTAAGGCCTTCCGAGTTGCTTTTTAGTAAGGGTGATGTCAGCATTGCTGACGTCACGATTTTGTTTAATTTCGCTCGTAGTAATTAAAACCACAACTTGTGGGATTACACTTTTATTTATTTTACCATAATTAAGAGGTCCGCACGGTCCGACGTCTCGAGCGAGCATGCCACGAAAGGCATCAACCGCCCGTATTTATCGCAAAGCATGCTTGTACAAAATTGATTGCTACCGTCTAAATACACTGATTAACAAAGAAATGATTAATTAGGGATTTAAAGAGTTCAAATATGAGTAATTATTGAATTCTTGTTGTTCTTGGCGCCGCTGAATGAAGTTAATAACTCCTTCGCGTCGACATATACGTTAATTTATTTTTGCTTACATGAAAATATAGATTTATGTCATCTTTGCCTCTTTATTTTTTTATATATTCTAGCGCCTGCTAATATATTTTATTTAACATTTTAAATTGCGTGCTAGCAACCTTTTTATGCTATACCTTAATTATTATCTTACTACATTACCTCTAGATAATATTCAAAATGACTTTAGTTTACACTACTTATATTAATATAAATAAATCAGTTTTAGGTGTAGGTATTATTCCAATATCTTTTCACAAAAGCGAGTGACCTGAAGCACTGCACTATAACGTTTTAATTCAAAAAATAGTTTTCGGCAAATTTATCCGAATATAAAATTTTGTCTTAAATTTTTTGTGAAAATAATTTATCATTTTCTTTTTTACTGTTATTCATTTTAATTAAGTTTTCTACGAGACAGTGCGTCTTATGGGACACACGACCATTTATCGACTAGCAATCTTCTACACATATTTTTCGCGTGCATTGATTTTAGTTTTGTTTCTTTTGATCCGATCGCTTACTCCAGCTTCTGGAAGCGTCTTGATATTACAACAGAATTGCTCCAGTATCCATATTTTTTTGTATAAAGAGGAAGAATATCATAGATAATAAATCGCAAGAACCTATATATACCAGAAGAACAAATATATAGTTCTGTATGTTTTGCACTGTTAACGATATGTCATGGGAATACATGTGACATTAAAACTACCACAATACGCAGTAGGATACAGCAGTACGTAATTAACATAACTGATATCAAGTTTATTACACGGGAAACGTCTCAAGAGACCGTTCCGTATGTTGGTACATTATCGGGAGTGTTCATATCGTATTCCCAAATGAAAATATGACTCGAAAATTGCCAATACGTGTGAACTATGAACAGCAATATGTGATTAATTATTGCTTAAACCAATACCAAACCCTACATCATCCGAAATAATAATGCGTTGTTGTTTATTTTTGTAATAGATTTATTTAAAATTAAAATTAAGGAAATACTATTTCAAAGTTAATATTAAGTGGCTTTCAAGAAATATCACGGATACTTCACACTACGGAATATTGTTCAGTAATGAATTATAACAATATGGTATTATAATTCATTACTGAATAAATTGGGTCATCTACATTAGTTGGAATTTAATTGATTTATATAAGGCAGCAATACATTAGCGACAAATACATTAGCGAAAAAGCCTTTTTAAAAAATGTTAACAAGTGAGCTTAAAACTCATCATCATCTCATCTATCGATTAGACCAGTACGTTTTGTTAGAGAAATTCAGATAATTTATGATTTTATATTCGAAGTACATTCTATCTTAACTTTTTAATTCACAGAGGTAAAATAGATAGATTCGTAACTCCGGATGGGCGCACCAAACTGCCGTCGAGGGTGCCGTTGACGCGTACTTTGAACGTTATAGGCGGTTTGTTTTGTTGAACTTTGAATGAAGCCTTCTGTAATTATCTTGGTTAACCTTAAGGCTGCATACATGTTAACTAAGATTAAGATTTGGATCCTGCCTTTTATGGTATTACCTATAGAAACAGTGAACAAGAACAAGAAGTGAGTCGCAGGCTTCCTGCATTCTTGCATTAAGGCATACATGCACGCTACCTAGCCGTCGTCTAAGTCGAGGTTCGGCCTCATAGGAGGCGCCCCTAGGTAGACGTCCCCTTAGTTTCTTCGAGCCTTAGGGCTCAAAATTTCTTCTGGCAGAACTTCATTCCGAAGCTCGCCAAACAGCCCAGTTACGCTGTGGCAACATATAGGGTAAGCACAGCTAATAGACAGTCCGAAAAAAAAGCTACCTAGAAATCAAGTACCAGCACATACAGTCCTGCATAGCCTTAAGCAGGCGAAATCATTGTTATTCGCGAGTAAACAACAGGTAGTAAATAAAATAACTGTAGTAAATATAACTTGTTATAAATGTCACGACTCCAATCGCTATTTGTGTTAAAACATTATTGAACCAATGAAACGGTTTAGAAAACGATTACATTTATTCATCATGATCAACCCATTGCTGGCTCACTACAGAGCACGGGTATCCTCTCAATATTAGAAGAGTTTGGCCATAGTCCACCACGCTGGCCATGTGCTGATTGGCAGACTTCACACGCCTTTGAGAACATTATGGAGAACTCTCAGGCGTGCAGGTTTCCTCACGATGTTTTCCTTCACCGTTGTAGCAAGTGATATTTGAATTGTTTAAAAACGCACATAACTCCGAAAAGTTAGAGGTGAGTGCCCGGATTCGAACCGCCGACAACTGATTAGAGTCTGACACCCTAACCACTGGGCTATCACCGCTTCACCGTACATCCTTACGCAGGCGAAATCAGGAATGTTATTCGCGAGTAAACATCAGGTATAACATAATGACTGTAGTAAATATAACTTGCTATGAATTTCACTATCCTAATCGCAATTCGTGTTAAAACATTATTGAACCAATGAAACTGTTTACAAAACGATCGCATTTATTAAAGCAATTAAAATAGGTCAATTAACATTTGGAAATTAGTATTGGATGGTGCTTACGTCTGCTTCGTGCTAAACTAGTGTAACCGAATGTGCTACCACTAAACATGCCTTGTGTAAATTTCCCATTGGATTTCCGTCAGCTAAAGCGATCTGCGCGATGAATAATTCAAAATTATAAAACATAATATTATTATTTTTTGTAGGGGTTTTAAGGGGGAGGGGGGGGGGGGAAGTGTACAGGGGTTTGAATATTTAATTATGAAGCTTGCTGGATGGACACCTCTGTAGCAACGTTGCATGTTATTATTAAGTATCCACTAAGATCCAAAGCGGACTTGAATGAGATTTAGATCCAAAAGATCTAGGACAACAACAAGAGTTCGGGGGTTGTCGATGTTTTTATTCTTTTTAGGTACCAAATGCTGCAGGTTTTCGAGTTTTATCTAAACTTTAACGGGAACAAATGCTATAGAGTCAATTTTTGTGTTCATGCGTTTGATAATTCGTTGATGATGGCACAAGTAGATACACGACAGGTTTAGTCGACCTCCTTGGTCGTCAAAACTGCGTATTATAAAGTTGGAGGCCCTGGATTCGATCCCGGCTCAAATCTGGTCTGTTGTTCACGTTTTTGTCGGTAGGGTAACTACAAAGACGTGTCAAGCGATTTAGCGTTCCGGTACGATGTCGCGTGAAAACCAATTAGGAGTACGGGTTTATCATACCCCTAATAGGTTAGCCACCATCTTAGACTGCATTATCACTTGCCATCAGGTCAGATTGCCGTTAAGGGCTAACTTGTGTATATAAAAAGAGTTTTGATAGCACACTCCGCAAACCTGAAACTCTGTTCTATGATAATTGTAAGTGCCTACAAGTCTCTAATTCTAAATCTCCGGTGTCCATTCGTCAGTGGGCTTTTTCATAAACTTTAACATGTCACCTTATGTTAAGTAAAACTTTCGCTTTTGAACATCTACAGTACCAAAAGAACTACTCATTTGTCGTCGACATTTGAGGTATTTGTTTTTCCGCCCCTAAAACAATCCCATATTGAAAATTTAATGGAATCATCACAGATACGTATTGGTTCCACAATTTTTAAATAATGTTCTGTGCACCTTGACACAGAACTTTTCGTATAAGAAATTAGTTAAAAAATATACGTGATGATAAACGTGACTTATAATAATCCTAGCTTTTAAGGATGGACCAAGTGCCGCAACTTGTTAATTACTATCGCCAACTTTGGCTATAAATTAATTTTTCAGGAACATTATGAGTGTTAAAAAAGTTTATTTGAAGGGGCAGCAAATGTGCCAGGTGTGGCTTAGTTATATATGCGACCCTTTATATTTTATTTATAAGCAACATCAAGTTGTAAATTAACATATTATATCTTAGTTTGAAATAGATAGCTTTGTTTTTATTTTTATATAGGATTTTTATAAGCTATAAACAGCAAGTATAATTTGCTATATTCCGCCGACAACCGGGAGATTTGTATAATATAACACCACACAAAATCTTCCACTAGAACCTCTACGCACGTTTCGACCCGATACCGGATCATCCTCAGGAGATGTTGACTTCACAAGCGACAAAAGTAAAATTTAAATTTTACAAAAAAACAAGCTGTGCAACAACCGATTTTCTAGTATGTATAACACCTATGTGATTCGTGTTTGTTTTTATTTGATCTTAATATTGATTTATATCGAACCGTTCTGTTAAAACTTTAGTGTGCTAATTCAACTCTCACTTGATCCCCTTCCTGAGCTGGTAGACGTCCGGAAAGTATATAAGGGGTTCCCCGGGCGTTCAGCAAACCCAGCAAGACATGTTGGGCGGTGGAGGGGGGGCTAAGGGTACCCCATAACCTCCGTCCTGCCCAAAAGAAGTGGCCATACAGCTTTTCCACCCAATACCACGAAAAAGTTAATCTTATTATTAGAAAGTGAGACTTTAATACGCTGTGATGATGATAATATTAACCTATTAAATGCAAAAGTTACTTTATCGTTTGGTCATTTCATTTGAATTTTTATTTTATTAATAGAGAAGTAGGTATATATAGCAGTTCACCCAGGAGAAGGCGCAGTGAAAGCAGGATAAAACTGTTAATTTTAATGAAGTAGTGAAGTCGGGAACAGTTGCTTTCATTATGTCCTCACTCCTCGATATAATTTTTATACTAAGAAAGCTCGGTTCTATAACAGATTTGAAGTATACATAGGGAAATGAATCTTGAAAAACAAAGTCGAAACTATGTCGAACACATCAGCAACAGCATTAAAAGATTTATTTCCACAAGTTTTCCGGCAAAATAAATATGTATCAGTACAGAGGCGACCATGCCAAGCGTCCTCATCTGGAAATGTACAAAATGTGTATTCCCATAGGATTGTTCGTGGGGCACCGCCGGAATATTAACCGAGGACACACCGATGGAAGGAATAACACGGAATAAACCGCTGTGGCGAAGCGTGGGTACATGTACTGTGTCCATTTGGTGTCTACATCGTCGCTTCTATTTTCACGTCTCTGGAAATAATGGACTTGTATCCTTATGCATTCGTTTGTTTCGAAAAACGTTGTGGTTCTTTACAAATGATGATGATCTCTATTTATCTATTTCTATATTATATTTAAATAAGCTGTGATAGCCTAGTTGGTTAGGGCATCAGCCTCAGAGTTCGGCGGTTCGAATCTGGGCACGCACCTCTAACTTTCCGGAGTTATGTGCGTTTTTAAACAATTAAAATATCACTTGCTTCAACGGTGAAGGAAAACATCGTGAGGAAACCTGCATGCCTGAGAGTCCTCCATAATGTTCTCAAAGGCGTGTGAAGTCTGCCAATCCGCACATGGCCAGCGCGGTGGACTATGGCAAAACCCTTCTCATATTGAGAAGAGACTTGTGCTCTGTAGTGGGCCGGTAACGGGTTGATCATGCATACTATATCATTTTAATATTATAAAGCTGTGGAGGTTGTTTATTTTTGTTTGATTTGAAAAAAAAATCTTTGTGTTGCCTAGTCCATTTAGCGAGCTATATAGGCTGAATAACGTTACGCTACCACCGAAAGCAGAACGACAGAATTGTCCCTTTTGCGAGGTTTCATTGCGAGTGATACGTTAACCATTGAAGTTACGCAAAGAGGTTCACGTTTTTATAAACCAAATAAATGAATACCATCACAAGTATTTATTACATATTCATTCTCATCTTCCTCTTATACGGTTTTAAAGAATACACACGATAAACTTTTCGCATATTAAATCTTATAATCTTCCTGTTGCTGTTGTGTTTTGATGTCGCGTAGAAACCTATTAGGAGTATGGGTTTACCATTCCCCTAACAGATTAGCTGCATCATCATTTACCATCAGGTGAGATTGCCGTCAAGGGCTAATTTGTAGTGGATAAAAATTTGACACACTGTAATTTGGATGTGTATTTGTGATATATTAAAGGTCACGAGCGATAAAATGAGTGTAGATGGTAGCATTTTTACTACTGAAATGTACCTATTTGATGACTACACTTTACAATGTCCACGCCCGCTTCCTTTCTCGTTTTACGATCCAGCTACCTTTCCAACATTACATTTTTATAGCCGGCCATCATCACGCTCTGCAATATTTGCTAAGATATTGGCAACGGCGCTATATAGCAACACTCACGGGTATAAGAAATTATTATTGTCTATTACATTATTATTACTGCTGCTTCTGATCCTTTGAGTTACGATCCATTATCATTTAAACGGCAGGTTTTTTTGACTAAACAAATATTGTCTATATTCCTATAGTTCACTTTCATCATCATCATCATCATCATCATCAGGATCAACATGTTCATCACAGCGATTTAGTCGATATCCCGTAGAAACCAATTAGGAGTATGGGTTTATAATACCCCTAACAGATTAGCTCGCTACCATCCCAGACTGCATCATCACTTACCACCAGATGAGTTAGCCGTCGAGGGCTAACTTGTAGTGTATAAAAAAAATCTATTGCCGGCTCACTGCTATCTATTGCTGTTTGGCCTTCCACCACGTTGGCCATGTGCGGATGGGCAGACTTCACACCTTCGCCTTTGAGAACATAACGCACATAACTTCGAAAAGTTAGAGGTGTGTGCCCGGGATCAAACCCTCGGACCTCTGATTAGGAGGCGGACGCCTTAACCACTAGGTTATCACAGCTTACTAGTCAGTATTATACATAGTTCATTTTATTAGGTATTATTTAACTTTAATGGAGTAGGTAGGTAAGCTTTTCGCTTAGTTTATGGATCGCAATAAATGGTTTTTCATATTACGGAAAATTTTATTTTTTTAATATTTACCTTCTATTTTTATATTACTGTGTATTCCTCAGAAATTATAGAAACCACCGCCCCGCAACTTTGCATCGCTTGCACTCGTTATACGAGTATATCGAAATAATTATTGCTACCTAAAAATTATGGTCTATTGTTGAATTTTGTATTCTGAGTCATTAAAGAAAGAAATAACCTACATCCTATTTAATTAATTTTTTTTCAGCTACGAATAAAATAAGTTTAGGTATATATTGCTAATATATTGCTAGTATATTTACGCTGATTGGATTCAACAGTTTAGGTAACAAGATAAATCAAAATGAAATGTAAATTTATTGTCAATAAATCAAATGAATCACTCTCGACTACTTATCTTGACAAAGCTTAACCCGCTCAAAACGATGTTTCGTTTCATTTATAGATACCTAATGCCTGTTTCACATTCACCCGATAAACTTATACTGATACATTAAAATCTTTATATAGTATTTCATTCTTATCTATCACAAAAGTTTTTCTGAATAAGTAGCAAAACACGACAGCTAAAAAAAGAAATACTAAATCTGCCTAAATAGTAATGTTTTTACCCCTTTTAACACGTGCCCATACATACACACACACACACACACACACATACACACACACACACACACACACACACGCACGCACGCAAACAAACTCACTCACTAACTTACACACACACAATTACACATGCATACCGACTTACTTGTTAACTTGTTCACCTTAGTCAGTTTCACTTAGTTACATTTTAAATTATAGTTAGATTTTAATTATTATACCAATGAATTATAACGCTGTTGATTACTTGCAAATAAATAAATAAAATATTTTTGTGGGGAAGATATCCCAAACAATATTACTGATGACTGCTACAGGTAAATGTGGCACCTGAGACATCATACATAGTACTGCTAAGTTGAACGAGGCTTGGGGTACGGAGTCAATTACTATTCAGCAGGCACGCTCCGGATTATGTGCTGCGGCTGCGTAAAGGTATCAATTTGTGATATGGTCAGGACTCTTGGTACCACTTTATTTTTTACAGGTATGTAACCGCCTCGTTGGTCTAGTAGATTATGACATTTTCTTTTATCCCCTACAAGTGAATGCTCGTGAAGCGTATAACATCTGCCCTCAAAGACGTTGCTTTGGGATGACCACTCTGCCAAGACTGTTACGACGAAGAAAAACTAGATATAAGAAACTGGAGGCCATCGGTACATCATACAGATAGTTGGTCATTTTTTTTTTAGCCAATAACAATATAAGTTAGCCCTTGGCGGCAATCTCACCTGATGTTTAATGATGATGCAGTCTAAGATAGTAGCGGGCTAACCCTGTTAGCGGTTTGGGAAACCCATACCGCTAACACTCCTAATTGGTTTCTACACGACATCGTGCCGGAACGCTAAATCGCTTGGCGATACGCCTTTGCCGATAACAATTTGGGTGGTAACTAGCCATGGCTGCAGCCTCCCACCAGACGGAGGTCTTCAAAATTACATCCTCGTCGTCAAAATCAATTGTTAGGTGACGAACTAACAATTCTTTGGCCGATTTGAAATTCTGAATTTTTCTTTCAAAAATTATCAGTACCATGTCGCAGGCATTCTTACTGTGGGGTGGTAATGAGAATCCAAAAACTAATTTACTACGTTTATTTACCCAGTCATGACTAAATAAAAAAAAATCGTTCTTTCTTTCAAATTAACTTAGAAGGCGGAGCAAAGAATACAGACTATGCCATAGTAATAAATAAAAGTTGGTAGAAAACAAAAATATTCAGTTTGTTTTTCGCAAAAAGTTGAAGTTTATCGTCTGTGTGTCGTTAATAAGTTATTTGTATTATTAATTGGGCCCCAGGGTCGGGAAGTTTTGCAGAACAGCAATTATCGCTGACAGGGGCGCTCGCGTCCCTGCCATTTCTGTCCTGTTTAATATTATTGGCTACGAGAACATTGACTGCTATATTGTGTCGCACTATGGAAACTAATTATTTAGTTGTTACGCTTCAAGTATCTCGAACTACTTCCTGCTTAATAATAATTATGAATTTAAATTTTGAGAATGACTACTACTTTTTTTAAGCAATTAAAATAACACTTGCTTCAAAGATGAAGGACAACATCGTGTTGAAACTTGCATGACTGAGAAGTTCTCCATAATGTTCTGTTTGTGTGTGAAGTCTGCCAATCCGTACATGACCAGCGTGGTGGACTATGGGAAAACCCTTCTCATATTGAGAGGAGACGCGAGCTCTGTGCTGAGCCGGCAATGGGTTGATCATGACGATGATGATGATAACTAATTTTAACCCGGTCATAATTTTGATTCCGGGTAGAATTTTTTTTTATTAGATTTTTTTACAAATAATATAAGTGTAAGGCAATTAATTGGTGGTGCTCACTTCTGTGCCTCGGAGAACACATTAAGCTGTCGACTCCAGTTATAATTGCTTAATATAAGAAAGCTCTGAAATATATTATTAAGGGCATTTGAGATGGTTATAACAAAAATAATAGTTACCCAGCTAAGTTTGTTGAGGGCTTCTGTTTGAGACCAGTGCGCGTTTGGAAACCCTCATAGCTTTAGTTTCAATTTCACGAATGTAGTTATCACCGTCAACTCACTACCATGTAAATTATTGACGCATCAAAGTGCCTTTTGAAGTATTATTTGAATAAAGATTATTTATTTAATTTAATTTATTTTATTTATTTTAATTTTAATTTAATTAGAACGGAATATATCCAATAACACTAATTAAATGATTACACATATTAACATTATAAGTCTAAACAAAATAAATATACACTAAAAACAAAAAAAAACAGACAAGAGACAAAAACAAATATTTACAGAGTCATAGTGGTATTACACTTTTCAGAAAACTGCAAGCATTGGCTTACGATTGTATTCCACTGGCCTGCAAATATGTCACAGTGAGGCGAGTCCGTCAACATTGTATTTAGGGCTGACAATGTGCGCGGGATGGGCGATCTAGCGCGGGCCACTGTGCGGCAAGGCGGGACTGCAAATAATTTGCGCTCCCGGCACTGACGCAGTTGACAGTAGTTATTGGGCGCATAAATAGAGCACACCCTGTTATGGAGCTCAACACAATCTATTTGTCCTGTGAAAACTTTACAAATCGAGAGGAGTTGGTCACGAGCTCGTCGCGTTTCCAGGGAATTGTAGCCTAAGTGCCCAAGCAAAAATCTAGTAGGATATAGGTAGGGGTAATATCCTTGCAGGCGTTTATATAAGAATCTTAGGAAAGCTTTTTGTACTTTTTCAAGTAACAAAGCATAGGTACTCTCGTAGGGATTCCAAACACAAGAGCTGGCTTCCAATTTACTGCGCACTAGCGAATCGAATAACAGCTTTATAGTGCGGCGGTCATGGAAATCAGAAGAATTGCGCAATACAAAACCCAACCGCCTAAAAGATTCTGAAGCTAGCGCAGAGATGTGGTTATGGAAAGTTAGTTTAGGGTCGAATGTTACACCTAAGTCCTTAATTATAGTTACTCTAGGCAAAAGTTCACTACCCATATTGTAAGTGAAATGAACTGGATTTTTCTTGCGTCCAAAAGTCATTACAGAGCATTTGCTTATATTAAAATCCATTTTATTAGCCTCGCTCCAACCAATCAACGCATCAAGATCCCTTTGGAGGGCCATACAGTCTGCCTCTGATTTTATTTCGGAGTATAACTTCAAGTCATCCGCATATAACAAACACCTGGCCTTATTAAGTACAGAAGGTAGATCATCAACCATTATTAGGAACAGAAGAGGTCCCAAAATCGAGCCTTGACTGACACCTGAGCGGGTATGGTAGTTTTCAGACTCGTACAAGCCAAGACGAACAAATTGTTTGCGATCACGCAGATAGCTTGATAAGAGCTGAAGAAGGTTAGGAGCGAACCCTATTTTACTTAGCTTCGCTAACAATATGTCATTATTGACTCTATCAAAGGCTTTCCGAAAATCAAAGTAAAGCACATCTACTTGGCCACCATGATCTAAACAATCTGAAATAAAGTCAACCAGTACTAATAGGTTACTATTCACGGAACGTTTACTTCGGAAGCCGTGCTGCTCGTCAGTAAGATATAGATTAACCTGTTTAAATAATAAATCTTTTAAGATGCTCTCAAAAACTTTTGCCGGAGAAGATAAAATAGCAATGGGGCGAAAATCCTCTACATTTGCGGTTTTTCCAGTCTTTGGAATGGGTGTGACCCGAGACAGTTTCCAATGTGAGGGATAAATACCTGTTTTCAAAGATATATTTAAAATGTGGATAAGAGGAAGAACAAATTCATTATTAAACCTTTTGAGTATCAAGGGTGGAATTTGATCTGGTCCTGTAGAACTATTAAGTTTCAGCATACTGATGCCACGCTTTACTTGGTCTGGGGAAAAGTTCTGTATACTTATAAGATTGCCATAACAGTCATCGAAACCACACGCCTTTTCAGCGTCTAGTTCCGGCACTTCTGGGAGGAATACACTCGCAAAAAAATTCGCAAAGCCTTGCGCTGCTTTGATTCCTACTAAAGGCTCACCATTGAAATTTACAGTGGGCTCAAATCCACCCTTAGACCGCAGACTTGAGATATGATACCAGAACTTTTCCGGTTTTTTTCTAATTTCAACCTCAATGTTTTTGATATAGGCATCGTGTGCGACTGGTATTTTTAGCTTTAGTATAGATCTGATATTAGAAAAACTTTGGTAGTCATCTTCGGACTTAGACTTTTTCCACTTTCTATGTAATTTTATTTTCAGTTTACAATCTTTAATTATGTCTTTTGTAAACCAAACTGGATACCAGGAAACTGCCACGTGCCTACATTTCTTGGGGATGCAGCTATCAAACAGACTATACAAGGTTTTATAAAAGTTAGACACAGCCGCGTCAACGTCGCTAGAGTTAATGACGCTATTCCAGGATGTATCTGAAAGTAACTGTGACAGTAGTTCGAAATTGCATTTTTTAAAATTCCAATCCTTGGACCTACTTACATTACTAGGTTCCGTACAATCATGATGAAGCTTAGTTTCAAAACTAAACGAGATCTCTAAAGGGGGGTGATATGCATCTGGGTTGACCATACCTTCCGAGGAGACGACCGACACTGTGACAAAATTTGCAAGCTCTTTAATTAATACAACATCTAAAATTGAGCCATGTGCATTTACAATATGGTTTTTTTCAACGAGATTACAAAAAGACATAAAGTAGCAGAAATAGTTTTTGATATTTTGAGAAGCACTATTTAGATTCAGATCACCTAGGACGAAAACACAGCCATTTAATTTATGAATGAATGATTCAACTTTACAAAACCAACTTAGGTATTCAGAGTCATTAGCGCTTGGTTTCATATAAACCACACAACAATAAATATGCCGATTGCGAAGCGTAAGTGACACCCATAGATCCTCACCAGCATCAGTCTCAAAACCCTGCAGGCGACGGATAGCAATGCCTTGACGCGCAAGAATCATAACTCCTCCACAGGGTGTGTGGCGATCTCTGCGAATTATGCTCCAACCGCCGCATGCGACCTCTGAATCTTCCACCGATTGGTCTAGGAACGTTTCTGTAGCCGCTACAATGTCTACTGGTAATTGTAAAAGATTGGTCCTCCAGACGTTAAGTTTCGTTTTGATTCCACGTACAATTTGATATAGGACGTCGAGAGAGGTCTTTGTATTACGCTCGGTTCGAAACGGCTTGGTCGCGAAAGGGCTTCTCGGTTTCAGCTTTACTGTTATGTATTCTAGAGGGCTTTTTAAATTGTACCCAAGGTTTTATTTTTGCGTTAATCGGCCATACATCTTGTGAGTAACAAGTCTCGTAGTATTTCTCCGGTACAGTTATTTTGTAAGATTTATAGTTACCTCTAGGCTTTAGCGCCTCCACAGTGCAGGTTCCGTCCGGACAGAGTTGTTTTAAATATGTAAGTATCTCTTGCGTTTCGGATTCCATATTCCATAGATGTAGGTATTGACGTGGCTCCACAGCTTTTAAAGACGTGACTGAGGGACTCGCCGTACCCTGAAGAGAGACTGGCCGCTTGCCCTTCTTTTTGTTGACAACAGTCCATTCGCTATTACTAGTTGTGTCTTTTAATTGTTGCCGCCCACTGCCTAACGGTTTAGTCGTCGTTCGTTCAGTTACGCTAAGACTTAAAGTTTGAGAGGGTACGTGAGCTTCCTGCGGATGTGGTGCCTCAATCAACGCACAGTGGGTCGAAACTGAGTGCAATGCCGTTGATTCAGAAGGCTTTAATTCCTCAAATGTCGCATTTTCATTTACTTGCACCTGCTGCACCGAATCATTGATATTGTGGCTCAAAAGTTTTTTTTGTGAGCCACAGAATTCGTCTAACATATTTTGATAGGCTGCGATAGACAAAGTCGCTTGGGTTAGTTGATTTTTAAGCAACGATATTTCCTCACGAAGGCCTCTCACTTCCAAGTATAGTTCTCTGATGATAATACGATCATGCGGGTCTTCATCTTTCATAAGCGTAGGTATTTTTCGGATTGTGACATTTGGGTCTCTGGTCTTCTTATAGGGACCTACCGGAGTTGAGCTGTTATCTCCTCCTTTTTTTGCGGAGCATGCGCAATCGGGGCAAATCCAAGACGAAAGATTTATTGTCCCAATCGTTTTTACGCCAGTGCATAAAAGGTGGTAATATTTAAAACATTCCTCCTTGCTGCAATACAGATACTCTTCACCATCGTTTATTACGCAACAGCACCCAGCGCAGTTCATATTGTAGCAACAGGCTAGCGGCAAGCGATAAGAAGCAAAAACAACACAAAATAATAGCTGTGCACTAGGATGACTCAGATCAAACAGATGCTGTTCGAGATTTTAAGAATTATTTTACAAAGTTTTGGTTTGTAAAACACGTACCAGTTCACTATTTAGGATGAAACAACCACTGTCACTTCGGTTATTTATAGAGCAACAAAAAGATGTACAATTCACTGTATAACGTAAAGTTGAAACTACACTATAAACTTAATGTAATTACGCACGAAATAATAACAGTGAACACTCAATAGTAACGAACTGCGAACTGCATTTATATTTTGCAATATTTCCAATTATCAAAATCCGTCCATCTTTCCCCGTCGCTAGGCAACGAACGATTATGATTGACTGACTATCATGTCTTTAAACCCACAATCGTTGCTTACAAAATGCATTGAGCGACGTGAAGGGTATAAGCTCTTTCCAACGGGAGGCTTGATCCGACAGTGAGACTTGAATAGGTTGTAGAATGTAGGTATAAAGCTATTATCCGTTATGTTAAATTTAAAATTTCATTAATTTAAAGAAGGCCTTCGTTATAAACGAAACGAACGATTTTCGAAATGTCAAGTCTATTTATTTGTATAAATTCTGCGGTTCGGAAGGCAGTGAGAAAATGTCTGCAAGAAAGCATTTGCTCTTTTTTAACTGTAATATTTACCATTTGACATTCATAAGTCTGTGTTATGCGAAATGAATGCGAAGCAAACTGCTTTCAAGCACTATGCCATTAAGAATTTTTCTACTACTATTTATTACTAGCTGTTACTGCGAATTCCTCCGCTTCATCATCGTGAACAACCCATTGCTGGCTCACTACAGAGCACGGGTCTCCTCTCATTTTGAGAAAGGTTTGGCCATAGTCCACCACGATGGCCGTGTGCGGATTGGCAGACGTCGCACGGCTTTGAGAACATTATGGAGAACCCTCAGGCGTGCAGGTTTCCTCACGATGTTTTCCTTCACCGTTGAAGCAAGTGATATTTTAATCGTGTAAAAACGCACATAACTCTGTAAAGTTAAAGATGCGTGCCCGTGGTCCGAACCTCCGACCTCTGATTAGGAGGCGGACGCCCTAACCACTAGGCTATCACAGCTTCCTCCGCTTGGATATAAGTTATTCAAATCTCCTGTTGTTCCCGTTAATGTTCTAGGATAAAATGTACTAGGTATATCCGTCTCAATTTATCTCTTTGTCAAATTCTAATGTCTTTAAAACGGTTTAGGATTTAAAAGGTCACAGACAATCGGAGTTACTTTATTACATTACTAGTTTTTAATTATTTATATGATCAAAACGCTCAACTCTGAGTCAAAATTACTCTTCATATCTTATGCCGTTTGGTTGCCTGACAGAGATAACTTTTTAGCGATCCGGGTTTCAATTTCACAAATACAATATGTTTCTGGTTTGTTTTAATTTATTAATTTATGTTAATATTGTCTTCGTGTACAGCAAAGGAAGCGGCGATAGCCTAGTGGTTAGGGCGTCAGCCTCCTAATCAGAGGTCGGCGGTTCGAATACGGGCACGCATCTCTAACTTTTCGGAGTTATTTGCGTTTTTAAACAATTAAAATATCACTTGCTTCAACGGTGAAGGAAAACATCGTGAGGAAACCTGCACGTTCTCCATAATGTTCTCAAAGGCGTGTGAAGTCTGCCAATCCGCACATGATCAGCGTGGTAGACTATGGCCAAACCCTTCTCATATTGAGAGGAGACCCGTGCTCTGTAGTGAGCCGGTAATGGGTTGTTCATGATGATGATGATGTACAGTAAAGTATATTCCCATGCTTTCTCATTGCAATACCGAAGAAGATGAAGTATGTTTTAATAAATCGTGCAATCGAGTTCAACTATCTAAATAGACGACACATTTAGAAAATCTACATAAACCGACGGTTCTGTGCTCGCGGAACTGTGATTCGCATCAATAAAATGCACGTCGTTACCGCAAATTGCAAACTCATTGTTTGCCGCCGACAAACATTCCCGGGCCCCTTTTCGTTCCGCGAGCAAAGAAACTCCATTTACAGCAACCAAATCATTTTGTTTTCAGTCTAAATTACTTTCGCAATGTCGTTTTAGCAAACGCAAACCGGTTTCCTTATAATTTCGTTTAGTGTTTGTTGTTTAAATTTTCTAAAGTACGTAATTGTGAAAGATACGAATGTTATATATGTCGCACTTATTCCCTCTGCTGCTTTGTGGTTCATACGTGAAATAAAAACCAGTATTTTCTTATTAAACATCATAATTATCATCATCTTCATCAGCTCGTTAAATTTCTACTTTTGGGTGAAACTCAAAATCCAATACTAAAAAAGACTTGACCCTACGCGAGACTGGAACGCACGATCTGGTACTAGACTAGTTATCTTTTGTATATAAGGTGTTAAATACATATCTTACAAAATACATTTTGGGCATCCAGAGGTAAAAACAAAATTGCGCTCTGTTTAAATCTAATTCAATTTTAAATCTAACAGACTTTAAAATACGTATTTGGCCATCTTAGAATTTTCAAATACCTTCCTATGCTATAAGAAATGAGGCTTCTTGGTCCTTGTTTCGTAAAGCAAAAAATCTACGTCTTGAGCGCAGAAAGAGCAGAATAAATTGAGTAAATATGAGAGTAAATTAGTCGTGGAGATCCTCAGATATATTATGTAAAAGTTAGTAGAGAGAACGGAGAGGTATAATAATATAATAGGGAGAAAACTGTGCCCAACATTGGGTCAAAAAAGATATTAATGATAATAATATGATATGGAACTTTTAAAGCAATATTGACAGCAAATAATTTCAGCAAGTTATTTTTGAAGCCATCTGTTTTTACTTTTTTGAAGTTGGATTGTAGCCCGCCAATTACCGCTATTATAACTGCTAACCTTTCCTATTCACAAATAATATTTTAAAGTAATAAAGGTCACTGAACAAAATATGAAGAGGCTACATTATTTTATTTTATTCTCAATTTCTATTACACAGATGTTATCATGGAATGAACGAATAGGTGCTTAATATGATAAAGAAATTAATACTTTTTAATTCTCTTATAAAAACTTATATAAGAATTATATATGATTAAGTATGATTTACGTACAAAGTTATATGCAACAAATTTATATTATATGCACTGAAGATACCCGGATGTGTCTAGACAGATTCAATAAAAGCTGTGATCCTAACCAATTTCCGGTTCAACACTATTTATGACTCGCGTCCGTTTTATTGTGAATAGCTAACAGTTTGTTTACGCGTTTAGTATTATTAGCTAGTAGGTAATAAATTAATATACCAACAATGTCTTCTTTCATCATAATTAATCATTTAAGCGGTCAGCTAATAGAAGAGATTTTTTACAGCTAGATAATATGTGAAAATTAAAATATGAATTATTTTGCTTGCAGTATGCGAAAGTAATTAAGTTAATCAGAAATTTTATGATATTTTGCACTCTTAAACTTTCCGTTGATTCTTATTTCGAACATTGAAAACTTCAAATCTTCATAAAAACTTCCAACCCCCATTGGGGTAGATTTTGGTAACATTGATTATACAGGTCTTTATTATTTATAATTAAAAACTTAGTTGCTTTTTTTCATGTCACTTACTTCAAAAATATAGGACTTTCATACAAAACTTCCAACCCCCATTTCAACCCCATAGGGGTGTATTTTCTCAAAACCGTTTCTTAGCTGACCTCTACTTCATATAAGGAATCTATCTTCCAAATATCAAGTTCGTTCGTTCTTTAATTCCTGAGATGTCGTGATCATATGTCAGTCAGTCAGTCAGTGAGTGGTATTTCGCTTTTATATATATAGATAGGTAGATTTTGTAAAACAATATTCTAGTTAAAGCTGGCTACGTCAACACTATCAGTTAGATAAACCTTAGAACCGTTCCGTTTAAAAGTTCCTCGACTCTGCATTTTCTTTTTAACTTCCTCCATCGTATGTGGTCGAAAAATAAAATGCTATTTGAAGATAGCAGCAAAAGTTAAAGTGAAGTTTCCGATATAGAACTATAGACACAAATAACAATGGACCCCTTTTTCGAATTCCTATCGATTAGGTAAAAGAACATTGGATTTAAACATTAAATTCGTGAGGCAGATTGGCAACTTATTTTGGTTCTAGTATCGTCATCCTTTTTGGGTTCTAGATAGAAAACCGATTGCAGAAGCTCAGATTCGTATTTAGTATCTAGTAGATGAAGCCGCGAAAATTGAGGAATGTGAAAGTGAGAAAGGTGCAAAATTATGATTGGCGAACTTTGAAAGTTTGCCAAGCAACGTATTGACACTGTTACAACTGTTACTAAGAGCTGGATTGTCATTTTTTCTATTTTTTTTGGTATTTTAACAGTTTCAGCATTCCGTATTTTTTTTTTGTTTTTGGGGAAAATATTGCACAATAGCAAAAATTAAGTAGTATATGTTGCTTCATGTGCGGCCATACCGTGGCTTTATCTATTTGTATTTAATTTGTGATTCGGAGCGCAGCCAAACTCTTCTTCTTCTTCTTGTAAGAAATGTGAGAATATGACGTCAAATGTTTATCTCGTCGTTACGATACCAATATTAAATGCTAAAGATTACATAATTATAATCGTATCGTAGGGGGAATCGTTATGCACCTTCCATACTTCTCTAGACAGTACTTGTACTGACAAGTACTGTCTAAAGAAGTATGGAAGTACTTTCCTTACGGGTCAAGGGATTCGATTTTTTTTAATCTACTTTCCATTAAGCATACTAAGTATTTTTAAAAAGTGTGCTTTACACCAATTAAATCATATGAAACGCAATGCATTATTTATTTATTTATTTATTTATTCGAAGCGCCAACAGATAATATGTAAAAATATTAATAAATAGACACTTTAATAACTTTAGGCGCTATACACAAATAAATAAACTTAGAGGTACAGCATGCATAATAACTGTAGTCGACGCAAATAAGACGCTAATAATATAATATGATGAATTATAACTATTTTTTAAATTAACTAACAACAAATAACAAAAAAAAACATAACAAAAGAAAAGAATTAGTAACATTTGTTTTATTCTACAATTTCAGTGATGATAAAATATCATGGGCACCATAAAACTTTACCTAATAAGGGTCTATTTTACGATTTACTTGAATTTAGAATCACAAATAGCAATCCAATTAGTATTAAACTTCGAGCCGAAATCATAAAAAGTTTTCGGGTATTAGGTAGTAATTGATAGCATTAGACCGGCTCCCGGACAACTTTGATTCATTTATACGTAATCCACCCTTTCGCATCCTCTCCCCACTATCTCATTAACCGAGCAATTTGTTCGGGGATCACTCAAAGACTTTAATCTGGAGGCTTGCCGATTTTGAGGTGCTAGACCTCAAAATCGGCAAGCCTGTGATTACACCATTTATGTAAGAACAATATGCTTACATCTGTTTTATTCTTCTTGATTTTTTTAATGTTCATAGTTAATGTCATAGAAGTTGGTTGAGCACAGGCCAACAATAAGATCTTTTTTGATCTTTTTTTACAGTTTGAACTCTATCTTTATATTAAGTCAATTTTTTTTTTATTTGACCAGACTTGAGCCGGGAATTGAATCCAGGACCTCCAATTTTATTTAATATAATAATTGGATATAAATATATCCAATTCTCCAATATGCGACAAAGAAAGTGTCAAACTATAAAAACTAAATACTATAAAATACGATGATAAAAATAATTTTCATGGCCGATGTTGCAGTATAAACGATTCCCAGCGAATAGCGTCTACCTCGTTCTACCTAATAGTGGACAAGAACGTTCACTGGCGGGGAAACAGTGGATGGCGAACGATGCGGCTATTAATTAAAACTGTAATTAATCTCACTTAGACACCGCGCACCGTGTCACTTGCTCTAACGATACTTGTTACTCTGTTGTTACTGTAGCGCGAAATCGAGCCCTCTGCAATTTCGTACAGCTCCGAAAGAAAGTTTATTTTGCATTTTCGGTGTTACTTTTCCAGTCATTAGGGATTAGGGAACGTCTTTCATAATATGTATACGGTATATTTGGTTACCTCCGTGGCGCAGTGCGTGCGTTGTCTCATTATAAAGTAGGAGATCCTAGGTTCGATTCCCGGCTCGAGCCTGGTCTGGTGGGAGGCTTCTGCCGTGGCTAGTTACCACCGTACCGACAAAGGCGCTTTAGCGGCATCTTATCGCATAAAAACGACATATATATATACATATATATATATATATTGTTAATACTGACTGCATTACATCTAGTATATTATTTATTTTACATACAGTAATATGTTTGAACGCAAATTGTATTTTTTAAGTAAGGAAATAAATAAAAGAATTAGTTTCACGGGAAGAAATAAATTTCACGCATTTGAAGAAGCGGTCGGAAACCAGTGTATAATAAGGAACACACACATGCCTGCACATAGCTAGTTGTTTGCTAACTCCATTCCTTTGAACCCGGCCAAGTAATTCTGTTATTGCTTCACGAAAATACGATGATAAACTAGCTAATAATTTGTGGGATTCGAGGCAAGTTAAAGCCTTGAACGTTGCTTAACGTAATTTTCACTGAGGTTAACATGAATTACGTGTGGAATGTGTTTTGAAGTTTCCAGATATAAAAGTTATTATATTATTTTGACTCGATGGTATCTCGTAAAATATTATTACTGAGCAGCTAAAATATAATTTACTAGAGGAAAATTTGCGACAGGTGAGTTGTTGGGAATACTACAAATTAAAATATTATGAAAATTGTTACACGTAATTTGATATAAACTTCTGAGCCTTGAGACTACGCATTAAAAATCTGTTATGAAACTAAAAATACCAATAATTAAATCATGGGGATGACGTTCTTTATGTGCTTTAGTGTAATACAATTCACACTTTCAGCCACGTTTATCACGTCGAAGATGCGATGGGTGAATGATTTAGGGGGTATTACTTTGACCTCAATTAATCTTAACCCCTCTAACCCAAAATGAAGCAGCTGAAGGATTGATATTCCATACTTTATCCCTATATCTTCGTGACAGTGAAAATTTAGTGAGGCAGACGATGACGAAAAATAATTACGAAAATATTCTCGTAATATAACTTGTTTCCATTAACTTTCTCACTTATATAGCCAAGAGAAGCAATTACCAGTTAATGCATTCTGTCGGAACGTAACCAGTGATTGGGATAGTAAATTTCTTTTATTACGGAGCTAAGCTCTGCTCTATTCGAACTTTACTTGTACTTAAAGCCGAGACAGCCTAGTCGTTAGAACATACATGGGTACGTCTTTACGAATAACTTCAATTATATATTATATATAAAGATCCACATAAGGCTTATACCGTGCAGATATTTTAAACTTTTCTTTGCGAATGTTTCGCTAGTAATAATCTAAAATGATTATTGGTTCTCTTTTAAAAAGCTTTGATTATTAGCTTAACATGTGTGTGTATGTATATATATACTTGTTTAACGGAATCTTTGAACGTGATTTTCAATCCGTTCAAAACGCCGCGTCGGATTCATTTAAAACTCTGCACTCCGATCAAAAACAGATTACTGCAGTAATTTTAAGATTGGGCAATTTGTAAATTTTCAGACAAACAATAAACAGCAAGTATAATTTGCTTTATTCCGCCGACAACCGGGAGATTTGTATTATATAACACCACACAAAATCTTCCACTAGAACCTCTACGCACGTTTCGACCCGACACCGGATCATCCTCAGGAGAGGTTGACTTCACAAGCGAGAAAAGTAAACTTTACTACCGTTGTCGAGTCGAAACGGACGTAGAGGTTCTAGTGGAAGATTTTGTGTGGTGTTATATAATACAAATCTCCCGGTTTTCGGCGGAATATAGCAAATTATACTTGCTGTTTATTGTTTATCATGGACTTCCGCAAAGTAACGCCTGCTTCTAATCATAAAATTTTCAGACAGTGTTACTACTTCTTAGTTCGGTTATCAACGTGTTTTTAGTTTTTTAAACAATTTTTTTTATTGCCTTTTTTTTAATTATCATTATCATAACGTAGAAGTTTTTCCTTGAGTCGTTGATTGCATAATCATTGGGGTTAATTGCACAAACTTTCAGTTTCTTGTGGCTATTTATTAAAATTTGACGTCTTGATATATCATCATCATCATCATGATCAACCCATTGCCGGCTCATTACAGAGCACGGGTCTCATCTCAATATGAAAAGGGTTTGGCCATAGTCCATCACGCTGGCCATGTGCGGATTGGCAACTCTCAAACGTGCTGGTTTCCTCACGATGTTTTCCTTCACCGTTGAAGCAATATATATTGTATTGATTCATATTGTATTGCAAATCTATAAAGATGTAATATGTTAGTACCATGTTTTGGTTTTTTTTTTAAATGGTATACTGAATTTTGATTATAATATACCTTTTTGCTTAGCTTGGCAAACTTCGGCCGAACGTTGGGAGATTCTCGATTTGATTCCAATCGGGGGAATAATTTGGAAATAATAGTCAACAGCTCTAAGCTGGTAAGATACGAGGTTAATCATCACATCTCGTGCTTTCTAACTATTCAATAAAACAAAGATATTGCATGGAAATTCATTATAGATTTACTTAATATAATCTATACATATAAGCTTCCCTATTAGAATGTATAGTCTCTTGTTGAAGTAATACTTTAAATTTTAAAATCTCGACGCAAACATTTTTACTGATTTAGGTATTAAAAAACCCATCCAAATGCACGAAAATGCCTTATTTGCAAGCACTTTATGTTTTTATTACGTACTAGCTGACGCCCGCGACTGTGTCTGCGTTGAGTTAGTGTGTTTGTTGGTCTTTCAATCACGAAGCAATAGATTACTAACCTGTATTACTTGAAATAATTACTAAACTAAAACAATTGGTGGGAGAAGTGGCAGGCGCCCGAGACGTGATGGCACAGGGTGTGGCATGCGCCTGAGCTGCGCGCGGTACTGGACAGTACTTGGATATTGAAACATTACTTTATTTTTCTAAACTAAAATAAAAGTACTCTTCGTTACTCCTTATTACATCAGCTACCTGCCAATAAAAGTCCCGTAAAAATCGGTCCTGCTATTTCAGAGATTAGCCGGGACAAACAAACAGACAGACAGACAGACAGACAAAATTCTAAAAAATGTTATTTTGGTGTTACCGTATATATATTCATATGATTGTAGTAAAAAACGGTTATTTCAATATTACAAACGGACACTCCAATTTTATTTATTTGTATAGATGTATAGATTAAAAAAATAATAACGTATTTTTGGGATTAAATGTACATTATACACAATATTGTGATTGTGTTAATAAATCAGTAGTCTCTCGAGGCCCATCAGATTATTGAGTAAATAGTTTTAAGCTTGCATAAACATTTAAAGCATGAACGCAGAATGGCGTGAACTGGGTTTTATTTCATATAACAGTTATTGCTCATATGAACTAGTAGACCACCCACCTGCCTAAAATAATATAAACTAGGATGACGACTAGAACGAAAGTGGAATGTTTGTCAGTAAAATTATAAGTTAGATCATATACTGTCTTAATTCGGAAATATTTAAAAGATCTTGCAAGGTTAACTATATGTAATATACTAGCAATATCCTACGATATCGCATAGTAACTGCGTTTCCGGGACTACTCAGATATTCAAATAATCTTTATTCAGATAGTCCTTTAAAAGGCACTTTTGATGCGTCATTAATTTACATAATAGTGATTCGATGGTGATAACTACATTCGTAAACTTAAAACTAAAGCTATAAGGGTTCCAAACGCGACCCGATCTAAGAAGAAGCCCACAACAAACTTAGCCAGGTAAATTTTCTTTTTGTTATCACCATCTCACATGCCATTTAAAATTATGTTAAGAGCTATCTTATTAGAGCAATATTTCACACCCATGCTTGTTTATCATTAACATAATCCTTTACATTATAGAAAGACTTTTCTACAAGCTTACGTTTTACACAAACTTTAATATAGCTACTCTCTGATAGCGATAATAATAGCGATAATAATATCGAATAATAGCGATATAATATAGTTTTATATTGGTGAAAGAATTTCAAATCGGTTTTGTGGTTAAGGCGTGAAAGCATAACAAACAAACTCATATTTGCATTTATAATGTAAGCCAGGATGGTGAAAAGTTAAACTTACGTTTCATATTTGGAGTTGACTAAGATACAATCACAACAGCAAAAAGGTCAAGAAAAAGACGTCTCCCGGCGAGTGAGTGCCTCCATCGATGCGAGAAACTGGAGCACATCGGCACATCATACAGATAGTTGAACATTTTTTTATATACTATAAGTTAGCCCTTGATGGCATCTTCACCTGGCAGTAAGTGATGATGCAGTCTAGAATGGTAGCGGGCTAACCTGCTAGGGGTATGAAAAACCCACACTCCTATTTGGTTTCTACGCGACATCGTGCCAGAACGTTAAACCGCTTTGGCTAGTTCCCACTCTATCGACAAACAGAAGGGTGGTAATTAGCCACGGCCGAAGCATCGCAACAGACCAGACTCGAGCCGGGAATCGAACCCAGGACCTCCAAATTTATAATGTGACAGCGCACGCATTGCGCCACGGAGGTCGACACTTTTAATTTACTGGTACAGTCTTATAACCTTATTCTTAAGCGGTTACATCACCTTTTGTCACAATTGACGAGATAATCTTGCTACTTTATCACCGATTTTAACATGTTCCCTCAGAAAGGTTTCAATATTGAATGTATTCCAGTTACCGCCCCCTCTAACTGAGCCTACTTTTGCCTGCTTCACAGAGATAAAAGTCTACGACGTATTGGACAGTGATTGTTGCGTATTATCGTAACAATTTGCATAAGTTAAATGAATATTATACCTCGTTTCCACCAATAAAGATTTCTCTTCCATGGATAAAGAATTGCTTTTTATTATAAGCTTTCCGTCAACGAGCCTATTGGGTTAGCATTTTTCTTTATTTCATTGTAAGTTAATTTTGACGGTAATCTGGCATGGTGGTAAGTGATGATGCAGTCTAAGATGGTAGCGGGTTAACCTTTTTGGAACTAAGTCACCCATACACCAAATTGATTTCTATGGTATTTCGTTCCGGAACGCTGAATCGCTTGGCAGCAAGTTTTAGTCGGTATGGTGGTAACCCACTGCCGAAGCCAACCATCAGACCAGACCAGAAAAAAAACAATAAATAGCTCTTAATTTTCCCTGTCGAGAATCGAACCTGGGACCTCACATTTATAAGGCCACAGCGCTAACACTGAGCCAGCGTGGTCGTCACATCCCAAAAGCTTCTTGGGAAATTTGTAAAGAAAATAAATCAATTACAATTATTTAAGATTAACTTTGATTGAACCATCTATATGGTATTTTAGATTAATCCCTAAGACATTAACACAAAGTCTTAAAGACAACACAAACTAATTCATCAATTGATACAGTATATAAGTCTTTGAACTATCAGGAAATTGAAGGCCTACGGAATCAATCACAGTCCAAAGGTATATCTGCTGTAATTACGCGTTGTTCAATGTTTGACAGCTCCTTGATTGTGCTAGGCTATGTATCGCCTTACCTTTGTCTCACTGGCATAGAATAGAGTTGAATCACTAAAGCGCTTTAGTTACATGCCAACCTAAGAGAAGTTAACTGCGTATAAGCTCTTCAGATCCAACCATCTAGAACTATATAATTGTAACACCGTGAAGTACGAACAAATCGGTAAATTTTCATTTCAATTACCATGGTTTCGCATTAAAAGGACTGTATAACTAGGCCACCGCTGTCCATTTGCCCGTCAGCGGGATACATCTTCTAAAGCGTAAAAGGTAGAGAATTTAAATTGTACCACAATAATAAAATACACAAAGCTAAACATCCGTGTTAGTTCCATAATTTTTATGTACACCAATTACTTACTGTTATTTTATTATTTGAGCGTTAAATTGTTATAGCTCGCTGGCATATTTCGTTACATGATAGAGAAGAAAGATACAGAGGCACAGAGAAGGAGAAAGAGAGACGGATAATTTATCTCTGATAAACATTGCATATGTACATTGTCAGCGTCAGACGCAGAAGAAGTTTAATGTGACGATCATAATAATTTTAATAAGAGTTTACGTAAGAAGTTTCATTTTTATCACGTGCATGCTTCGGCATTTGCAATGTTTTATTTTCAATTACTAGAAACATGTTTGGTGTGTCTGGTTAAAAAAAAAAGTGTTTTTTTATGATAGTGTGCAGTTGTGGGTAGCGTTTTACTATTTTGTCCTGGACACTACATGCATTTATGATCCGAAATACGATAGGTTTGATAAATTAATATCGCGTAGAATTTTGTTCTCACTACACACACGCATTTAAAAATATTTGTGAGTACCATATTCTGTTTAAATAAATGCTACTTTGTTATTTATTTAGTAATCTGTGAATATAATAAGATATCTTCATTATAAATACAATGTGATCGCTTAGCAGACCTGAAAATATCCGGGAAGCTATCTAGTTAATTAAATATAATACATAAAAAATATACTTTTGTTACAAAACGTACAGGTACTTGCAATGCACAAGCGATATAGACTTGGACTAAGTTTTAAAAACTGAAACATTTTCTGTGTATTTATATGCATTATGAACAGTTACGGCGGCGTAGCGGAGTCGCTACGCTCTCTTTCTCTCGTAGAACAGTGCGTGAGTGGTGAAGAGCCCAAGGAGTGGGACATTCATGGGCTATAAGATGAGGAAAACGGTCGCATTATTATCTCAAAGAAGACACGGTTAAAAACTGTTATTTTACAGATAAATGGTCATATTTATTTAGCCGACGTCATAACTATTTTAAAGTCTTCGACAAAATTTTGTAACAGAAGCATTTCGACTGTCACCTGGTAAAGGCTGTAATAACCCACAAGATCCTATCAAAGGGGTGAATAACTTTGTCAACGTGACTATGTGTGACTGAGTAACAATAGCTAAGTATACGTAAATCCAATAACCTAGCAATTGGATCTAGTTCACAAAGGAGAGGCTCCCGTAATTGCATAGGTAAGGGTACGGGAAAATTGAAGTTTGTAAAGATGTGAGAATTATGTCACAAAAAGGAAAATCTCCTTTATCAGTTTTAATGAAACTAGCCATATGAGTTTGCAGATTTATTTATCGCTCGATGGTGCAAACTTGTGGACGTTTAAAAGTATTGAATTATGACACACCAGCGATCTTTAGAGAGAAAATATAGGTTGCACTCTACTAGACTACAAAAAATTAGAAACTCATTTAAAGGTAATGGTATACAGTTCTATAACAAATTACCAAATGAAATTTCCGATAAGTTCAAAGTTTATATAAAACGTAAGCTTGTAAAAAAGTCCTACTATAGTGTAAAGAATTATGTAAATGATAAACACGCATGGGTATGAAATATTGCTCTAATAAGAGAGCTCTTAATATAATTTTAAGTGGCATGTGAGATGGGCATTGTTGTGGGCTTCTTCTTAGACCAGGGCGCGTTTGGAACCCTCATAGCTTTAGTTTTAAGTTTACGAATGTAGTTATCACCATTAAATCACTACTATGTAAATTATTGACGCGTCAAAAGTGCCTTTTAAAGGACTTGAAATTTGAATGGATTTGAAACTTTTGCAATAATCCATTATATTGCGTTTAATAACGTTGTCAAAGTATCATATACAAACAAAACCCACCATCCATTTTGACGCATTATAAAGTTCGAGGTCCTGGGTTCGATTCCCGGCTCGAGTCTGGTCTGGTGGGTGGCATCGGCCGTGGCTAGTTACCACCCTACCGACAAAGACATGTCGCCAAGCGATTTAGCGTTCCGGCAGGATGTCACATAGAAACCAATTAGCAGTGTGAGTTTACCATACCCCTAACAGGTTAGCCCACTACCGCCATAGACTGCTTCATCACTTACTACCAGGTGAGATAGCCGTCAAGGGCTAACTTATAGTGCTTAAAAAAAACAGCGTCAAGCATTAGACGTCAATCAGTTGAACAGTTGATGATATTTTAATTGCCTAAAATTTCAGAAACCCCAAAAAGTAAGAGGTGCGTGCCCGGGTTCAAACCCCCGACTTCTGATAAGAAGGCGGACGTCCTAACCACTAGGCTATTACAGACACATTTCCGTATATATACTATTAGCTTGGACCGAATTACTAACGATCATGATACATTTTATTTAAAAACGAAGTAAAATCTGTATCTTCACTCCCACGTTCGGAGCTCTAAACGCCTGAGCGTTTAACATTATCATAAAACTTTATGTGTGAAACAAAGTGGTAGGTAATACATTCACCAGTGTTATTCTCTCGTGCACATATTTCACGCTGAGTTTCACGGTGACTTGGATACGGTTCTAAGATTTACGGTGTACTACTTAAGTGTCGTAGTTTAAGGTCTCGCGCTAAGTGAGTACTCTAACGTAGCATAATAAAGGAATTTCCGCACATCGTAAGTATGAGAAAGAATAAGGACGGTATACAAATATTTTCTTGTAATGTAGGTGGGTAGTAGACTTACTATCATAATCATCGTTTGGTTTCGACTGAAAGCGAGGAACGGAGGCAATGAAAATCCATAATTCGGTATCCAATCATCTGATTTGTAAAAACGATACTACACGATTCTCAAAAATTTTGTTCCTAATGTGAGAATGTATCACTTAATATATAGGCGTGTATATATGCATTTTGTGAGTTTCTATATTCCACCATTATTTCTTTATGCCAGAACGGAGTGAGAAATAGGAAAAATTTTGACGATTTCCGTGGCGCAGAGTGTGCGCTGTCGCAATATAAAGTTGGAGTTCCTGGGTTCGATTCCTGGCTCGAGTCTACTCTGGGTGGGAAGCTTCTGCCTTGGCTAGTTACCACCTTACCGACAACCACCTTACAAATATGACGCCAAGCTATTTAGCGTTCCGGCACGATGTCTCATTGAAACCAATTAGTGGGCCAATAATTAATTAGTTGATAGTGAGTATGATAATGTATTTAACATGATTTATGCAATAAGACCGTTCTCGCATATCAACTACATTTTGTCAAGAGAGTTGAGAGAACAAAAATTACTAAGCGATAAGGCCGCCTTATATATTCTGCTTCTAACGTTTCTATTTTTCTTGTAAATTTCTTAAATGTTGTGATGGGAAAATAAAAAATCAATAAACAAAATCTTAATATATAGTAATACATCGGTAGTGTGATAAAATAACTTCATACAAAAAAGTGTCGTTTACGCGGATGTGACCTAGAATGACTGATCTAGAAGTAGATGATAATGGTGGCAGAATATTGAAGAGAAAAGTGACCAAAGAACGTCAGAAAAATGCACGCTTACACCTCACTGGAAACTTTTTCTTATGTTCAAGCTAGCGACGTTGTCAAATCATGATAATATATGCGATTTGAGATCTCTGTCTTCAACGATGCTAGCGATAAAATGTTAAAGCCTTATCTATCTACGAAAGTAGATCCTGGTTTAGTATTATTATATGATAGGTTTAATACCGATAGCTAATATTTTACTTGAACAATTAATAAGTTAAATTTAAATGTAACTCGGTTTGTCTGCTACTCTGTACATCGTTGGATCCTGGCAAGGCACAAAGAAGACTTATTATCTCGTAAAATCAAAAAGATTGATGATTTTTGGTCTTACTGGCGTAGTGTTGACAGGTCTCTTATAAGCGGAAGGCCACTGGTTCGGTTCGGACAATTTAGAAATTTATCTAGTCTGGTCTGGTGGGAGAGTGAAAGACGTGGCGCCTAGCAATTTATCGTTACCATACCTAATGTTAGTCCATACTCTTAACAACGATGTTTTTTTTACTGTTAAAGTAAAAGTTATTTTTGCGCGCATTACTCTGAAAAGTTAGTTAGGAGCTGGGGAATAAATCTTGTCTCAAAATCTGCTTTACTGGACTATTCAGTAGCCAGGATTTCTTAGACTAGAGTGTTTACGAACTTTGGACGGGTAACCTACGTGATCTGCGACCAGGATTTCGTATTGAGCAAGCTTTAATAGCATAGTTTTAGTGTACCTAATTTTAAGCCGCTTATAAAATGTATCTTTTTCATAATTCAAATTAGTACACAATCCGAGAAAAGAGCTAATAATCCTCAAACAGCCGAAAAATCAGCTATTTTGACGACCTCCGTGGCGCAGCGCGTACGCTGTTGCATTATAAAGTTGGAGGTCCTGGGTTCGATTCCCGGCTTGAGTCTGGTCTGGAGGGAGGCTTCGGCCGTGGCTAGTTACCGACAAAGATGTGTCGCCAAGCGATTTAGCGTTCCGGCACGATGTCGCGTAGAAACCAATTATTAGTGTGGGTTTACCATGCCCCTAACAGGTTAGCCCGCTACAATCCTAGACTGCATCATCACTTACCATCACCTCGATTCCCAAAAACACGATACTAATATGAGTCCGGATCTAAAGTATTAATGTAGTTGGAGGGAATTTGTGACTTAGGCCAAGAAGAGCAACTTTTAAATGAAAAGCGAACCGTGTTTCAAATGAAAGCAGATAAGTACCGCTTCAGTTATCTTGTAATGGGCAGTCATGCTGGAGCGTGGAGGCGCTATCGAGTTAAATGAAGATATTTATCGTTGGAAACCGACGTGACTAGTTTTTCTAATTGAAAAGTTTTCGTGCACCAGAAGTTGTGATTTTATTTTTGCCTTGTATCAATATTCCGAGTGATTGCAATTCTAATTTAAAATATGTTTAACTTCGAAATTTATCTGTAACCGCATTTTTTTTAGATTTGATGTTATATGTCTCTTCTGTACGAGTAATGTATAGGTTTTAAGATATGATGTAGACATATTAGACAAGTAAACATTTTTTGCCTGTATTTATATGTGAAATGCATTTACGCTTTTCCTGCGGAAGCGACGTAGGTTTTCTGCCTACCGGCTGCTAGAGTGGCGACCAGAATACCCTCTAAAACCAGCGAAGCTCTTTTGCATCCACTTGTCCGCAACTTGCTTAATATCTCAGTATTTGTATTTTTTAGTATGTTCATTTAGTAGTATTTAGTAATAAGTTCACTTCTTCAAATACATAAACTTTTTTTAAATTCGGGATAGCAACAAATTGCGTAAGAAGTAACATCATTATATCCACGTGTCGTAAACCTCATGACATTTGAAGGTTTTCATTTGAGTTTAGTTCTCAGATTATATAAAAATAGATGTAGTCACTGTGTCACCACAAATGAGGTTGAATTACACTAAAAAAAATACTATAACAGTAAAGCACTTTGGATGGCTAACTTTCATATTTGGCCAAGCGAAAAACGTGAAGAAAGATATGATGTTTTATTCTAATATAGCCCGTATTAATTTACGCTTGTCACTTCAAATCTTTTCACTGGTTAATTTAATATCGATATAGTATGCGAAGTGATATGTAGCTGTGATAGCCTAGTGGTTAGGATGTCCGCCTCCTAATACGAGGTCGGGGGTTCGAACCCGGGTACGTAAAGCAATTAAGCAATTAAATTATCATTTGTTTCAACGGTGAAGGAAAACATCGTGAGGAAACCTGCACGCCTGAGAGTTCTCCATAATGTTCTCAAAGGCGTGTGAAGTCTGCCAATCCGCACATGACCAGCGTGGTGGACTATGGCCAAACCCTTCTCATATTGAGAGGAGACCCGTGCTCTGTAGTGAGCCGATAATGGGTTGATCATGAAGCGAAGTTCATATCAAAGAGTACGTTCTCGTGAAAATTCGGATCAGTAAAATTAATTAAAGAAATTATCTGCCTTTTAACTTTATAGCTGACCATCAACACGCGACGCTCGTTACCCCTTTTGACCGGATGATGTAGTTAATTGAGTTTCCCTGCAGGAAATCGTATGAAGTCATCGATAAATGAGATCAAGTTATTGCTGTAACTATAGATAAACGCACTAAAATTAATTTTATTTTTAAAACTTTAGACAGTTTTTTTAGCTATAGACAGTCATAACGTCATGCTAGCCAAAAACCAAACATTTTTAAAGATTTCAGAGTACGTTATGTAACTAGTTAACTGTTAGTCCTTGTGTAGATTCTGTCAGGTTTTAGCCTAGCCTATGTGTTATCTTAATTTCAAATTTCGGCCAAATCAGTTCAGCATATAAGCAATAAAAGGGCAAAGATTACGTAAGCCCTTTACATTTACAATATGAGTTGGATAGGATATAGACAGATTGCTTTTGCTACCTACATTTAATCCGCTTCTTTATTCTTATTGAAGCCTACATTCTCGTCCTTAACTTTCGAACTTTATTTTCTTACATCCATAATCCTATGAATAGATTTTGTCAGTATCCTCATTCCCTTTCGAATCTAAAAGTGAACCGCCCCTATAAGAAGCTTGTATAGAAATTTTCAAACAGACACTAACGCAGCAGAAGTCGCGGGCAACGGATAGTAAATAATTAATAAGAATATCTATATTTATATGTCTTTGTTTTCCTTTCAATTATTATAGACGGAGACACTTGACTATCCTGACGGAAAGGGGGTGAATTAAAAAAATAGCTTAATCCCTTTGCGAAAACAGCCATGCCACCAGAAGCTATCACTTGAACAAACTGGTATAAAATATGCTGCAAGGTTCACTTGTGTGTTAGTTGGGCAACCACTAAGACAGGATTTTTATTTATGCATCCCTATAGGTTACCTAATTGGGGTTGATAATTTTCTATGAAACTCTGTCGAAAGCAGAAATTAACAATAGCGATGCCCCCGCTCCTTTGAAAGCTTTCGACAGAAGCTGTTAGAAAATAGAGAAGTACAAAGTGAATTAAGCGAATCCAATAACGAAGCAGTTAATTTGCATGTAAAAGCTTGCTGGGATGGCAAGTTTCCGCTGGTTGCTGGGATGGGTAGGCGGGGCAGACAACAGGCAGACGACCCGGGCATTAATTAAAACTGTTATGTAACGTACCCTCTCTTTGTCCCAGCGTTTATTAGGTACTAGGATGACCGCTAATAGGATAGGCTACGGGTCCCTTGACGCACGCACAAAATTCATACAGTAGTTCTCTTTTAAACTCGAGTCCCAATTGATACCTATTTCAGACATGCGTTTATCCTTTCTATGTACTGTGTAAAAAGTGTCACCAGCCCCGGTAAACGACCACTTCATGCGAGTCGAAAACAACGGCAATTCATCATGATCAAACTATTGTCGACCCACTATAAAGCACAGGTTTCCTCTCAATATGAGAAGGGTTTGGCCGTAGTCCACCACGATGGCCATGTGCGGATCGTCAGACTTCTTTTTTTTATACACTACATCGTCTTTGAAGTTTTATTTTTATTTTTATCCACTATAAGTTAACCCTTGACGGCAATCTCACCTGATGGTAAGTGATGATGCAGTCTAAGATGTAGCGGGCTAACCAGTAAACCCATTCACCTAATCGGTTTCTACGCGACATCGTGTTGAAACGGTAAATCGCTAGGCGACACGTCTTTGTCGGTAGGGTAGTAACTAGCCACGGCCGAAGCCTCCCACCAGACAAATTTCCACCACTGGCAATATTTTGATGAGTTCGTTTCACTCGCCTTGTATATTCAGTTACGTAGTCTGCAAGTAGCTAACAGCAGTGGAAATTCCGATAGACTGGCACATTTTTTCGCTAAAAGTTTACGTACGGGAGTAAAACAACATGAAACAGAGCGATGGCACGTAATTTTTTAGACACGCTCCGTGCCAACAAGAACAATATCAAGTGTTTGTACAAACGTTAGCGGCGGTCCACGATTCTGGAATTGAACTACTCGTCTTTTTACTATGGAAAACTGTCGATGTTCACTACGTATAAATCGCGGGTAGTATAACATTTACATGTCTTTTCACACGACTACGCAAAAAGGGAGTGAAAATTTCTATGTATAGGAGTTTTGTCATTACACCATACCTTTTCAATACAAGAACAGATTCAGATGTATGGGGTATTCTTAATTTTTTTCTCATCCTCAGTGTTGCTGGCTAAAGTATAGCAAAGTTAGGCTGTTAGTGGGATATAAAATGTTACTATAACTTGATCAACCCACTGCCGGCTCACTGCAGAGCAAGGGTCTCCTCTCAATATGAGAAGGGTTTGGCCATAGTCCACCACGCCGGCCATGTGCGGATTGGCAGACTTCACGGACCTTTGAGAACATCATGGAGAACTCTCAGGCGTGCAGGTTTTCTCACGATGTTTTCCTTCACCGTTCAAGTGATATGTTAATTGCTTAAAATTTCTCATTACTTAGGTGAATCTTTAGTCACACATATGTATAAGTAAGAATTAAAATAGTTCTAAAAGGAAAAGCTGGAATAAAAATCACAATACTGGTAAAAATTACCATACTCTGGAGGCACGTATTATATTCTCTTGTTATCGAGGAAAAAGTTTAGGGTCGATCCCTTACCGTTTATTATATTGTTGTGTAAGGGTAGGCAAAATTAACTTACCCTTATTTATCAACTTATTGAAATTATTCTAAAGGATAAGATCAATAAACTATTAAGTATGTACAATATTTCGTTTCATTATAGAAATACCAGAATTAACAACCGATAGATTGATATGATTTTTCAATAGTCCATTTTTCTCCGTGTCAAATTTTGCCATGCCTACCTTCACCATAATTACTTATAAAGTAGGCATGGCTTACATTAAACCCATACCCTCAATCGGGTTTTAACCAGCATTGTAACTGAACATTATATCGTTTGACAATACGACTTTGTCAGTAGAATAGTAACTATGCTCTAGGCAGGCTAGGCTTGTAATAACAAAATTCCAAATTCGATGCCATGCTGGAATTAAATACCTCCCACTTTTTACACCACAGCGTTCACCAATAAGCTAGGGAGATCAAAGAAAGAAAGAAAAAGTTTTTGCATGCATAAGTATATGCATGCAAAAACTTACTATATATACTATACATACATACACAAATGATGACCAAATAAAGGCAACCCACTCAGCATCAGCTGCGACAAGCCGCAGCGCTGGTTTTCAGTGGAAGCCTGAATATTTTTACACTCACGGACGCGATCACTTAAATACACATCATCATCATCATGATCAACCCATTCAACACTACAGAGCACGGGTCTCCTCTCAATATGAGAAGGGTTTGGCCATAGTCCACCATGCTGGCCATGTGCGGAATGGCAGACTTCACACGCCTTTGCAAACATTATGGAGAGCTCTCAGGCGTGCAGGTTTCCTCACGATGTTTTCCTTCACCGTTGAAGCAAGTGATATTTTGTTTTTAACTCACGTAACTCCGAAAAGTTAGAGTTGCGTGCCCGGATATACAACACATAACCAACCTTATTTACCAAGAGACCAGAAAAAAGAAAAAGCGATATTATGAATAATTCAGATAAGATTATAATAATTAGATCACGCAATAAATCTTTGATACTATGATGGGTACTTAGTATATACTCTTGTGTAATGTACCAGTTCAATAAAAGTATATTAATTTCTCCATCAAGTAATTGGTTCTGGTAAACTAAGTTTATTTGGTAGAGTAATCAAGCTTGTATAATATGGATGGATAAGACGTGGAACATGGTAAATTATTTAGCGGTGAATTTGCTTTTATGTAAAGACCCCTACGGTCGGACCGCGCTCGCTATATAGCTATAGTAATATATATTACTATCACATTCTTAGTAGTAATCCCTCTTACTTAATTATGCGGATGGTGAGTTGACCCGGATGTTTGTCTTAGAAGGGGTCGCTCATACGGTGGCATTGAGTAATAAGGTAATACATCCTATCCAAAATCCATTGTACTGCAGGCAAAGAAATACTCAACTTACGTTAAAATGGACTAACAGTATCTAACATTATAAATAATCTTTTTATTGAATTTCTTTAGTGAACTCACTGTTTGTTTTTTCGGACTGTCTATTAGCTGTACAAACCCTATTGGTTACCACAGCGTAACCGGGCTGTTTGGCGAGCTTCGGAAAGAAGCTCTGCCAGAAGAAATTTTGAGCCCTAGGGCTCGAAGAAACTAAGGGAACGACTGCCTAAGGGCGCCTCCTTTGAGGCCGAACCTCGGCATAGGCGACGTTTGCGATAACGGGGGGGTCGGACGGTGAGTGGTCCGTACGTCTCCGAGGCCGTGGATGTAGCCCACGTCCGGATGACGTAAGATAGCAGGGACCTCGTCTTCGCCGGCGAAGACGGTGTGTAGCCAATGATTGTGTGGTAGGTGGTACGAGTATGTTGTCAGTAGTCATCTGATCGTCAGGGTCATGAAGGATATGTTTAGGTCTCCTCTTTCGGGGAGGAGCGCTTAGGTCGGGGGAGCCACTGTTTAAGATTGTGTCAGTTGATCTGTATGAAAATTAATAGGCGATTATTTCGTTCCGTACCCAAATCCAACTCTAATACTCAGCCCCTGCAAGTCATCTACCTGTCATTACGAACATCCGTCTGTCTATCAGCGGACTGTACCTCAATAAATATAATAGAAACTTGACATTTCAACTGTGTGCTCTTCTTCTATTTACCCTATCAAATAACAAAATTGAAATAACATTGAAAATAGAAATGTTAGGATTGTTTTTGGTTTGTATGCCCGATCATAGTAATACGTAAAGGTACGACGCCTCAATTTGGTCTTTGCTTAACCCGGTTATGACAGAGTATTACGATCATTATGGTCCCGGTTAAACTCCAATGCTATTATAATCGTTAAAAACGGATGCATACCAAAATATTCTATAATTAGACGACTGTGCCCAGTATTTTGACTGCCTTCGTGGCACAGCGCGTGCTCTGTTGCATTTAAGAGTTGGAGGTCCTGGGTTCGATTCCCGGCTCGAGTCTGGTCTGGTGGGAGGCTTCGGCTATGGCTAGTTACTATCGATAAAGACGTGTAGCCAAGCGATTTAGTGTTCCGGCACGATGTCGTGCAGAAACCAATTAGGAGTATGGGTGTACCATACCCCTAACAGGTTAGCCCGCAACCATCTAAGACCGTATCATCACTTACCATCAGGTGAGATGCCGTCTAAAGCTGACTTGTGGTGTGTAAAAATAAAAAGTATCGGGATGATAGACTAAATTTATTTAAAAATTGATACTGCTTCTACTCATAAACTACTACATTGAAAACATTAGTTATCGAAAGAATTTAATCTGATATGTCGATCTAGCACTTGGTTGTCGAGATCGATAAGCAAAGAAAAAATATAAAATTTTCCACTAATCGCAACATTTAAATAACACAGTAGAAAAGTTCTTTCCAAGTATGTATCAAAGGAAAAGCTTTAAAAAATACGCCTGAGCAAACTCGTTAATTTATAGGTCGCGCGACCTATAAATTACGAGTAACGATTTCTTTGATTTTCCTTTATGTCAAGCAATTATCGTCAATTTTCTTGACAGCAGATACTCGTAGGTACTTAGTCCCGACCCTGCAGTAAAATATCAATTATATTTTGTTATTTCGACATTACTTATTGTTTTTTCTTTTACCCTCTTACCACGTATATGTAGGGCACTGCATGTTTTGTTCTTTCACTCATTTATATTAGCTATAGCGTAGGTTACTATAGCCTTAGTATAAGATTAATACACTCGGAATTATTGAGTCGCTTTTGAGAAACAAAAGAACATATCGTCAAAGTAAAACCTTACATTTTTAAATTAGTGACGCAATTTCGGTACTACATATTTTGCGCTCACTTATTTGTACTACGTAGATATGTATGTGAGAAAGGTTTATTTCATACTACAATTTTCTTATTGGAATAAAACATCAATCCTTTTTCTGTGTATTCAATTACGAACATGCTATCAATAAAAACCCCTTAAGCAATTAAGACAGTCTTTTTAATAAACGTCAATCTCGCGTGATATATGACACACCTATATTTTTGACATATTTCACATGAAAACGCTTCGTCACAGACCTTTCATAACTTTCTATTATATCATCTCCTATATAAAGCTTTTGAAGTGCCTTTTGAAACTGGCTGAACCAACATTATCTCCCTACTCCTGTATTATGTATAAAATTATATTTATGCTGGGAGTAGGTACTCCAGTAGTAGTTGAATAATTGGTAATATGATCAAGTTGACTCTGCATGCTTTACACAGTCAACGCTATTGTGCAAAAGGCTCGATTCTATTCTCGAGTCTCCTGATGGTAAACGATTACCGCTGTCTCTAAAATTTACCAGCAGCAAAGGAGTTATTTTAAGTTGTGTGCATTAAAAAATGGTTAATTACTAAGTATGGTTTCTATCCATTTCTGAACAGATTTCTAATATATTATTATTATAAATTTAAGAGATTTTCTGGAAAAGGCAAATGAAACACCTGTCTTTTTGAGACAGGTATTTTATTAGAAAATAGAGAAAAAGTTCAAAAATTGATTGATGACCCAGAACTGATTAAAATATCGTGCCTCTTTGGTATTACAAGCTGTAATTTTTTTTTTTATTATTAACGTAGTTTTTAGTATTAACACTTACGTATAACTACGTCTCTCCATAACTAAAAAAAAATTCGGCCGTGGATTCTTACCGATAAAGACGTGTCACCAAGCGACATAGCGTTGTTCCGTTCCAGGTTAGCCCGCTAACATCTTAGGCTGCATCATCACTTACACCAGGTGAAATTACCGTCAAGGGCTAACTTGTAGTGGACAAAAAAAAACCTGTCATTGAATTAAAATGAAGCATAAAACTCCAACAGAGACAAAAAAATTAGAATGCTTTGTGGTTACGGGTTATTGATGCGATACATGAACGTGGAGTGTTATCCATTTGTTATTGCCGACACCTGCCAGCCGATGGCGCTGTATTTGTTTTACGCACTGGATTACAGTGAGGAGAACGCTTTATTTGCTCAATTTCATAACTGAAAAAGAGAGACAAATATGCTACGGGTGTACAGTTGAGTTTGATGAAAAAAAATGTGAGTTTGGAATTCGTTATTAATCGTACATACGTGATGTTCGAACGGAACGTGTTCATTTGTAAAATGTAGTTCGAAATTGAGTAAATGGAGTTATTTGATATCGTTTTTAGCGACGATAGAATAAAGGTGTTTCTATTTATACTACAAAATTGTGTACCTAACACTGAGTTTCCTGTGAGTAATATTGCACAGTAAATCACTGGTAATAAATACATTGTAACTTAAACAAATGTAAGACTTTTTCTCATGTACCTATTAAGCAATAAATTATTATTTTTTCCTCTTAATCGTTAATTTTATCTATTGTTGTTGATGTTTAAAGAATTATAAGACTATGACAAAACAAATATTCTTAAAAATTACATGAATTTTTTTTCACTTGTTACAGGGTAATACCCAAGCCAGAGCCAGACCCAAATCAGTGGTTAGGGCTACAGATTGAGGGACCTTAAAAATATTAATGGTTTTTATTATTAAATAAAGCATTTAATATATTTTGACTACACCGTTGAAACAAGTGATAATTTAAGTGCTTAAAAACGCACATAATTCCAAAGTCAAAGGTGCGTGCCCGGGATCGCAACCTCGACCGTTGTCTTCTGATCTGTGACTCTAAGCTGGTGGGCCTATTTTCCGTCTGTTACAGTCTCAACTAGTTCTGGTATAATGGTAGTGTACTATATTAGACAATTTAAGTTATACCTACTACTTCTGTTGTAAACCTATATGTATGTTTTGCTGGAATAAATAAACTTTTTCTTTCTTTCTTTTCTTTGATTAGGTGACGGACACCTTAATCACTAGGCTATCACAGCTTATTATTATTTATATGTCATTGGTAGTTTATTATTGTTAACACATATTTTATTTGTAACAATGTTGACATTATCTAGCTTAGTACGTATTCTAAAAGTTACCTAAAAATCTTACACAGAACAAATACTAGCATGATCCTATAAGTTTGAATACGGTTTACTAGCACCTGGTACCTTTATAATTCGAAGTTTATATTGCGTTTCTTTTGAGTACGGTACCTGTGTCGAGACGTGCCTTTCAGCTGCGCCTTGAATGGTGTCTCACTTGCGGTAGTTACCACAAAAGTCGTGAAAAGAGCGATATGCACGTCTATTCACACTTGGAGTTAGCGGGGAAATTATATTTTCTGAACACCTACTGCCTATTTGTATTAATCAAATGGGCGAAACTTACTTCGATGGTGCTTTTTTTGCATATGTATGAGTGCAGGATTAGGTCTGTATTAAAGTTTATAAAAGTGTTCGTCGCTGAATTTAAATATACGTGACTTATCTGTTACTTAATGCAGGTGTCTAAATAAGTAGGCCGTCCTCATTAACGCCGCATATTCACAGCTTGAAATACCCTGTAGAGGTTTTCACAATAAACGTAATAAATATAGATATGATTTTTTCCTGCCTGTATCTAATTACTAACTACGATTTGCTTCATATTTTATATTAATTAGATTTTTTTTATCCTCTACAAGTCAGCATTTGAATACAATAATACCTGTATACCTTATTAAGTAGTGATGGTAATGGGCTAAACTGTAAAGAGTATGGCAGTACCCCTATATTAATATGGCAGTCGCCAAGCGATTTAGCGTTCCGGCACGATGTCGTGTAGAAACCAATTATGAGTATGGGTTTACCATGCTCCTAACAGATTAGCCCGCTACCATCTTAGACCGCATCATCACTTACCATCAGGTGAGATGCCGTCAAGGGCTAACTTGTAGTGTTTTCATGGATGTCATTTGGCTTGAACCAATTGACATGCCCGACTTCACAGCGGGTAACCTCTTTGTGCCCTACGGACTAAAACCTCCTACATTCACTGGCCGTCCTTCCCGGAACCGCAAACTTGTAGTGTATAAAATAATAAAAATAGGTGGCGTTGTTATAGATTGTTAGATTGCTTGGCGGCAGGTCCTTGTGTCGTTACAGTGGTTACTTCATAGTAATAGAGAGTAGTAGGTCAGTGTAACAATGCATTTAAAAATAAATTATTTATATTTATTTTAATGTATTTTCACTGACCTACTTTTTTATATTTCTTTAATACTGCGTTCATCATCAACATCATCATCTTCACCCTATAATGTACCACCGCTGGGCTCATTCCCACATCTCACAAAGGAGGGAGAGATTTGGAGCTAAGACCCACTGCTCCAATGTGGATTAGGCCGATTGCAGGCTTTAGGGATTATTTTAATAACGGTGAAAACCCTAACCCTATATATTCATAACTCTCAAACGGTACCGAGAATGCTCCGACATAAATACGCAATACACGTATAATTTATTATTGATTATATGAGATGGTGATAACAAAAAAAAAACCGGCTAAGTTTCTTTGTTTTTGTTTTATACACCACAAGTTAGCCCTTGATAGAAAGTGATGATATGGTCTAAGACGGCAGCGGGCTAACCTCTTAGGGTATGGTAAATTCGTTTGGCTTATTTATGGGTAGGGTTGTAACTAGTCACAGCTGTAGTGGCCCACCAGATCAGACAAAAATCGCGAATCAAGCCCAAGATGTCCTTTATACCTCTAACAGCTTAGCCCACTATCAGTCAGATAAGACTGCATCATCATCAGGTTAGATAGTAAGGGCTAACTTGTAGTGTATACAAAATATGATTTTATGACTTGCTTATATCAAATTCGCGTTGTAGATTCATCCCATAGAAACTGTATACATTCCGAGATAAGTTCCACATCATTAATCAACTTTCTCTTTGCATTAAAATTAAGAATTTATGACGACCTCCGTGGCGCAGCGCGTGTGCTGTTGCATTTTAAAGTCGGAGGTCCTGGGTTCGATTCCCGGCTCGAGTCTGGTCTGGTGGGAGGCTTTGGCCGTGGCTGGTTACCACACTACCGACAAAGACGTGTCTCCAAGCGATTTAGCGTTCCGGCACGATGTCGAGTAGAAACCAATTAGGAGTATGAGTCATACACCTAACAGGTTAGCCCGCTACCATCTTAGACCGCATCATCACTAACCATCAGGTGAGATGCAGTCAAGGGCTAACTTGTGATGAATAAAAAAAAAATGCTTCGATCAGTTATTCTTTTTTCGTTAACGAAGACTGACAAAAATATACTTTCGTTTTAATTTTAATGTTAGTTAGCAGACAGGTAAGGATTATTATTCTCATATATATGCATTGATCGAAGTAAAAACAACTAAACCTCTGCCATTAGCGAGAATGCACTGCGATGGAAGAGTGGGTAAACAAACAAATCCTACATTTCACGGAAGTCTGAATACAAAACGACGTAAAACATCGGCGAAGTGCAAAAACAACATCGGTATATGCATTCTGCTTCCACGTTCTATTGCGGCAGTTTATTCCGCATTATTCCTCTATCGCGGTATGCCCCCTTTTAATATTCCGCAGATGCCTTGCGAACAAACTCGTGGAGAATGCGGAATCTATACATTTCCACGTGAGGGCACACTTGGCTACTCGCAAATGTTACTTGATTATATTTCAAAGAAAATTTCACCACCTGATTCGAAACAAACCAAACTCGTGTCAGTAAATTTAATGTATACAATAAAATATGTTTTAAATTTATTTAGTTATTGGGGAGCCAATTTAACTGTTCAGTATTCAAGGTATATTTCGTACATACATTTCCATTTTCCGAATATAATATCCTTTTATAACTGAATAAAAAGGTACTATAATCAGAACCTTTTTAATGTCCATTGTGGGCCTTGTTACAGGACCTTGTTTTTGACAATTTCCGACGATTTTCCGGCCTGTCGCATTATAAAGTTGGAGGTCCTGGGTTCGATTCCTGGGTCGAGTCTGGTCTGGTGGGAGGCTTGGGCCGTGGTTAGACGACCAAAGACGTGTCGCCAAGCGATTTAGCGTTCCGGCACGATGCCGTGTAGAAACCAATTAGGGGCGTGAGTTAACCAGACTCTTAACAGATCAGCCCGCTATCATCCTAGACAGCATCATCACTTACCATCTAGTGAGATAGCCGTCTAGCTAAGGGCTAACTTGTAGTGTATAAAAAAGAAAATTAGTTAAATCACTTAAAGCTTCGTCTGGCACTGCACTTAAAGATACTATGCGTTAACGATTATTATATCAATATGCTATATTCCATCGCGTTAAGAAAAACGTAAGCCAAACATTACACAAGGAGTAAAAATAAAAATGTATCGTAAAATGTGTTGTTTAGCGAAAAACTTTACCAATTTGGCATTTTTTTTTTCAATTGTGTTTACCGGAGTAATTAAAGTCATCATTAATATTTTAATATTGCGTGGTCAGTAGAAATCTATGATTCGATATATTGTTGATGCGAAAACATTATAATGACAATAATCGGGACCGATGGCTAAACATGTTCTCCAATACACAAGGGTGGACTACCAAGAATGGCTTGAAAGAAATCCCCTTCGTTTTTGCGCGCAAATAGAAGTTACCCCTTGATTCAAGAAACAAAAATTGAATTAAGTCATACCAGTATAATGTTATCGGTGCAAGATGCTAAGGTAAAATCATAATTAATAGATCGAACGAGAAGATCACGTAACTTCTAGACAAACAAGGCTTTTATAGTATTATAAAAGTATTATTAAGTATCATCATCATGATCAACCCATTACCGGCTCACTACAGAGCACGGATCTCCTCTCAATATGAGAAGGGTTTGGCCATAGACCACCACGCTGGCCATGTGCGGATTGGCAGACTTCACACGCCTTTGAGAACATTATGGAGAACTCTCAGGCGTGCAGGTTTCCTCGCGATGTTTTCCTTCACCGTTGAAGCAAGTGATATTTTAATTGTTTTAATTTTATTTTTTTAAGTATATAATATTTTAAATATGTAATCACCTCAAGGCCTCTTTTTTGGGAAACTATACAACTATCAACTGAAGTAGATAACTGAAAGCGATATCGCTCTACCGTTGGTAATACGTAGATACCTCTAAGATAGCACAGTACGGTTGTAAATCCAATTTGTTTCACTTGCAGCGTTAAGATAGCTCTCGGGTCTAGACAGATCCAATAAAGTCTTTGATCCTAACCGATTTCCGATACCATATTTATTGTTAGTCTTCGCTAATACAAAGGTTGGATGTAAACAAAAGCATTTTCCTTCACCGTTTATATTGTAGGCATCTATTGTGAAATTTTCTGTGATCTTTTTTGTGCATTAGTACTCAGATTGGGTTCAAAGCAAACTTTTGCATGTTCAGGCTATACCTAAATTATGTTACTGAATTATGAACATAAACATTAGTTAAATTTATTATAGCGTATTTATATCTACATTTTTCTCCGTGGGTTAGATTAAGTGATGATAATCGTGCTTGAAATAATTTTACTGTTTTTTATTTCAAATCCTAAAATATTTCATAAAGTAAGAAATATAATTTAAAACATGATTAATTGCCTACTCCAAAAAATCATTTAATTTAAAGGTATGTTTAATAGTATGTAAGAGCTATATTTTTTCGGGAAAACAATGGTGAGGAAACCTGAATGCCTGAGAGTTCTTCATAATGTTCTCAAAAGCGTGTGCGCATATGGCTAGCACGGAGACCATGACCGAACCCTTCTGTTATTGAGACGAGACCCGTGCTCTGTAGTGAGGTTGCACTGGGTAGATCATGATGATGATGATGACATTGATTTTTTTTTTAATTTTTTTTTATTGCGGCCCAATTATCTGCGAATTATCGGGAATTCATTTAAAAAAAATCATCGTCACATTTCAGCCAATTTACATAAAACCTTATAATAATACAACAATTCAATTGTTTCTTGTTCTAAATAATACTAGAAAGGTCAACAATAGACTGGTTAGGTAGGATCGCTTGCACTGCCACGTTTTTCTAGCTTCAGCATTTACTTTCCTACTTTTTACACTTTTCATAACTTGTGAACGGGAGGTCCGATTCAAACGATTAGAAAAGAAATTTACAGATACTTAATCAATCTAGACTATGAAAGAGTTTAGTCCGATAAAGTTTAATGTATTGCTAAACTTTATCCATCATTCATAATTATGTATGTATGAAATACAAGGTTAGCCTATTTATATTATGATTGATGATTTGGATTAAGTCTGATTCTTATATATTTTATATAGATATAGTATATATATATTATTGAAGAATCAGTAATTCACTGGTTAGGTTTACACAGAGTATATTCAAAACATTAGACTGTCGATCTGTCAGTGTCAAAAGAGCTAGAAAAGAAAAGTAAAAAATACACTATGGAAAATGCTAAATCCAACTTTTTCATAAACACTCTCTTGCTTTCGTTGCTGCCTACCGCACAAAAAGATTAGCAAATCACTCAGTATCAAACTTGAAGTTAAACCAATAAAAATTCATTATTCAAAGCTAGTTGCGTAACTATACTAAAGACAGAACTGAAAATTTGCCAGTAATTTTAAAGTAAAACACTCACGTAACATTCTAGGTAGGGACATATTTGTATAAAATTATAATATATAATATTAATAAATATATATATTATGAAATTTTTTGCTTAAAGCAACATAGGTAGTCGTTTTGGTATGATAATATGTTCTGTCGATGTATAACATAATTTTATGTGAAGGGGAGAGCACAGACGATATATTCATAATTTCCGCAGATTTTATTCATATTGATCGCGCTGGGTAACCGATCAAAGTTAAATCTTTTAAATATTGTTATATTATATACGCGTCCACCCTAAAAAATTCCCATTTTACATTTTCCTGTCCCAAATCATCTCAAGATTTAATTTAGTTGAATATTTCAAATAAAATTGCAGGGGTACAATTTCCACCTGGCTACTAATCTTTGGTGACGTCAGGTTTTACAAATTGAGTCCTCGAAATTTTAGCATTTGCATTCGTATTTATTTGTAGCTACTATATTTTATGACTAACTTACTTTCTACCTGTAACCTTTTTCAGTCATACTTTAACATTGAAATTTCGAAAATAACTCTGCGGGTATTTTACCCTTAAGGTTATAACTGTGAACCGATCTCAGTAAAAATTGTCACACATTTTTATTGTCATCACGATCGTAACCCGTGCTGGTAAAAGAAGTACCAGATGCAAGCTTACGCGTTAATGTACAATCATGGGATATTAGCACGTAACAATATGTATAAAAACTAAAGTAGCTGCTACTTGAAATTAAAACCAATTCTCTAATTAGAATATTAGTTACTTTTTATAACGCAGTTTAAGCCTTAAGACTTTGGTTTCTCTTTCATTAAATCCTTGGCACCTTTTCCGCATTCCACGGATTTTAAAGCAATATTAAATTTAATTTCGTGTTTAAGCGCTGAAGGAAAACATAGTGAGGAAACCTGCATGCCTATGAGTTCTTTATTTTGTATATGGATTGTTTTTAAAGTAGTTTTTTTTGTTATATTACAAGTTAGGCCTTGACGGCTATCTCACCTGGTGGTATGTGATGATGTAGTCTAGGATGGTAGCGGGCTAACCTGTTAGGGATGTGGTAATCCCACACCCCTTACTGGTTTCTACGCGAAATCGTGCCCGAACGCTAAATTTCTGTCGATAGGGTGGTAACGGGCCACAGCCAAAGCCTCCCACCAGAAAAAGTCGTTTGAAGTCGTTTAAAAGTCGTTTGAAGTCTACCAGCCAGCATGATGGACAACGGCAAAGATAATGATGATGATGACTCCTTATAGGTAGTAGTCCCAGTACCCCTCTCAAATAAACTTATAATAGTATAATACTAAAATAATATCCTTATTGTGCGATAAGAGAAGCTTTATTCACATAACATTTTATTTGTGATAATAATCATGATTATTTACTTGTGACGCACTGATTTGATCTCACCATAAAACAAACATAATATTTATTCATACTCACATTTATGGCCATACATAAAGTGGCGTTCACATAAATATGGTGTGGAATAATGCGTAAATACTCATAACCCGTCAACTTTATGACCCATCACAACTGAGTCCAAGAAATTAATTTCAATTTCGTATAAGTAATATAATTTTTATGTCGCTTTCCACGATCTTATATAGAAGTTCAAAACTCGAAAGTACAATTCAGTTTTGTGGTTTAAATCTTTAAAGTTACTTCTTTCCCGGTTTTTTCGAGTAGGCGCAATCACGGTGCGCTGATTTTTCGTGCCTCTTTCGTAATATTCAAACTTTTAAAATGGCGAATCATTCCCCGCTACCATAAACGCGACGCTCCGCTAGAGTGACTATGACATTCCTCCGTCACTCTTATCATAGACGAACCGTCATATGCATGTGAATTAGAAGTACACATAGCGTTGACAAGTTTAATATATGTATTATGAAGCTGTGATAGCCTAGTGGTTAGGACGTCCGCCTCCTAATCATAGGTCGGGGGTTCGAACCCGGACACACACCTATAACTTTTCGGAGTTATGTGCGTTTTAAGCAATTAATATTTCACTTGCTTCAACGGTGAAGGAAAACATCGTGAGGTAACCTGCACGCCTGAGAATTCTCCATAATGTTCTCAAAGGCGTGTGAAGTCTGCCAAGCTGCACATGGCCAGCGTGCTGGACTATGGCCAAACCCTTCTCATATTGAGAGGAGACCCGCGCTCTGTAGTGAGCCGAAAATGGGTTGATCATGATGATGATGATGATGATGATTATACAATAAAATGCGAAACTTAAACAATAAGAACTATAACTACGGTTCTAGATATGTGTTCGATACACACTCCGGGAAAAATAAGATCTAAAAATTCATTCATTCATACAGAATAAATATTCTATTTTCAGGAACTATAGGATTATATTCGCCCTCGCACCACAAACATGATATGTTGGTCCCTGTTTTTATCACTTACATGTTTTATTGATCGTTTATTACAGCAAATGTTTATGACTATTAGGGAAAAAGAGGCCGATAATGCTATATTAATTAGGTTTAGGATGACTATGATGATTGTACTGCATTAGAATCGAAATTAACGATAAAAGTAGGTAGTTAGAATGGTCGTTCCGCAGCCGTGTAGGTAAACAGAAATGCAGGTCATTGCAGTATTGCTCAGACAATGAGTAATGGAGCCGGTCGCTGGCAGTTTGTCTACACAATTGTTACAGCTATTTGTCCCCATCGTAGTTGTAAAGCATAAAAGCCGTAAAGTCAAAGACTTCGACCGTTCATACCTAAGTAGTTTCAGCATTTTACCCATACTATAATTATTATAATGTTTTAATATTGAAATTTGTTTTAATGAGGAAAGATACTTTATTTGTGCAATTAGAATATTAATGAATATTTACCTGATAATAATTTACGGGCTACAATAATGCATTTTATATCGCACATGATTTTTAAAAACCCTAATCTAATTGAAAAAAGTCCTGGCCATAAGTATATGATAGACCAACTGTAGCGCGCGTAAAATAACACCTGATTACACGCGATAAAAGATAGATAGCCAACACCCCTTACCTACCAATTGAAAAAAAATATACAATTTATTTTGGTCTCTTCTGGTAACAATAGCCTCTAATACTACTCCTTGTAAAAGAGTGTGGCTGTGGAAGTCCTGTTAAAATGTATTCAGACGTTATAAAAATAAACATTTACGAAATGATAGAAACAAAAAGATATTTTTGGCACACAAATATACATACAAATAAACATATAAGTTTATTTAGTGACAGTAAGAAATCACTAATCAAGACTCGTATATACGAGTAAGTCAATCAAGTATCGTAAACAGATTTTTTAAAATTGTACGCTTAAGTTAATTGTACAGGAATAATCCAAATTCTAATCAATACTCATATAAGTGAAGCGGTGATAGCTTAGTGGTTAGGGCGTCAGCCTCCTAATCAGAGGTCGGCGGTTCGAATCTGGGCACGCGTTTCGGAGTTATGTGCGTTTCAAAAAATTAAAATATCACTTGCTTTAACGGTGAAGGAAAACCTCGTGAGGAAACCTGCACGCCTGAGAGTTCTCAATAATGTTTTCAAAGGCGTGTGAAGTTTGCCAATCCGCACATGGCCAGCGTGTTGGACTATGCCCAAAACCCTTCTCATATTGAGAGGAGACCCGTGCTCTGTAGTGAGCCGGTAATGGGTTGATCATTATGATGATGATGATGACTCATATAAGTCAATCAAGCATCGGTAACAGATTTTTTTAAATTTTACGCGTAAGTTTACAGGAATAATCCAAGTCTACACACACGTTTACTTGGTTTATGTTTTGCATGTAGTGTTTGCTTTAAAATGATTTAACATACATCCTACATGTAATTTAACTTTAGATAATTTGAGTTCATTTGTATAAATCGCTAGCAAACCTTGTTCAAATAAATAAATAAATCCTGATATAATTTTAGTTTAGGCATCAAGATAATCTTGCGCTGGAAGTTGGGAGCAGAAATTAGTTCTCTAACTGCCGGTGCATACTTCTTATTCTAAATGCTCTAAAATATACAAGATGTTACCATTTATAGCTATAATATTCCGTCTGTATTCTGAACTGTGCTATTCTACCCACTTACTTAGCACTAGAACTTATACTAGGGCACGTAAGTAGCGTTCGCTAAATCTTAGAACCATACCCAAGTAACCACTCCGCGTGAAATATACCCTCTAGAGAATGTACCCACTTTGCTTCACACATAAAGTTTTATGACTATGTTAAACTCTATCGTTTAGAGCTTCGAATGTAAGATAGTGATACTGATTTTATTGCTTTAGCGAGAATATTTATAGTTATCCGTGTATTCGTCGAAACGAATGTTAAATGGGTTTAACTACTTAAGTCGAACAAATTTATGTACTGGATCATATTTTACATATTAAATAATTTGGTGCCGAAAATATTATACGGATCCAAAAATAGTGATGTCCTTTTCTGGGAGATACAGTCTGAAAAGGACAGTAGGTACCTACTGATTTTGGACCGGCAATTAAGTTTAGTTTAAAACGTAACGAACGGACTCGGCACTATTATCACCTTTTAAAGTGTTGAAAAGCCTTTAAAACCCATATATAGGAGAGAGATAGATAAAAGAATTTGTCGATTTCTCATAACTTAGTCATATCTGATTTGATCTTAATTTTACTGCAAAATTGTGTCATAAATTTTCTTTTGCCGCTTTTATTTACTGTGTGCATAACCATATGCCCATTGTCCAATCTCCCTTTGAACCTCCAAAGTTGGTCTCTCATTATTTACTTGTATCTGCTACTGAATATTTAGTGCTACTTACTACTACTAAGGCTTTATTATAAAAAGTCATGTTTGTCAAAATGTATCATTACGCTGCGACAACTAGTCAACGCAGATGAAACCGCAGGACGAGGTTAAAACATAACATAGTTAAAGTTGTAATGTGGATAGTTATAAATAAAACCTAAATAATAATAATGATTTCATTTATCACCATCACCTCAAGAAAGAAAGAAAGAAAATATATTTATTCTCATACGGTGTTACACTCAGTACATCTTACTGTAGTCAGAAATTTTATGTATTTTGAAAGGGTGTTCATATGAAAAACATGTCGCTGATAGGCTGAGACCAGAGTGGCATCATAACAACAACAAAAAAGAAGTAATAATAATAAAAAGAAAAAGAAAAGAAAAAAACAAATTACGAATAACAGGGAACCGAAGGAAGCAGCAAAAAATTTAGCTATTAATATAATATAATGATCTTTTATACACATGTATTAGGTTAGGTTATTTAATTTAATGCAACAACTTTACTTGTAGCATATTACCGAGATAAATGTACTTTTTATTTCCAGCTTATTAAAATACGAAGCGAAGTAAATCTGAAGAACAGCAACGCAATTTCCGATTCATTGCGAATAGCACTTTGATTTCCCTTTCGATTTGATTCATTGCCCATAAATGATAAAGCAATTCATGCTTTTTGCTTCGCTGATATCTATAAAGGGTTTCTTGTACAAGTACTAGGTCAAATGGAATAGGAAATACAAAACAAACAGTTGAAAATAATATGGGCCAATAAAAGGTATGACAGTTTTATGGCGAATAGCTTAAACGTTGCTGCATCGATTGAAGTCGTTGTTAATTTACCATTACGGTATGTGTATCGCATAAGAGTGGTAAAGATTTGCTAACAAATTTCTCTGCTCTGGTTTGGTACCAGACTTTGGCCGTAGCTTGTAAACACTTTAACTGGACAAAGAAGTACCGCCATTTGTTTAGCGATTCAGAGCGATGCTGCGTAGAAAAAGATACCGGTATGGGTTTAATTTAACTGCTATACCCCTGATAGGCTATCCTCCTATCATTATCACTTACCACCTGGTCGAATTGCAGTAATATGCTAGTTAATAATGATGAATAATATACGTTAAACCTACATACATATAGATATGTTTGTCACTGACTAAATTGAATTTTTAACTCTATTTATGTTGTAATTATGTTTATATATTATTTTCACATTTATATTTTTCTCATTCCCAGGCAACATATTTTATGAGTCCATCATTAAAATTTTACAGTGCGTGCATTGACTTGGTTAGTTAAATTTTCTATCAAAGGCGGTCAGAGGCAGCTCCCTTTCAACTCCGAAAACCAAATACCCTTATGTCCTCTCCACTTCATCAATCCACCGGCCTTTAGATCTTTCTCAGGGTCGGCCACTGTACAAATGGCCGTTCATTAATTACTTCAGGAGGCTCTTGTCGGCTATATATCGCATCCGTCCAACCTATCTAGTCCTGGACTATCAAAAGTTATGACATCCAGTTATCAGCTCTTTAAAGAGATCTCCGTGGCGCAGTGCGTGCGCTGTCACATTATAAAGTTCGATTCGAGTTCTGGGTTCGATTCCCGGCTCGAGTCTGATCTGGGAGGCTTCGGCCGTGGCTAGTCACCCACCACAATCAACATATGGCCAAGCAATTTAGCGTTCCGGCACGAAGTCGTGTAGAAATCAATGAGGAGTATGGGTTTACCATACTCCTAACAGGTTAGCCCACTACCATCCTAGACAGCATCATCACTTTCCACCATGTGAGATAGCCGTCAAGGGCTAATTTGTAGTATATAAATAAAATAGAGTCATCTAGATATTCCGTAGTGGTATCGTTAAAGGTCAGATTTCACTTGTTTCATTGATATTTTTCCGTCCATAATTGACAAGATTAAACACAGTTTGATCCTCTAATACAGATTTCAATTTTAACAACGTTTCATATCGCTTAAGCAACGCTCTTACATTACACACGTTTATCATGTTTAACCTCATTTCTACACATATATAACATATTCGACAAATTAATTACATTCCGAAGTCGTCCAAGTGAAAATCCGATACGTAGCACCTTTGACATACATAGTCAAGTAGTGAGAGCTGTCAGACGCTCTACAGCGTGCTATGTAATTACAGCGAATAATTGATTCCGTAGGAGGAGTCAGTTTGAAAGTGGCTCCGATTCAGTTAATTCGTCTCTAGACACGTTGTTACTAGTTTTTAAAGTATAATATTACGTAATATGAACTACACTAATAAAGTGGCAATTCCCTTCCCCAGGGAATTGCCACTTTAGTAGTGCGGTCACACGTCCTGAAGTCAGTGGCAATAGTAAAGGCAGTATAGGGCGCTTGCTATGATTGCCTTTGTATCAATCCGACACCCCAACCCTCTCGTAGTTGCGGCTTCTTTTTACTCCCCCGACCTAAGCGCTCCTCTATGAAAGAGGAGACCTAAACATATCCTTCATGACCCTGACGATCAGATGACTACTGACAACATACTCGTACCACTTACCACACAATCATAGGCTACACACCACCACGGCCTCGGAGACCTACAGACCACTCACCCTACGATCCCCCCGTTATCCCAAACGTCACCTAAGCCAAGGTTCGGCCTCAAAGGAGGCACCCTTAGGCAGTCGTTCCCTTAGTTTCTTCGAGCCCTAGGGCTCAAAATTTCCGAAGCTCGCCAAACAGCCCGATTACGCTGTGGCAACCAATAGGGTTGTACAGCTAATAGACAGTCCGAAAAAAAAAACGATTGCCTTTGTAACAAATCAACGGCGAAAGCAGGACATCGCTCGAGCCTAGTAAAAATAAATGTTAATAAATGAAGGTAGTTTCAAATGATAGAACACATTTATTATTTAGTAGATTGTGCTGTTTGTGCGAAACCAACTCAATGTTATCACAAGATATGTGATTGGGTACATATTGTCTTTATGTTTTCTTGATTAAGTCAAGAGGTCCGTTAATTATCACTTCTACTAGCTACGTATAACAGGAAGTCCGGACTCGAAATGTTGGATGAAATAATATACATACCATGAAGTAGGTATGTGAAATCCAATCCTTTAACGTTTTTTACAATAAATATTTCAGAGCTTTCAAATAACGAGTAAATAATGTTATTTTGTTTGATATTCTATAGCTAGATTCTAAATTTTGAACGTCATTTTGCTAGCTTTTATGAGTGTGTAGAATTTGGTAATCAATTATTTTTGGAAATTCAGGTTGTCCTCTTTTATAATGTATCCTTCAATCCTTCGAGAACATGATTTATTTTTTATGGGTAAAAGGTACATTATCTCCTTTTGTCTACCCTTGATAATCTGTTAAATATTTATAATCAACTAATATGATAATGAATAAGACAGACAGAGATGCAAAAAAAAGTTTGAACATTAATTCAACTAAATTACACTTCCGCATCAAATCGATAACTATCCCGAATAGGTAAATGAGGGTCTGATATTCATTGACTTATGTAAATGGGTACAGTAATACGCAACAATCTGTATTTAATAGGCTTGAGCCCTTATCTCACCCTAGCAGGCAAAAGTGCCTCCAATGTTCTTAAAACGATGGGTTACGAATTTTATCACTTGACGAAATGTGAAACAACCTTTAATTCGGTTACAAATATTTTTCCTCTTATTTTGACGTTTAAATTGCCCGACTTATTAATAATCTATGGAAGTTCATCACTTTTAACTTAGATTAATGATAAAAAATAACAGTTATTTAACAATTTGTCTTTTGTTGTCTGGTCTATTAAAACGTCGCAGGCAAGTTACCGAAGTACCAAAAAATCTGCTCTCTACAAATAGACTAGACATAATCCAAAGATAGCTTACTTGTAGTTATAAAATGTCTTTTTAATAATAAGGGACAGGTAGGGAAGTTGTAACAGTCAGGTTCGGGATTGTTAAGTTCACCATCAGTTACTGTTTTTATCGCCATGATACTTGGATTGATCTTTGTTAAGATCATTTTTGAAAAAAATTGCAAGTTAACCAGAGTTTAGGTACAGTCAACGACCTCCGTGGCGCAGTGCGTGCGCTGTCGCATTATAAAGTTGGAGGTCCTGGGTTCCCGGCTCGAGTCTGGTCTGGTGGGAGGCTTCGAGCGTGGCTAGTTACCACCCTACCGAAAAAGACGTGTCGCCAAGCGATTTTAGCGTTCCGGCACGATGTCGCGTAGAAACCAATTAGGAGCGTGGGATTACCATACTCCTAACAGGTTAGCCCGCTACCATCCTAGACTGCATCATCACTTACCACCAGGTGAGATAGCCGTCAAGGGCTAACTTGTAGTGTATAAAAAAAAGTCTGGTAAGCCTGAACGAAACGAACACGACCTTCTTTGCACTTCTATATATTAATTAAATTAATCTATTATTATAAACGCTCCGGTTACATTGGGTCTCAGTAAAGAATCGCAAATGAGCCCCTTGTTCATATGGTTTTTTCAGTAAACTCGTTTGGCACCTACATGTCGAGCTGTGTTGTGTACCTACATTTTTCAATTGGGTCAAACTATTTTGTGATCAATTTACAGTTCTTCAGCTATGTCGGATCTACTGTGCGATGTGACAATCTTGCTCCATTTTTCCAAAAACGGCGTCCGGTTTGTCCGTAACAGGGCGTCTAAAGAGAAATGCTTTTTTCACGTCGAAACTGTCGGTTTTAAAACGTTCAAAACGACTCTGTATTTACTATTACTGACGCTGCATTAGATACATAATCGTAGCAAATTTTTGGCAGCATTCGTTACATTTTCCTGCATTGTAATAAAATTTTAAAATGTTCGATACATTTTTCCATTGGATTCACTTAATTTGACGCAGACAAAATTGAATGAAAAATAGCTGGAAATACAAATTTATCTAACTTGCTTCATGTTTGTTATTATATCCTTTTTAATGTCATCAATCAGATATGAGTAGTCAAAGAGATTTTATTACAAATATATACATATTATAAGCAAAAAGACTTTTTCCCCACCCTATTTAATCCTATAATGAAGAGGTCTATCGAAGTCCGAGACGGAACGAACTCTTGTTACAAAGGGTTTGTTATTACTACGTCTTCGATGTACAAACGAGTACCCGAAACTAGTTAATAGTTAAGTAACTGTAATTAAACTTATGATGGAGTTTATATTATCTTGGCAGCCTTATTCTCAAGAGTAAGAAACTCTAAGGATGTTTTTATACCTAAGTTATGTTTTAATTTACGGTAATAATATTTAACCTTACCATCAGGTCTTGTACTCTGTACTGTGACAGCAAAACCATTCATAGATATTATTAAAGAATAAATTATCTTTCAAATCAGAACAACTAAAGGTCTCCAAAATTACATTTGTCAATCAACCACATATACGGTAGATGTACGCAAACATCGAGAGGATACCTGACTGCCTGAGAGTTCTCCATGTTCTCAATGTTCTCAAAGGCGTGTGTAGTCAGCGTGGTGGACTATGGCCAAACTCTACTCATATTGAGAGGAGACCCGTTAATCCGGGAATTAGGGAGCCGGGTTAATCATGATGATGATGAATCATAGGGAAATCCCGCTAATCTTTATTGGAGCAGCATGGTAGGTCTAAGATCTAAAATCCGCTCTCCTGTGAATTAGGGACTAATAATGATAATTATAATATTATAATATTATAATATTGAAAACATGTAGTATAGTTTGTAGGGATATCTCATTGTACGTTCATCGTTTTTATTAATCGTTTTTATCGATGTTCATAGCTTTATTCTGTAACCCTCAAGCTCATTGAGAAGATAAAGTAAAAAGCCTATTTTTCTGACAGTAATTTGTGTTGAGTAATTTTCAGGTGCATTTTGTAGTCGTCCCAAGACATTAGTAGAGAATTGTTACTTGATAAAACAATGGAGGGGAATGTTATTGTTACACCCCAAATTTAGGGACGACAAATTTTACACTACTGTACTGTTTAAAATTAGGAGTTCTCCTTAATTAATTCAGCTCTGACTACACTCTTGGTTACACTGTTTTGGGTCAAAGTTTATGGCCATTATTTGCAACAGTAAATTTAACGTCGCACACTCCCTGAGTAAAATGTCTCCCTAACTACATTACCAGAAAAGCTTGAATATCATTATATTAAAAAGTAACTTGTTGCGACTTACTTTCGCATTTACGGTAACTACATATATAAACTACATTATTATCATCATCATCATCATGTTCAACCCATTAATGGCTCACTACAGAGCACGGGTCTCCTCTCAATATGAGAAGGGTTTGACCATAGTCCACCACGCTGGCCATGTGCGGATTGGCAGACTTCACACGCCTTTGAGAACATTATGAAGAACTCTTTCTTTTCCTTCACCGTTGAAACAAGTGATATTTTAATTGTTTAAAACGCACATAACTCCGAAAAGTTAGAGGTGCGTGCCCAGATTCGAACCGTCGATCTCTGATTTAGCGGCTGACGCCCTAACCACTAGGCTATCACAGCTTCATTACACACATTATTATAGAGATACAATATATTAAAATCTAGTTAAGTATCTGAGACATTGGAAATAAAGTGCATAGAGCCAGTTCTTTTTTCGTTAGGTTAGATGGCCCGTTGTATGTACAGAGTTTAAAAAGTTACTCAATAACAAATGCCTTAATATAATTTCCTAGATAAACCTCACGGCCGCTCAATAAAGATATCTATAATAACCAACACTAGTTCAAATTAAAATATGTCAAAACATTTTAAAAGACGAACAACTATATAAGTTTTATTATAAGAAAAACAAAGCATACTTTAAAACTATGATTTAAAGACATTAATGAAGGTACGGTATACATATGATTAATAAAGTTATTACAGTTTTCACAATACGACGATAAGGTAGGTACAAAAAAAAAACTTAAAAAAAAATCGCAACGCCGATCACTGCTCGATGCATACATTGGTGGCATTGGCAGCTGTCATCGCGTGCGTCAATTATTATAGGTTTTGCAGATGTAGAATGAAACCAAAAATTTGAAAACCTAAAAAATGGGAAACGTTTTAGATTGACTATATATATAACGCTGTATATTAAACATGAATATTTATTACGTTGGTCGACCCCCAACAAGGTGGACAGACGACATCAAACGAGTCGCAGGGAGCCGCTGGATACAAGCGGCCCAAGATCGTGGCCATTGGAACTCCCTACAAAAGACCTATGTCCAGCAGTGGACGTCTATCGGTTGAAATGATGATGATGATGATGATTTATTATGTTATATTATGTTGATGAAAAATAAAAGTTCCTTACGGCAGGCTTGGAGGAGGTTGACCGGGAAGTATACAATGGGTCCCCCGGGCGTCCAGTAAAACCAGCGAGAGGGACATGCCGTGGTGGTTTTTAGTTCGGGTAGACCACCAATGGGTGGGAGTCCCACATAACCTCCGTCCTGCCCAAGGGACGGAAGTAGCTATAAAGCTTTTCCACCACGACAAAAAAAAAAAGGCTTGGAGGAGATAGAGATTTTGCTGCGCGACCGAACTGAAAATAAATGTGATAGTAAAACCGTAAGAAAAATCCGTGGAATAAAACCGTTAAATGAAACGTACGCAGGCGCGACAGTCGTATACACAAGAGAGTAGTGTGAAATACCTTTCTCTTTTCCACGGACTTTGTGTCGATCCTACATTAGCCGAAGGAACTTTGTTCCTACCTGGCGTCCCCCGTCATTTTACTTTTTTAGTTAAAAAACTATCAACTTTAATAATAGAACGTCACAAAGATTATAGCACTCTGAACGGTTCCAATAAAGCCTTCCGCGTAGCTAGTCATAAACTGTGCTCTTGTTGTTCATACAGACATCAGCATTTCAATTGTCGTGGACTCGTTTGCCGCTACATGTCCTCTTTGATATTTCAACTTGGAAAGCAATTCATGAACTGCTATTTTCACCGTCCGACGTAATTAAAACTTGACGTTGCAGTGCGGAATGACTGCATTGCACATACCATTTGATACGATCAAATATGGATTTGATCCTAACTCTGGTAGTTTATCGTGAGGTCATGATTTTTTTATATTATACTATCACAATATAATATCATCATCATCATCATCATGATCAACCTATTACCGGCTCAACACAAAAGGGATTTCCTCTCAATATGAGATGGGTTTGGCCATAGTCCACCACGCTGGCCATGTGCGGATTGGCAGACTTCACACGTCTTTGAGAACATTATGGAGAACTCTCAGGCGTGCAGGTTTCCTCACGATGTTTTCCTTCACCGTTGAAGCAAGCGATATTTAAATGTTTTTTTTTTTTTAAATATTTAAATATTATTAATTGTCAATATAATATACGTAGTTTAATATAAAAAAAATCATGACATCCCATCCCATTAGTAGCAATTTTTATTTATGTTAGAGTAGTGATAATATAATATGGATGTAAGGAGACCGAAACTGCCAGGCTACCACGGACAACGAATTAGTCTTGCAATTCAAAGGAGAACGCTGTCAGTATCTTCGGAACCTTGCCTAAAGGGGCTCATTTAATAATATATTTTAGTAGTTATATTATATTTTGGTTCCCTAGAATAGATATATATATATATATATATATATATATATATATATATATATGTATATAAACTAAATTTGCAGGTAGGTAAGTTTTCGGTAGTAGTCATTGAGTATATGTAGAATATTTACCTAGCACGTGTGTTTATATCTTACCTATCAACTGATGACCACATTTTGAAAACCTATCTCCCTAGACTGAAGGATATGCATGCAAGAGATATTTCCATCCATAAGGCCATCTTTTTGTAGTACTACCTAGTTAAGTTTGTTATTTATTTATCTTGATTTTTTTGTATTTTTTGATTTTATTTATGGAATTCTTTTAGATTTGCTTTGACACACAAACATCTGTAATTTCAATGATGACGATTACTGTTCAACACTTACACCGCAAAGTTTATTAAATTAATATTAAAGCCAACAACAAACAAAACTAAATAAGATTTCTAATTAAACAAATCTACTATCTAAATCATTGGTTAAATCCCCTACAGAAACCATTAACTAGTAATTGCTACTCGTGACTCTATAATTGAGATTGCTAATGGAAACAAATTCAATTATTTGCGCTTCAACAAACATAACGCCTTGTGGAAGAAAAAACATTGTATTTGTATGAAATAGGTAGTTATTAAAGTTAGTTGTTTAATTTTATCACACTAACTAAAGCAAACAAGTGTCTGTTAGTTCTACAATGCTTTTCAGTGTCTAGGGACCTGACCCGACGGAGGGGTAACATAATATTAATGTTATGTACCGCAGGGTACGTATTAACTCCCATAACGGGTCATACGTTATGGGCGTGACTGAGTTCTCGGACCTCCGTAACAGCTTATGAGTAAAGAGGATATTATATAAGCATAACTTCGCGGCATACGTTTAGTTAGATTTTTTTCGTACACATTTAAAATCATAATTTAGCCCCTTCAATTTCAAATGTTATTGTTTCTTCGGGTTACAGCATAAACGGTTATGTAAAATTTAATCCATTGAATTTATCCAAGCAACAGTACATTGAGAAGTTAACGTCATCCAAGGATGCTCCGGTGTTGAAGCGACTCGTTGACAGGGCAATCTGGAAGATCTGTATGGTGTGATGCATAAAGGTTGAAAGAAGAAAGAAATTATAAATGGCAATGTGCTATTTGGACTTTTTTACGCGGATTACAATAAATTAAGATTAATATCTAATGTGGTATACATAAAATTTAAACAGATGGTGATTTTTTTTTGTTTATGTTTAAAAGTTCGTTTTATGAATTACTTTTTTTTTTTTTTTTATCCACTACAAGTTAGCCCTTGAGTGCAATCTCACCTGATGGTAAGTGATGATGCAGTCTAGGATGGTAGCGGGCTAACCTGTTAAGGGCATGGTAAACCCACACTCCTAATTGGTTTCTACGCGACATCGTGCCGGAACGCTAAATCGCTTGGCGACACGTCTTTGTCGGTAGGGTGGTAACTAGCCACGGCCGAAGCCTCCCACCAGACCAAAACTTGTGCTATGGGACTGAAAGTAGCAAGCAATTATTATTATTGTACATTTTATTTTCATTGCTATTGTTTCGCTTTGAGTGCCATCTACTGTCAGCAGTAGAACCAACTGATTTCGAGATGTTACTTCAACGAGACCGCCTTGCCTCTAATAATGGATAGGATACAGTAATAGGATAGATCTTGTTATGTACGATTTTCACTCGCTCCCGTGAAAATTTAATTACTTTTGGTGGTACCCCTTATGCCGTAATCTTACAGTAGTGACAGTGAAATGCCTGGACTTATATTACTACCAGCTTCTTATGCGATTGAGATTCGAACTAGGGAGTGGCGACGAGAAACAACCGGATTCGCTATTCTTGGTCTTTAAGGTAGATGCTCAAGGCGGCATTCCCTTCCCAATCTTAAGACTTGACGATACTTTTTAGGGACATGAACGAGCAGTTACACACGCCACAATATTGAGAGCACGAACGCGATTGTTAAAAATGTAATTAACTAAGGTAAGGTAAGTTCGTTATCGCATCCTTAGTTATCTTAGTTACCTGTTTGAAGTAGCAGGTTAACAAAGAAACCTCCTGCCATTATATTATTATATAACGGAGATGGATATCCGTATCCAGAGAAGATTATTATTATTAATTGATGACCTTTTAACTAATAATTATTTAATAGTATGACGTATTTTTGTTATAGTATAGCGAAAGAAATATTTATATCGGACCTTGAATGTGTATTTAAAAGATTTTTACCAGAAGATGTAATACGTCGAATACCAAACTTTACTTTTTTTTATCCACTACAAGTTAGCCCTTGATGGCAATTTCACCTGGTGATGACGCAGTCTAAGATGGTAGCGGGCTAACCTGTTAGGGGCATGGTAAACCCACACTCCTAATTGGTTTCTACGCGACATCGTGCCGGAACGTTAAATCGCTTGGCGACACGTCTTTGTCGGTAGGGTGGTAAAGCCACGGCCGAAGCCTCCCATCAGACCAGACTCGAGCCAGGAATCGAACCCAGGACCTCCAACTTTAAAATGCGACAGCACACGCGCTGCGCCACGGAGGTCGCCACTGTAAAACATATCTTTGAACCCTTTTAGCAGGGTTATTGCGTATTTCGGTGGCAAACTACATGCGATGCTAATTAAGCTTAGTGCTTAGTAGTGTTAATTTAGCTGTCAAAATGATCGCTCCACGTCGGTTAACCACCGGGATGACGTCATAATCTCTGTATCCCTGTGGTCATCGCTGAGAGGGTTTTAATCAGATGTAGCTTAGTATTGACAGGTGTTTTCATATCGTTAGTCTACAAGCTAATCTAAAGGGATTTTAGATTTATTTTGTAAGCAGAGTAAATGTGAAATGTTGTTCCTTTTTTTTTGATCAATTTATTGGTGTTGAAGTCATATCATTACCTCGGCATTGTAATGACTAATGATAAAAACGCATCAAAATCTGTTGTTTCCAGGCAAATGGTCACAAAATAAAAACACATTCCCCCTAGTATCATCATCATCATCATCATGATCAACCCATTACCGGCTCACTACAGAGCATGGGTCTCCTCTCAATATGAGAAGAGTTTGGCCATAGTCCACCACGCTGGCCATGTGCGGATAGGCAGACTTCACACGCCTTTGAGATTATGGAGAACTCTCAGGCGTGCAGGTTTCCTCACGATGTTTTCCTTCACCGTTGAAGCAAGTGATATTTTTAATTTTTTTTTAAACGCACATAACTCCTGACTGAATGAATGATAAAAACGCATTAAAATCTGTTGTTTTTAGGCTAACGGTCACAAAATAAAAACACAACCAACCAGTAGCTAGTAAAGTAGTAGCTTCAACCAGTTCATCTATTTTGGCGGTACGGAATCATCATAAGAATGAGAGTCATATTATTTTCCTAACACATGGTACATTTATCAAATTTCCATAGTGACGTGGTTCTCCGTACGCTGTCGCATTATAAAGTTGGAGGGTTCGATTCCCGGCTCGAGTCTGGTCTGGTGGGAGGTATAGGCCGTGGCTAGTTACCACCCTACCGACCAAGACGTGTCGCCAAGCGATTTAGCGTTCCGGCACGATGTCGCGTAGAAACCAATTAGGAGCGTGGGTTTACCATACCCCTCACAGGTTAGCCCCCTACCATCCTAGACAGCATCATCACTTACAAATACGTGAGATAGCCGTCAAGGGCTAACTTGGTGTGTATATAAAAAAAGTGCAGTTTGGTAATTTGATGTTATCAATGGACAGACAGAAAAAGCTGTCAAAATTATAACACCTTTTTCGTGCGTTAGATGTTTAAAAGCAAATAATAGCACATTATATGAGAACATAAGCTAGTTAATATAGCCAATTAAGAGTGGCGCGTTTCTGCTTTCATCATGGGACATGCGGTTGTTCATAATATTACGTTACACGCTACATTAGATCCCTAACAACGTTTCATGTTAACTCAATTATTTAATTAGTGATCTTTACAATATTATTTTGAGAAAACTATTGTTGCATTCCTAAATACACTATATGTTCACTTTTATAATCGTCATCTCATCCAACCATTTACCACACTCTATATCATATAATCTGGCCTTTTTGGAGTTAAGGGTTTACCATCATCATCATTATATCAACCGATTGATATCCAATGCATGACATAGGTCTTGTAGAGAGTTCCAAATTTCCCTGACTTGAGCCACTTATTTCCATCGGCTCCCTGCGACTCGTTTGATGTCGTCTGTCAAGTTGGGTGGTTGTTCAACTCTACGTTTACCGTTGCTGGGTCGCCATTCCAGCACCTTGGGATTTTGACGTCTCTGCTCTTTGACTTAAGACCTTCCAAGTCTGTGTTTCCTGATTCCCACAAGCTGAGAATCATTTTAACAAGAGCTAATAGATATATAAGCAAAGGCGTGCCATAGTGTGCCAAATCTACTTTCGTGCTGACGATCGATTCAGTATTGAAATCAAATTATTATATGATCAATAGGTACTAAGCTTAATAGCAATAATTGCATCAAATTCTGCTTAATTTTTATCAACAAAAAAACAACAAATAATTAGGAATTCTAAATATAAATGCGAAAGTGTGGATGTTTGTTACTCAATCATGCAAAAGCGGCTGAACGGATTTAGACGAAATTTGGCATGCATGTAGTCTTTGACATGTAATAGAACATAGGCTACCTTTTATCCTGATTCCTTAAGAAGTTCCCCAGGGAAAATAGAAAATTGTTTACGAGCTAAGCAGACAGGCAGACAGCTTCGGAATTTGGTAAGCCTGTCAGCTACGCTATGGAAAAGGACATGTACTTTCTATACCAATCTCTAAAATAGTTCCCGGGAAAGATTAAAAATTGTTAACGTCCGAAGCTTTAAGACCCAATTCTGAAGTCCACGCAGACGAAGTCGCGGGCAGAAGCTAGTATTAAATAATTTTTCAATTTAGAAACAAAATTGTTTTGGATCGTAACTCGATTTCTACGGCTTCTTGAAAGAAGTGAGAGGTCAGATTTCAACATTACCGGGTATAAAATTGTAACTATATCTCTTCGGGTTAAAATGATTGTTTTAACCCGACTTGAGAGGCTTCGCAGCTAACCATCATTACCGGGAAAATAGATTGGAAAAGTCGATAAAATCATATGTGGAATATTAATTTTTTCACTCCGGGAAAAATAGACATTTAATATTGAATGTTTTCTTAATTCAATTGATGATATAATAATACATATATATTATTAACATTTAAATAATTATTTTGCAATGTGGATGGAAATTATATTTTTACTGTTGTACACCAGAAATGACTGGATATATATGTATATAAATAAATTAATAAATTAAAAATAAAAACTAACGCTTACAAAATCAAGGAAACATGTAGAATTAATTATCCATTACAAATTATAAACTGACAGCAAGCTAGCAGCAGGCTAAATGGCGCTACGAAAACATATTATATATTCTATTCCCGGCTAAGTTTGTTGTGGGCTTCTTCTTAGACCGGGGCGCGTTTAGACCCTCATAGCTTTAGTTTTAAGTTTAAGAATATAGTTATCACCATGAAATAACTACTATGTAAATTATTAACGCGTCAAAAGTGTCCCTTAAAGGACTATTTGAATAAAGATTATTTTGAAGTTTGAATTTTATACAATACAATTTGTTGGTTTGGTCGCTGTGGACGAAGTAGCGAATGTAAAATATTTTAGCCAAATTCAAATTGATTTACAAGAAAGGTTATACGTAAATTATACCAACAACGATGGTAAGAAAATACTTTATTTACAGTGATCTAGACAGGACAATTGGAAAGTTATCAAATATTAGCTGTAAACCGTAGCAAAAGTAATTACCAATTAGTGTCCAAGTAATTACCTGTGTTTTAATTTTGTAAAGATTATGGTTTGTGGACTCCCATATTTATAGGTATCATAATTTCATTTATTATTGAAAAGGTGAGATGGTGATAACAAAAAAAGCTAAGTTTGTTGTGGGTTTCTTCTTAGACCTGGGCGCGATTTGAACACTCTTAGCTTTAGTTTTAAGTTGGCGAGTGTAATTATCACCATCACTAATAATCACAGCCCGGTAACGCTATCGCAACCAATAGGGTAAGCACAGCTAATAAATAGTCAGTCCGAAAAAAAAAGAAAAAAAAACTAATTAAAATAATGAAAAATGTGATATATATGAACGATTCATGGTGATCAACCCATTACCGGCTCACTACAGAGCACGGGTCTCCCCTCAATATGAGAAGGGTTTGGCCATAGTCCACCACGCTGGCCATGTGCGGATTGGCAGACTTCACACGCCTTTGAGAACATTATGGAGAAATCTCAGGCGTGTAGGTTTCCTCACGATGTTTTCCTTCACCGTTGAAGTAAATTATATTTTAATTTTTAAAAAACGCACATAACTCCGAAAAGTTAGAGGTGTGTGCCCGGATTCGAACCGCCGACCTCTGATTAGGAGGCTGACGCCCTAACCACTAGGCTATCACCGCTTCCTATCAGGCGAACGATTCATACAAAGCTATTTTTATTTGATTTGATATACTAATATTATAAATGCGACCGATTTCGAACATCAGAACCCTTTAATTTGACTCATTGATTTGCAACCAGAAGACAGATATAAGACACTAAAACGGTTCCTACTGCGTATACGTATTTATAGTGTCCAATAACAGCAAATTAGACACAGCTATCAACTGTTACCTGAATACCGCAATAAACCAATTAGTGAACAACTAATTGTTTTGTTGTGGTTTAGTAAGGGTTTTTGAGTCGCGTATATAATGTTTATATTTTTGTATGAAATTTAAACATAATACACACACACACACACACACACACACACACACACACAAGTACACATACACACACATGTGTAATACACAGTAATTTTAGTACGTCGCTTTCAACTCATAATAGTTACCCACTTAATCATATTTTTTATCATTATTTAATCATATCCTTTTTTTTATATATATTCACCACAAGTTAGCACTTGACGGAATCTCACCTGATGGTAAGTGATGATGCGGTCTATGATGGTAGCGGGCTAACTTGTTAGGGGTATGGTAAGCTCATACTCCTAATTGCTTTCTACACGACATCGGAGCGCTAAATCGCTTGGCGACACGTCTTTGTCGGTAGGGTGGTGGTAACCGGCCACGGCCGAAGCCTCCCACCAGACCAGACTCGAGCTGAGAATCGAACCCAGGACCTGCGACTCTAAAATGCAACAGCGCACGAGCTGCGCCACGGAGGTCGTCAAATATCCTATTAATGTTAATGTTTAATTGTTGTTTATCGTGTGAATTTCACTTAGTTACATTTTAAAGTTTTTACCTATATAATTATGAATATATTTTGTATATATTTTGTAATCTCCTTGGCCTTATTTTATAAGATTCTTAATTGTATACCAATGAGATGTAACGAAGTAAGCGGTGATAGCCTAGTGGTTGGCTGCAGCCTCCTAATCAGAGGTTGGCGGTTCGAATCCGGGGACGCACCTCTAACTTTTCGGAGTTATGTGCGTTTTAAAAAAAAATTAAATATCACTTGCTTCAACGGTGAAGGAAAACATCGCGAGGAAACCTGCACGCCTGAGAGTTCTCCATAATGTTCTCAAAGGCGTGTGAAGTCTGCCAATCCGCACATGGCCAGCATGGTGGACTATGGCCAAACCCTTCTCATATTGAGATTATGGATGTCATAGTAGGTACTTATAAAGCAATCGATTGCATATTAATTATATTTTCAACTAAGAAATATAATGAATAGGCATCGAGCCTATTTCGATTATCCGTATCGATAAAAGGGCTTGGGTGTGAGTTGACCTAACTTCATAGATGATTATAATTGACTAATTGACATGGTAAAAAAAACCTAGCTAAGTTTGTCGCTTGGCAAATATCCTTAGATAGAGACAAATGGCAGGAAGAAAGGGAGGCCTTTGCCCAACATTGGGACAGTGCGGGCTGATAATAACAATAATAAGTTTGTCGCGGGATTAGATTTAGACCTGGGTGCAATTGGAACCCTCTTACGAGTAGCTTTAGCTTTAAGTGTAGGTATCACCATCATCTCATAAGTTGATATAATGAAAGGTATATTATATATGAACGCATCTTAGATGCCTGTAATAAATAAAGTTTTATCGATTTGTTTTGAATTGATAGTTAAAATATCAATTTTTGTCGAACCGTGTCGTTTTTGTTAATGTCATTAAGAAGTTAAGAGGCTTATAAAGTGTTACACGTTGGCCCTTAGTTTTGTTTGTATCGAACGGTCAGTTCAAACAATTTGGACTTTATTTACTCACTAACCTATGTAAACAGAAGCTCCTTATCTGAAACCCGAAAGAGTATATTCTTTTGTGACGACCTCTCCTTAGCAACGTTGAAAACTGTGATATATAACCCAAGCTCGATTAATTGAGGCAGTCAAGTATGGGGACTTACAATTTGTATATGGACTCCAGATAGGTTTTCTGAAACCTAGTTCGCGGCTCTTAAAAACGCGCTAGGTTTTAAAATATGTTACTTAAATTGTAAATGTCACGCAGAAATCGGTTACATGTTTTCCTTGCAAATCTTTTACATTTCGGGTAAGCATGTTACCATTATCACCATCATCGTCTTGAGATAATTAATTTCGTAGAACTGGACCAGATCCTTGTCTCTCATAGAAAACAGGAAATTAAAGTTTAGACCCTCTACGCTGCACCAATGTGGGTAACCGGTTAACGATTTTATCACATGCTGGTGAGAAAAACTAGGACTGGCGTTTAAAGGATGGATTGAAACAACCGCAATATATTTATATCTAGTAATAATTTAATTAAAATACATAGGTCCTGGTTTCAATTCCCGGCTCGAGTCTGTTCTGGTGGTAGGCTTCGGCCGTGGCTAGTTACCGACAAAGACGTGTCATAAGCGTTAAGTCATAAAGCGTTCCAGAGCGATGTCGCGTAGACACCAATTAGGAGTATAGGTTTACCATACCCCTAACAGTTAGTCCGCTACAATCTTAGACTGCATTCATCTCTTAACGAGATTGCCGTCAAGGGCTAACTTGTTGTATATAAAAAAAGCCTTGTTAGTTTGGGATAAAATATGCCTATGTGTACTAGCGGTGAAAGAATTCTTACAAACGATTCAAATACTAAAGAAACAAGCCGACGAAAAATAAACAAGCAATCATAATATACACAAATTTTTCCTTTTTATATTATGTAATATAGAAATATGTTACATTATGCCACTCTACAAAAATCGCCGGAACTATGCTGGGGTGAATATTTTATTCAACGGATTGATTGTTGCAGCGATTCCACCACAGACCCATATGGCACGAGTATTGAATAAAACATGCACTATCAATCATTTTTTTAAAACACTGGAAATTCTCAGTTAGTATATTTTGAAAATAAAAACTATTTGTTGCACTCGTATTTTATTCTACATCTCGAATTCTCTTGTTTTTCAATACATTTCTAAATAAAGTCAGCGCGAAAGTTGGGTTACCGCTATACCAACGTAATGATGAAAAGAAATTAGATATCGTAGTTTCAGGCAGTCGTCCATGTTTCTATTACGCGGTCTGCACGTTATTTAAAATATTTATTTTTATGACAGATTTAGATACAAAATTTCTAGACCCTTATCGCATATCGCAGCTTGAGTGCTTAGATTCAAATTCAAATTAAATTAATCTTTATTGAAAAAATCCTTTCGCAGGAACTTTTGACGCGTCAATAATTTACATAGTACTGATTTGATGGTGATAACTACATACGTAAACTTTAAACTAAAGCTATGAGAGTTCCAAACGCACCCCGGTCTAAGAAGACGCCCACAACAAACTTAGCAGGTAAATTTTCTTTTTATATATATCTCACATGCCACTTATAATTATATTAAGAGCTATCTTATTAGAGCAATTCTTTTTTATTATTTACATAATCCTTAACACTATAGCATGACTTTTCTACAAGCTTACTTTTTATATCAACTAAATAGCTTAGCCGATCAAGCCCCGGTCCTCCTGTCCACCGACGCCTATTTTAAGATATGGGTGTGAACTCAATAAAAAGCATTAGTGTGATGTGTGTATTTTTATCCGTATTTGACATAAAGTAGCAAAGGGGATTGCCGGTCGCTAATTTTCAAACTAGTAGAAACAAAGTAAGGCCTCGAAATTAAAATACTGTGGGTAATTCGGTTAGGAAGCCCCTTAAAGTAAGCGTTTGTCTATTATCCTACGTGGTGGTAAGTGGCGATGTATGATATATGTAGTATGATGTTGATATCTTTTTCAGTGTTCGTACGGGTACGGCAGTATGGCTTCTGTACAGCATCGTACTGGTATCTTACATAACATAGCGGCGGTAGTGTGGTGACTATATAAGGCTGAAGCCAGGCGAGACCACAGAACATTCAGAAACTATAATTTCCCGATTTTCCTTACCAGGTATCGAGCCCGGGATCTCCAAATCATAAGACGCTCATCACTGCGCAGGGAGGTCGTTAGTTTTATCAATCGGTCACTGATAGTTGGTCAAATGATTGCTAAAAATAGTTTTGATGGTACCTAGAATGTAGATGTTCCTAGTAAATAGTATTTATTTGCTACAATATTTTCAACTTGAAGTGTTGGTTGCACGAGGCTGCAGCTTCCATGTTACTATTACATAACAATAAAATACACCTGTGACGTTCCAGACAATGCATTGTGCAGTAAAGGAAACATAGATAATATTACTGTTCATCTTGAACATGTCTTTAATACGGGATCATCATCGTCATGATCAAACCATTACCGGCTCACTACAGAGCACGGGTCTCCTCTCAATATGAGAAGGGTTTGGCCATAGTCCACCACGCTGGCCATGTGCGGATTGGCAGACTTCACACGCCTTTGAGAACTCTCAGGCGTGCAGGTTTCCTCACGATGTTTTCCTTCACCGTTGAAGCAATAAATACGGGATATTTAATACTAATACGGAATTTTAAAGAAATATTACAACAGATTTTCTTTTATCTTCAAAAATTTAGCCCTTTAGCTCTAATTAGTTAGCTAAAAGATGGCAATCTCACCTGGTGTAAGTGATTATGCAGTCTAAGATGGTAGCAGACTAACCTGTTAGGGGAACGGTAAACACATAATCCTAATTGGTTTCTACGTGACATCGTGCAAGAACGCTAAATCGCTTGGCGACGCGTCTTTGTTGGTAGGGTAACTAGCCGCGGCCGATTCCTCCTACCAGACCAGAATCAAGCCGGGGATCGAACTCAGGACCTCCAACTTTATAATGCGACAGCTCACGCGCTGATCCACGGAGGTCGTCATATAAGTTTAGGATCCAGTATAATTTTCCACTCTTCTAACCATGGAGAGAGCTTCTACTAGGAATTTCTCTGGCTGATAAAATTCAACATGAAGTATTTTGTCAAGAAAAGTCATTGACAGACCATCAGTATGTCAAATTGCAATTGCCAGGTCATTCTTGGGATTGGAAACGGAAACTCCTTACTCATATAAATAAGAGAAACTGGGAAAACACTTTCCATCGTGATGACCGACGATGTAACGATATCGGTGGTAATCGGATGGATAAAGACCTGAAGTAGAATCCATAAGGCTGATATGATCATACGAACCCTGAAAAATCATTTGGAGTGTTCACTTTTCCTGCGAGGCTTTCGGTCAACAAATAAACCTAGCTCGGAACTTATAATAGCCCCTTAATGACGTTGGGAAAACATTAATGTTTTCTTAATGTCATTAAGGGGCTATTATTATATAGTTACGTAAGGCCCCTTAACGACACGTGTCAACAGACCTTATATTAAGTGTTTGGTTCAGAATCTCAATAATTCTTTCTTGAAAAATGCCTCTTCTTTAGGCAAAAAATTATAATATTTTTAGTCATTATCATTTAGAAGATTGCATCATTGCAAATATAGTTTTATTTGTCAATAGACAGCTTAGACATTTTTTAAATAATGAATAGAAGCAGGCGTTACTTTGCGGAAGTCCATGATAAACAATAAACAGCAAGTATAATTTCTATATTCCGCCGACAACCGGGAGATTAGTATAATATAACAACACACAAAATCCTCCACCAGAACCTCTACGCACGTTTCAACCCGACACCGCTGTAGTATTCCTCTTGCTACTGCGTTCTAAACTTAAAATTTATTCTCATAATCTACTCAATCTAAACGTCATTAAGCATCTAAAACAATGTAAAAAGATATATCATGTACCTACGTACGTATCATATGGTCATAGGTCTAGTAGAATCAGTTCTTTTGACTTTTCTTTAACGCTGCAATAGTTTGTCTTCTGTACCTAACATATGCCCTATTGCTTTTTTGTATTTCAATGTTTTATAAGTGGACTACAATTTTTCATTAGGTAGTTTTTAAATATACCAGAGTTGAATAAGCATTCTGTTCAGGATAAGAATGAAGGAGAAAAAGGAGAAAAGTAAGCTAACAAGGTCACCTGTCAAAGCCAACAAGTTTCTGCTATGATTCAGCTCCTTAACACCAACGCGGAGACATAAAATATAACTTTAAAACTTCACCTGAAACTCGACCTAGATCTGTTTAAAGTCCTTTTGTTATTTTTGAGTTTATTAATGAATGATTAGTTCGAGTAAACACAAGTTGTCGAGTTTCAAAATATCTTTCACTTGAGTAAAACAAACACAGGGGTTCTTGTTGCGCGGGATTTGAATGGAAACTGGGTCAAAACATGCGTTGCTTGGAGAAGAATAAGGAATGAGATAGGTGGTATGATTAAACATTGTATTAAAAAAAGAATCGAACGCTATTTTGAGAGCAAACAAATTGGCACAGTACGTCAATCGTCAAGTCAGTGAATTATTTAACAACCCTTATATTATTGAATGCGTGTTTCGTATCGGTAAGCGGTGATAGTCTGAAGCGGTGATAGCCTAGTGGTTAGGGCGTCAGCCTCCTAATCAGAGGTCGGTGGTTCGAATCCGGGCACGCACCTCTAACTTTTCGGAGTTATGTGCGTTTTTTAAACAATTAAAATATCACTTGCTTCGACGGTGAAGGAAAACATCGTGAGGAAACCTGTATGCCTGAGAGTTCACCAGCGTGGTGGTCTGCGGCCAAACCCTTCTCATAATGAGAGGAGACCCGTGCTCTGTAGTGAACCTGTAATGGGTTGATCATGATGATGATGTTTCGTATCAACCACCGTCTATAGGCCTGGCAAATTTATATAGGTTTTACTCCTTCCTTATTGTTTCAGTTGTTTTATTGATAGTAGATACAGAACAGCTATTGGTATGATATGAAGTCTTAATGCTTGATATTTTCAAAATAGCACGTAGTACATCGCTATAGCTTATTCCCACGATACTTTTTTAAAAACCTTAATCTGCGCGGATATATCGCGAGTATCAGTTAGTTTGAAAAAAAATAAAACAAGAATATCCAAGACGGATTTTGCGCTGATTCTTAAGTCTTAATAATAATCTAATATCTTACAAATCGAATCTATTATCTAGTCCAATGTATTAACAAATCACTCTATTCTTATAATGACAGATCATTTGCTACTTTCTATGTTACGGTTAGTATTAATTTCATATATCAGTTAATATTTATTTCATAGCTTAAATAGCCTTCAAACATACGAGTATGTTTGTTTGTTGATAGTATATGCTTTCATACATCTTATTTTCGTTTGTATCATTACGCTGTTGAAAACAAAGTTCCTAACAATATAGGAAATAAGTATAGCAAACAAACTGAAATCAAAAGAGATCTTAGTTAAAAATTTAAGTGTTTCAAAACAGTTTTCCTACAAATCATTAGCCAGTTCGAGTATCTTTGTGTAGTAGCAGCGGAATTATTTGGCAGAGCACAAAGGAACTCAGTTGGCAAACAAGCCGAAGCCTCTAGACGTGTGTGTGTGTGTGTGTGTGTTTCTCATTGTACATTGAGATAGCTAGAGCGTTGTACTCTTATGGAGGGTTGTCAACTATTGTCTTAATTAAATATTTATGTTCGTAAAAAATGCATTTACTATTTCTTGACACTGGCTTTCTTCCTCAATGATATATCTACTAAAGCTTGAATACAAACACGATAGGTATATACAAATGATAATATCCTATTCATGTCTAAGCTAAGTAATTTCAGTGTGATTAAATATATTTTCAAACATAACATTGTATATTTGTTTCTTATACGTCATTACAGACATTGCAAAAGTACAGTTTTTTTTTGCCGATGGCAACCCTACTTCTATGTCTCAACTTTAAAGTATGCCAGTGGATATAGCATGTTGGTTTCGCCTTCGCCACAATGAATTAAAACTTTCCCATTTAGAGCAAACGTTGTAACCTAACTCAGTTCTCAAGCTCAAGTTAAAGTAAAAACTGAAGCTAAGTCACTGGTAACCGGTAACCGACTTCACAATTTTAATGTTTTTTCAGGTTTTCATATTACTTCATTCCAGCATTCTTTGTAACCCTAAATAATCATTTCTGGAATATCTTTATTGGGTGTCATGCAAGGCGCAATATCCGCTCTCTTTGTGCTTTTGACGTTTATTTATGATCAATCATACCATACCGTTTTTTTTTCACCTCGGAAATGCGTTAACGCATCCCCTCCGGAAGCCACGCAAGCAAGCCCGCGCCGCTTCCAACGGGGTATGCGGTACTCCCCGGCGGCCAGACTGGCGACCAGAAAACCCACTAAAACCCAGCGATGCTCTTTCGCGTCGCCTGGGGGCTGGGTCACGGGAACACTCGTGCAATCAACCGCAAATCATACCATACCGTAACTTAGTAAATAGTTATAGCCGATGTTGAAACCGACATGGTTACGTTGAAATGCAAATAAACGCTTTAGCTGAATTTATATCCCGCTTGCTTTATTATTACTAAACTATTCCTTTTATTTAAAAATTTACATTTCCCAATAGCTCTAGTACTAATAAAACAACCACTGCAATAACATGTTCTATTATTATGTTGAGAAAATAGTAATTATATCTAAAATCTCCAATACATATTGTCGAGTATTAAAAGATATTTATGACCCAGTGAAGAGTCTAAGAATTTACTGCTTCTTAGATAATCTCATAAAACCCGCTATACACATTTTTACCCGCTAGATACATTTGTTGCCTAATATACTTGCGTCGATCGAATCTGAGAGTTTACGGAACATTCCATAATTTAGAAGTAGCTAATAGTAACTAGTGAGTCAAACAAAATATTACAACAAAAGCCAACAATTAAGTTACAAAAATACATCTGAGGTACGAGAAAAGTGTCGCATTTTTTTTACCTTATCAGATTTATATCATCGTCTCATGATCAACCCATTACCGGCTCACTACAGAGCACGGGTCGCCTCTGAATATATGAGAAGGATTTGGCCATAGTCCACCACGCTGGCCATGTGTGGATTGGCAGACTTCACATGACTTTGAGAATATATATTAATATTATAAAACTCTCAGGCATGCAGGTTTCCTCACGATGTTTTCCTTCACCGTGGAAGCAAGTGATACTTGAATTGCTTAAAAACGCACATAACTCTGAAAAGTTAGAGGTGCGTGGCCGGGTTCAAAAACCCCGACCTCTGATTAGGAGGCGGACGTCCTAACCACTAGACTATCACAGCTTCACCAGATTTATATGATGCTATTTAAATGCACATTTAACAGAGCATTTTTAACAATTTACTGCAATAAGTGTCTATTAGGAGGCAGGACCAGAGCAAAAGTCATGAAAAGTTTTTATCTACGTTTCTGTTTCTATACGAACCGCTAAAGAATAGAATGTTTGATATTGATAGCTTCAAGGCAAGTGGTGAAAAGGCCTTATTTTTTTATAATCACTCTCAGACCTCGTATTTCGAAAAAGACAAACTAATTTTAAATTCTTGCAACAGTCTTTTTATAAGCGAAATATAACATGACAGAGTTGAGAGAACTTAACTTTTTTTACAGGCTAAAATACAATATATCCTATGCTACCGGCGTTTGTCAACTTTCACTGCAAAGCGCGCCTCAAGCGGTGCAGTCTGTCCATAAAGCTTTTATATGCAAATTAGCAGTACGATATCTGCCGAACGGAACTTCTAAGTTTTAACTACATTCCCCTACGTTTGCGGGTCGTTACGTACGTAACGTACGTAAGCACACACGTTGCTCGCTGCTGACTCAACACGTTACTAATCTTTATCATCTTATCAATTTTATAAATGACTGTTAATTTATACATTAAAAAGTTATTTTGTGTTGTTTATTTGAAAAATATTTCTAGTTCATGTAAGATAATATAACTTAAAAAATTTCGATTTAAAAATTTTGTAGGGGAATGTTACAATATTGAAAAATAAAAAATGAAATGGAAGTTTTAAAAAATCAACATGATTGGCATTCTGAATGGTCAAATACAGTTTATTATAATTTTGGCATTTTCAAAAAAATTAAAAAAATAATGCTTGTAATTTAATTCTATATGAACAGTTGCGATAGCGTAGTAATTTATTGTATAACATTATTATATTAAGTATTTTCTTTCTAAAAAACCAGATCCTTAGTTCCATCGCAGAAAACATAGCTCAGCGGGTAAGAAATCCGCTGAGCTAATAATGAACAAATGTGTAACTATTTTATCATCATCATCATCATGATCAACCTATTACCGGCTCACTACAGAGCACGGGTCTCCTCTCAATATGAGAAAGGTTTGGCCATAGTCCACCACGCTGGCCATGTGCGGATTGGCAGACTTCACACGCCTTTGAGAACATTATGGAAAACTCTCAAGCGTGCAGGTTTCCTCACGATGTTTTCCTTCACCGTTGAAGCAAGTGATATTTTAATATTTTTAAAAACGTATATAACTCTGAAAAGTTCGAGGTGCGTGCCCGGATTCGAACCGCCGACCTCTGATTAGGAGGCTGACGCCCTAACCACTAGGCTATCACCGATTCAACAATTTTATACCTTCACATTATATATTTCCGGTGAAGTCGGGGGCAAAACTAGTTAAACTGAACAGGTGTTATCAATGTTTTCAATTCACACGTTCTAAAATTTATGCTAGGTATAAGCGAACGAGAACTGCTTTTTATTGCTCTTGAGGATAAAAGTTCGTTTATAGGTCGATAAACAAGAATTTCACGGTGAAGCAAAATGGTATTTCTTTAAAGTATTTAATTTTTTATTTTTTATCCACTATGTGTAAAATATCACTTGCTTCAACGGTGAAGGAAAGCATCGTGAGGAAACCTGCACGCCTGAGAGTTCTTTGTAATGTTCTCAAAGGTGTGTGAAGTCTGCCAATCCGCACATGGCCAGCGTGGTGGACTATGGCCAAACCCTTTTCATATTAAGAGGAGACCTATGCTTTGTAGTGAGCCGGTAATGGGTTGATCATGATGATGATGATGATGTGGATAAAAGTTGCAGTCTAAGATGGTAGTGGACTCATTTATTAAAAGTATCGTAGAACCACACTCGTAATTGGTTTCTACGAGACATCGTGCCGAAAAGCTAAATCGCTTGGCGACACGTCTTTGTCGGTAGGGTGGTAAGTAGCCACGGCCGAAGCCTCTCACCAGACCAGACCCTAGCCGGGAATCGAACCCGGGACCTCTCACTTTATAATGCATAGCGCGCGCACTGCGCCACGGAGGTCGTCATTGTGTTTTATAAGTAATGGAGTAAGTTTGAGGTACTTTTTGTTTAAAATGAAAAACTGATTATTTTTCATTCTTAATTACAATAACTTTAATTTTAATTACATTTATAATAATTGTAATAACTTTTAATAATTTTATTTTTGAGTATCATAACATCGTTATTATTTTTTTATTGAATTGTTTAATATTAGAATATTATAATGTGTATCAAAAATGTATTAAAATTGTACTGTTTGCAATGCCCTGACCGGGTCTCATGTCTGTAAGATATGAAAGCAAATAAATAAATAAATAAATTCAATAGCTTAATTAATTCTTAAGTTTCGTCTGCACTTCTAAACATCTCAGATAAAATAGCTAGTTTTATGCACTTGTGGTGCAATCCACATTTTTTTTCTCCCTACGTTATAAAACGATTGTATGTCACTACGTCAACTCGCAAGCCTCAAGATTAAAGTCTTTGAGTGATCCCTGAACAAATTGGTCGGCTAATGAGATAGTGGGAGGCAGATGCGGAGGGGCGGATTACGTCTAAATGAATCAAAGTTTCCCAGGCCAAAGGTTTAATTAAATCAATTACTGGTTAATACCCAACCATTTTTTTTGATTTAGCTAGTTAATCTCACCTTTGTACTAGGGATACGAATCATCAAATTAATATTGCAAAATGAAAGTATGTGAGTGTATATTTGTTATTGATTCATGAAGTAATTTGACTGGAATTTGGAATTTACATAGATTTTACCCTGGATAATATAGCCTAGTTTTATCCACGAATATATTAACAGTTCCCGCGGAATTCGCTAAAAACTGAAATTCACGTCAATTTACTAAAGCTATAGTTTGCCATGACAAACTTGCTCGAAATTAGATTTAAGTGTCTGGAAAGTCGATTCTAAATACATCTCCAGGATGCAAACTATCTTTATTGAAAATTTCGTTAAGATCGGTTTAGCTTTGGAGCCGTGAATCGGTAACAAAGGGTTTTCATAAATAGAACAACGGCAGAGAACTGGGAACGTGTTCTAGTGCTTTTCCGTGATTTTTTTATAAGTGTTATTAATACCTTATAGCTAACAATTACGATTTAAAATTCCCAAATCAATTTTAGTACTTGAATTATATTCGACATAAAATTCATAACGATATTGTTGCAACTCACGACATATAAGCATATGCTCTCGTGGACTTATTTTACATTTGTTAAGACCAGTATTCTAGTGTACTTATTTATTTATGTACAAACATACCATGTGCCACTTATTCACACTTGAATAAAGTGGGTTTTATTCTAGCTTGTGTTAAAATACCTTATTTTAGATTGAAATCTGTTAGTACTGAAATGAAATGTTTGTCACTTTGTTACTTGGTAAGAATTAATAAAATTGGTCCGGTAGTTTAAGAGTTTATCGATTACTATCAAAGAAACCAATATTTCCTCAGTATACTCTCTCACTTTTTATAAGTATAAATACACACATACATATATATTAATATTAATATATGTATGTGTGTATTAAGCTAAGGAGTTCTTGTTTTTATCTACAGCTATATTGCATTTGCAGTCTGCATGATTCCCGAGCATACAACAAAATTGATTTGGCTACTATAAACATATACGTTTCGAAACATCATATATGTGCAGGAATTGTCTAGTTTCACTTTAAGGTGTACTTACTCGTAAGTCAGTGAATGTATATGTCACCAGCAAAGAAAAATTTGGCACCCGTGGATCACAGTTTTTGTCTATAATAACAACCAGTACTAATCATTCAACTAAGAATAAAATGCAATTCTAATATAAAATTGTTTGCAAATAAAACAAAGGTTTACTTTTGATTTCTCTATTTCGGTGTAACAAACATCACTTTATTACTTCCATTGATTCTATTACATTAGCGTCGGTCAGTACATCTATAGTGTTTACTATTTACACCTACTTTTAAATTACAAGAAATGTACATTGACTAATATTACATGGTTCCAAGCATAATATTGAGCTCAACACAAATTCTTACAGTGTAATTCACATGGTGATTGTATATAATAGAGAACTTCTAGGTCCTTTTAAATTTACGCTACATAACGTCGGAATAGTTATGCAGTGTTTTATCACGCTCTGACATTTGAAAGATACTCTTAGTTGAAGTGGTACAAAACACTGCCTAAATACTCCTACTTTATACCACATTTATTTGCAGGGCGCCAAGTATGCTCTGAGAAAGTGTTTTCGCGTTGAATATATAACATAGAAGCAAGTTTATGTATAATTGTACGTTTGCATAGTTTTTTTTATCCACTACAAGATAGCCCTTGACGGCAATTTCACCTGATGGTAAGTGATGATGCAGTCTAAGATGGTAGCAGGTTAACCTGTTAGAGGTATAGTTAACCCATACTCTAATTGGTTTTTACGCGACATCGTGCCGGAACGCTAAATCGCTTGGCGACACGTCTTTGTCGGTAGGGTGGTAACTCCCACCAGACCAAACTCCAGGACCTCCAACTTTGTAATGCGACAGCGCGCGTTGCGCCACGGAGATCGTCCGAGAGTTCAGAGTGAAATTAATGTTCCGCCGTACCTTCACAATAAAAGTAACATAAATTTTGAATAGAAACATCCGTTACATTATAGAAGTCTATGATGTACAGTGAGCATCGACAACTAAACAATTATTTGTGGCGTATCCATATTATTTTGTATACAAGGCAACACAGATCCTATTCATACTCTCACTACGTGCGTTTCGCTTGTGAGGTTCCTCTGGAGGTGTTCTTATTGCAATGCCTAAAAATTACGAAGTTGCTTTGCAACTGTGTGTCACACGTAATACTTAAATTAAGTTTAATGTTCATATTACATGTAAATATCAGTCATACAAATAGGAGGACACAACAGTTGAAATTATCGAATTATGCATAGCCTTGCGTAGGGCTTATGTTTAGGTATTATGATCTTCAGCAATGAAATTACCCACTCACAATAGAAGGTACACTAGTCTCTTCTCAGAATGTTTTTTTTTCGGACTGTTTATTAGCTGTGCTAACCCTATTGGTTGCCACAGCGTAACTGGGCTGTTTGGCGAGCTTCGGAAAGAAGCTCTGCCAGAAGAAATTTCGAGCCATAGGGCTCGAAGAAACTAAGGGAACATCTGCCTAAGGGCGCCTCTTTTGAGGCTGAGACTCGGTTTAGGCGACGTTTGGGATTACGGAAGGGTCGGACGGTGAGTGTGGTGGTGTGTAGCGTATGATTGTGTGGTAGATGGTACGAGTATGTTGTCAGTAGTCATCTGATCGTCAGAATCATGAAGGATAAGTTTAGGTCTCCTCTTTCGGAGAGGAGCGCTAAGGTCGGGGGAGTAGAATGAAAAAGGTGTGGCTGCAGTCCACCACACTGGTCAATTGTGGTGCACTGCGACCAAAGCTCTACCTATGCCGTGAGTAATCTAATTGACAGAATATTGCTTGTATGATGATCGGTAATGTCTCGTAAATGAAAACAAACTTGAGTTTTTTGAGATTTGACATTGAGATCACGAGATTATACATAAGAAGGCTCGTCATTTGTATCGCAATAATATACAAACTTAGAGTTAAAGTAAAATAAAAAAAAAAACATTCAGCTAACAACCTTAACTCTAAGTTTATATATTCTTGCGATACAAATGACGAGCCTTCTTATGTATAATCTCGAGATATCAATGTCGAATCTCAAAAAAAAAAAAATTGGTGCATAGCGTTATAAATATAACTAACGTTAACGAGCACCGAGGACAAACCTCTTTGGTTTTTTCGGTGCCGTTATTGTATAATTAATTATATTTCTTTTATATTAATAATAAATAAATAATAACTGTTGCTAATTCTAAAGCAGTGTCAGAAATTACAAAGTTATTTCAGTTGACTCATTTTAAAAAAGATAACACTTGAGGTTAAATCAATGGGTGTATCAATTATATTATCCAGTAAGACAATTGAAACCGATCGCAAATTAGGGATATATAATTAAATGCAAATTAAATTTTTTTCTGAAAACCCAACGATTTTTAAGTCATAGTAGTAAGATAGGTAATAGAAAACTGACACATTTCCCAGTCCGCTATCTTCCAAGCTGGGTATAGGTATTATAGTAGGGGAGCCCAAGCGGGGATTCCGGGATTTACTCGAGCGCGGCAGATTAATATACAGGGAGATACCTTGTACCCGGTTATGTTCCTCCACCAAACATGAGCCCCATATATAAGGCCGCCCGTGAACGATACACGATCAGATTAGTAAAAAAAAATTGACCATCAGAAATTCTCGAGCGCGTCAGATTAAGGTAGGGTGAGTTAATTACATCCTTAAAAGCGTATATTCCACTAATCTGACAATTTGAGAGTGACATAAAGAAAGGGGAGGGCAGCAAAGTTGTAAAAAAAAACGTCATCTCGACATTCTCGAGCGTAGCTAAATTTTTTTTTATTTTGAAGGAAATAATTCAAGAATAACGAAAAATATATAATCTGACGATTTCCGCAAGCCGAAATAACAAATATTCGCCAATAAAGTTAAATGCGTGCAGCTTGGTGATGCCTATATTTCCTTCTCCGCGTTTCTATTTCTCTATCATTTTTTCTCTATTTATTACTCTCTCCGTCCCCACTCTGGTTTCTGCTGCCATGACGCCATCACAGCTGATCATAAAGACTCGTTCGAGGCATATTGTTTACAACGTGTTTCCAACGTTTTGGCTTTTTTTGCTATTTTAATATTATTTATGTCAATTAAAGTTTATAAATATTGTTAAAATGTGTATTTTGTGGTGAAAGTGCCTCACAAAAACTTTACAGTAGACATTACTCAATACTTTACAGTAACATTAATCAATTAATTATAAACATAAAAAAAAATTTAAGCCTTTTTTAATTTTTTTTTTATAAACACATGTATAATATTTAAAAAAAGCATACACTTATTTATTTGCGTGCTATTTCCTGAGCTTTCTATTAATTAAGATAAGATAAGATAAATACTCTTTATTGCACACAAACTAAAGAAACAACAATACAAAAACATTTAACACATAATTATGCAAAGGCGGTCTTATTGCTTCAGCAATGTCTTCCAGACAACCCTTGGGGAAAGAATTAATTGAAATATGAGGGTAATGGCACAAAAACATAAAATAAAATATCAATAAATATAATATATAAATATATACTTTTATATATAAATAAATATATATCAGTACACAAAAACTATTCATTGATATGGCATTTAAATAAATAAAACTTTTTAAGTCGACTTTTAAAAATGTTTAAAGATTTCGAGCTTCTAACATCAATAGGCAGATTATTCCACAGCAGCACAGCATTAACAGTAAATGACTTCCCATAACTTTTACAGTGACTTCGGGGACATACTAGCTTATTATCGGAACAAGAGCGCAATGTAACATCACGGTCCAAATCACTTAAAAAAGAAAAGCGCTCTTTAAGGTAGGAGGGAGTGTGCGGAGCATAGAGAATATTGTAAAGAAAAGAAAGAACATGGAAATTTCGACGAAGTCTTATCGGAAGCCACTTGAGACGAGCACGGTATTCGCTGATACGGTCAAATTTCCTTAAGCTAAATATAAATCTAATGCAGAGATTTTGCAAACGCTCCAGCTTGTTTAGCAACTCCTCGCTCAGATCAGTGCAGCAAACGTCAGCATAATCTAATATTGGTAACAGAAGAGTTTCAGCTAAGGCTATCTTTGTTTTTATTGGTAGGAGATTCTTCCATCGTTGCAAAGAACCGATTCCAGCAAAGACGCGCTTACTGACCTGGTTAACTTGAGGCACCCAAGATAACGAGGAGTCAATAAACAAACCAAGGTTTTTAACAGTTTCACTGAATGGCAAGATCGAGTCATCCAAAACAAGCGGATCTAAGGCTAAAGAGTTAATTTTACGGGTCTGCTTAGGGTTACCGACAATAATAGCCTGAGACTTACTAGCATTGATAGTCAGCCCGTGAGATTTACTCCATGAACTGATATGATACAGGTCTTCATTTAATTTATTAATTCCAGAAACAATATCATCTGCTGGAACAGAAATATAGATCTGTAAATCGTCAGCATAAAGATGAAATGAAGAATTAAGGGAATTGGAGATCGAGTTAATAAACATGGCGAAAAGGAGCGGTGAGAGCACACCTCCTTGAGGAACGCCAGCATTGAGATAAGAAAAAGAAGAGAAGTTATTATCAACTCGAACACATTGCTGACGGTTACATAGGTACGAACGAAACCAGTCAACCACCTCCTGGGAAATATTAAAGGATTTAAGGATACTAACATGATATCAAAATCAACCGAATTAAAGGCATTACTGAAGTCTAAAAGAACAATTATTGTAACAAGTTGGTTATCAAGGCCGAATCGAATATCGTCACAAATCTTAGTAAGCGCTGTGGTAGTACTATGCCCAGGTCTAAAACCGGACTGAAAGGAATTAATAAGTAAAGACGCAGTTGAGAGGAGACTATACGTTCAGCAACTTTAGATAAGAAGGGAAGAATAGAAATTGGTCGAAAATGAGAGTAAGACGATGGGTTACGAGTCTTCGGAACTGGTATGACATACGCTGAGCGCCACACACTAGGGAAGGTACTAGTGGAAAAGGAGTAATTGAAAATGTGACAAAGAATCGGAGTTACTTTTTCCAAAACAATTGTAATCATTTTTCGACTTATACCATCACTACCAGTTGCATCAGATTTAATAGCCAATATGTTTTTTTTGATATCATAAGGAGTGACTTCCTTAAAATTAAAAGGAGAGAAATTGGGAGGAACCAATGCATTAATACGGCTTAACGTGCCAGCCTTAATATGATCATCGATCAATTCTACCGCAGTGAAGTGGCTATTTAAGTCGTTCAAGTTGACATTAGTAATTGTTTCGTTTCGTCGCTTCCCGATCCCGAGCAAATTAAGGAACTGCCAAGTTTTAGCAGCGTCACGGTTGTCAATCGTTTTGTGAATATAATTACGTTGGGCATCTCGACAAAGTTTACTGCAATGGTTCCGAAGTTTTTTATACTTAACGAAATACGCATCTGTCGGATTCAATTTATATTTAGCCTTAGCTGAGTTACGTTTAGCCATAGCAATTCGAATTTTGTCAGTAAGCCATGGGGCGGGCAAATGCTTTAGCTTTATTGGTCGCAGTGGCGCATGTACGTCAAAAATATCAATCAGCATTGAATTGAACAAATTCATTTTATCATCTACTGTAGATGCACCAAAGATAGCGTCCCAGCAAATATTATCAAGGTCTTGCATAAATCTATCATTGTTGAAGTGCCTGAAGCTGCGCCTCATGACAATCGTTGGCTTCGCCTTAGGTGGACGTACTTTATAAGAGACATATACAAGATCATGGTAAGAGAATGCTTCGGCTGGGTATTGACCATGAGAATTAACATGGTCTTTGGAGGATACCAAGATTAAATCAAGCCAAGAAGGAGCACAATTAGGGAAAAAATGAGTAGCGGCAGACGGGAGTAAGTGCAGATTGGAACTATTAATAATACCAGACAAGCGTTTGGCTCGCACATCACCTTTAAGCAGACACGTGTTAAAATCACCCATTATGATAGAATGGTCAAAAGTAGGTACAAACTGTTCTAGAAGAGTTTCAAACGAAGGAAAATAATTAACATGTAAAGAAGGACTATAGTATACACCGAGAAGCAATTTACATTGACCAAACAATACTTCAATGAAAATATGCTCAGCGGTTCCTGAGTAATAAGACGGAGATTTGTCCAAGATAGTAAAGGGAATATGGCTACGAAGATATATAGCAACTCCCCCACCACCTTTGCCACTGCGATCGTTACGAATCAAGTGGAAACCTGGAATAGAATAGGATGTAGAAGGCAAGCAAGGTTTAAGGAACGTTTCAGATACAAGGATAGCATGGATGTTATTGTTATTATCAAAAGTTGAAATAAGATCGGAATAGTGTGACGGAATACTTTGAGCATTAATATGAATGACATTAAAGTTTTTGGAAAAGGGAGACAAAGCCGAGTCAAGGAAGGAGCATAGTGGTAATGATGCGCTGCGGAAACTGTCATCAGAAGAGCCAGAAGCCGAAAAAAAGTCGTCGTGATTGTCGAAACTGTGAGAACTATCACTATTAACCATAACAATATGATAAAATATATAAGCAAATAAATATATATATATGAAAATTATAATATAATCCTCTAACAATATACCATATGATATAGAGCACAAAAATGTATCACAATAATATTCTTTCCTCCCACCAGTACATAAAGAAGAGAATGAATTTAAGTTCAATTATTTAAAAAAAATGTTTTTTTTTGTCAGATTAGGCGAATCCCTCTAGATAATCGTCAGATTATGAGATAGTACGTTTAGAACATAAAGATGAACCATATATATCTTGATCTGACGCGCTCGAGTATTTCAAAATGGCGAATTTTTTTTGCACATTATGAAAATCGCCGCGACTTTGCGTCACATCGGAATCGTCAGATTAGTGAATGAGAGCTTATTTTTGGTGTACTTAACACTCCCTTAGAAAATCTGACGCGCTCGATTAAATTTTTTTTTTTTCATTTTCAACCCTTACATACAACCACACGCATCATGCAAACGATCAGATTAACATACGTACATTATTAAAAATACGTAGGCTATTGATGCTATCAATATCTGACGCGCTCGAAGATGTCCATGCAACAGTTTTTTTTTACATATATAAAAATCTATAGCCGCTTCCCCCACCGATGAAAAGGTATATATCATATAACATTTTTTTCTTCTTATCATCTAAGCTTTGCAACCCAATAGGTCTCTATGACGCTCGAGTAAATCCCCATTTAGCATCATGGGCTCCCCTACCATTAAGTGTAACCGTAAATATTGTTTTTTTTTTAACTTAATTTAATTTTAAATTTATGTAAGAAGTAACAAAGGCAAGGGAAAACTTTCTTAGTCTCCAATTCATACATTTTGTCTTATTAAATCGTCTTAGTATCTCCTATAAGCAGCATAATACTGATCTTTCTAAAAAAATACCCATAACATTACTATGCGAGAATAGTGGTAAGGATTCCATTGTACGCAAATATATAAACTTAATCAATCGCAGAGTTCACAAGTGATCCATCCCTTTCATTGTTTTATATATGAAAAGAGATAGAACTAGTCCGAGGTTTCAGTTAAGAAATATGTATACAAAAGAATTAGCACCGTTCTATTTAGGTATTCTCTTAGTAATTTATTTTCGTCCAAAGTCCAAAGTCCAAAACCAAGCCAAACCTAGACACATATAAACATGGCGATAACTATGATATTTTACAGTGGCATCTCTGATATCTATTCCTTAAATATATAGGATCATTTAATCGCTAATTAGAGCATTTGACATGTAAAACATAAGTTGTTTGGATATGAGAATTCATAGCAATAGCATACTACTACTAAAAAGAGACTGGAATAATAATACTTGATTTAATTACATCCTGTTATATTTTATTAAATCAATAATGCAGTATCGTGTAAATTTGAGTTCGAATATATGATGTTTTTAAATTTGAAATGTCAAATACTCCACAAAATGCTTTATATTAAAATATAACAATCACTATTTGCACTATCCCATAGGAGAAAAGTCCATCACGAAATTATGAATATTAATTTCTATAAAGTCACAGAGTCCTTTCAATGTGATCTGGTAATTTGTTTGATTCTCTGTATTGTATAACTCTATGACTAATTTATATAAATATACAAAAAAAAAACTAAATTTCAGATGCGTAAATACAAACCTACCTATTAACTTACATTTAAGCATAATGATTTTAATAATTATTATTTCTAATTGACACGTGGTATATCGTATAGCACAGATTGCGTGTACAAAATAAGTAATTAATATACCATAATATAATGTTTCAAGGTTTACAGTTTCATTTACTATTATGTGTTTTTCTAAACAGTTTGTATTAATTTATGAGTTCAAATAAACTATGAAAAATATCAACAAAACAACGTACGCACAATATTTAATTTTATTTTATAGTTCCAGTAGATTGCTTACAACCGTGCAATGTTCCTAACAACAATTCGATTGGTGTATTATAATGCATAAAATAAAACTCACACTGTCATCAAATCCACATTCAATGTTTGTAGGTCAATTGTCAACACGTTTGTAACGTTCTGTTGCATAAATCACTATTATAAATAGAAAATATGTACACCACCTCACTTTTATGACTAAACATACTATACACGAAAACACTATATTATCACTATGTTACACACAAACAGTCACCACTATATACTTAATAGCCGCTTATCTAAAGTACCAGGCGATCATATTAATGAAGTAGTTGAAAGTTAGCACAGGTGCTACAGATGCTTTTGAGCAGTGTTGTGTTCTCCCTGTAGGTATGTATGTGGAATCTCTTTAGGCTCTTTATTTATATATAGACTCTATATCTATATAATATAGAGTCGCAATTTGAAATAAACATGACTAATGTGTGAATGTTGCGGCAATACACAAGTATCATTAAAAAAGATAACATTCACTCAAAAATCTTTGTCACAAACTTTATGTTAAAACTTTTTCTTGAATCAACCCAAGTGAATAATAAAGAAGTCATTAACTCGAGCTGTAATGCAGTGGTTGGCGCATGCGATCCTTGTCTAGTGCGAGCGAACTTTTGTTACCTACGTAAACCTGTGTAATAAAATGTGATAACTTTAACAAAAGATAAAAATTCTGTCACGCCCCTTAGTAAAACAACTTTTATGAGTAAAACATACATTAAGAATCCATAACCTGAAGGAAGATTCCCAACCTCTGTTGATGTAGCTATGTAGTAAATTATTTTTGAGAGCATAACCAACATGCGAACGTTATAAATGTATAACGGCTTGTTACGTTAAAAAATTGTTCACCAATACACTTAACATTTTTATCACGAGTTATAAAATTATAAAGAAACCATAACGCCCATAATTGTAGGCGCAGTGGTGCATACAACGACCAACCGGTGCTGGAGCGAGGAAGTATTGTTCGTTATACAAAGTACAGCGGCAAACAAGACGAACAAAACTCTGCTTTCACGAAACAAAAACATTGTCAGCATTTTATATAAAACCTTGAACCCCCAAGTCCACAAAGTAAAGAGAATAATAAAGAAGGCATTAACTCAAGGTGGGACGCGGTGAATGAGGCCAAGCTAGCCGAGTAATTGTTGCGGGTACAGCCTACAATGTCGAACGAACACAAAGGTTGTTTCTTTACTTTTCAGAGAACAAAAACGTTTCTTTTAAAACCTCTCACCTAATTGAAAAACACGGTCATTTCATAACGCAATATTTCGAAGCAACGAATCCACAAAGTAAAGTGAATAACGGGTAATTAGTGATGGCGTGGTGAATGCGGGACGCCTTGGCAGACGCGGCTGGTACAGGTGTGGGCGGGCCGAGGCGGTTGTTGGCGCGCACCACTTGCGACCTCCAGCGGATTATGTAAAGGGGTTGCTGACGTGATAGTGCAATTAATCTGTAACAGAAATCCATCGTCCATTATCCTACTCACTATCCTAAACATAAGCCAGTTAATATATCCAATATCAAAGATAACTAAAGAACGGTGCATAAGAAACACCCTACAGTAAATGCGCGTAAGCGCAACTGTGGTATCATCATCATCATGCACACTCTAAGCACTAAAAGATTAGGACAGGTACTTTTATTCGAGTCATTCCATCGTTTTTGAAATTGTGTAGTTATATATTATTGCATAAAACTGTATAGATATCTATACTTTCGGTTTTGCTCAGTATTTAAACAATCTTTATCTTTGGTCACCCCCACTAACCAGCGAGCTGTGGGATGCTTGAGTGTGGTATACAAGCAACATACACGAAATGTTTTTTTTATCACGTTTCAGATACGTAATGCTTAGCTATGGAACACTCTGTCGGCAACCGTGTTGACTATAGCTTGAGTACCTTCAAGGCAAAAGTTAAAAGCCATTTGCTAGGTACGCGCACTCTAACCTAGACTTCATTATCGATTCCCGCCAGGTATTATTGTCGTCAAGCGCCTATCGGTAATAAAAAATACAGTATACAAAACTTCGTGGTTTTGTTGAGCCTACACCTCTACAAAACAAGATTCATGCAGAGACAGTAAAACCCCGTCCTTTGCAAATAGTAATCCGGATTTTTCCGAGGTATCGTAAATATCCACCTTTGAGCATTATGTAAAGAATGTAACAGACAAAATTCCCAATTCATCGACATAGGTATGTATGTTTCACACATCGTTATTCAGGATTTGCGGGGAGATGTCGTTACGGAAACTCGCCACGTACCCGCTTACGGGCCCCCATCTAATATGTACCAAGAAAGAGACCTTTGTACTGGGAAAATACTCTTGTACAAAAGCATGTGCTTTTACGGATTTATTAAGGTCAAATGGGGTGTTTTAGGGAAGGACCATTCGCAGATAATTTAGCAAATAAGTGGTAGGTACACACGTTGCGTTCTAACCAAAATACCGCGAACGCTGAAAGCTTTCACAAAAATGCGATTCATGGTATATTAATAAAATAAATTACGTACAGTGACTAAGCACGTACACCTTCAACTTTGAAAGGTCTGTCGGGCTTCTAGCTTGGATATAGTTACAAAGCCCACAACAATTTTACACGTTAAAAATGAATTTACTGTTGATACAATAAGAGCGACATGATCTATAAAGATTGGAGGTTTAATGAATAATTATAGGAATATGTAATATGATTAAATTGAGACTTAAACTTTAACGTGATCGTCATAAAATGGGGGTGGACTACACCGCTTTCCTAACTTACGGCTAACACTGAAAATTACCTTACGATAAAAACCAGTACCAGTATTCATTCGACATCTTTATTAATAGTTGGCACATACTAAAAACTAGAGAGGCAGTGGAATACATAGTGGCTATATGACAGTAAAAATAAACGTACCTTATAACAACGGTGTTAAGTCTCCACGGCAATGTGAAAGTATGGTTCTTCTGTCGCGCACAGAAGGTATAAAGCAGGTCGCCGGCGGACGCCGCCAGCCCCCCGTCGCTATGAGCACCCATACCCGACCATTCGTGAAGCGTAATATTCCACGAGCTGCACGACTTATCCTACGGAATAATAAACGCAATTTTGAAAATTCACTTACCTACAATGTTAAATTTATTCGAAAGTTTTACGTAATAACCGAGCACCGGTGAGCGCTTCCGAAAAGAGAACCAATAACTTTAATACGAACTTCCGTATAAATTTTTAATATAATATCTTATTAATGTTGAAGTTTGTAGGATATCTACCTGCAATGCAATGATGTGTTACCTGTTCTGAAGAAATATCTATGTACAGTTGACGTTCCACATTCGAATCTAGGACCCAGGTGCATTGTTGGTAGAAAAATTCATTCAAACTGCCAGTGACAGACACGTTTCTTGATGATATTTCACCTAGAGAAATTGAAATAAATCATGTACAAATAAAATTGAATATGTAATATAAATACATAATAAATCATTATTCTTTGAATTTAATTTCGTAAGTTATCTTATCAATGTCTAGACAACTTTTTTTATCCACTACAAGCTAGCCGTTGACAGTAATTTCACCTGGTGAAGGTGATGATGTAAGCGGGTCTAAGATGGTAGCGGTGGTAACCTGTTAAGAGTATGGTAGACCCATAGTCCTAATGGGATTCTACGCGACATTGTGCCGGAACAATAAATCGCTTGGCTACACGTCTTTGTCGGTAGGGTGATAACTAGCAATGGCCGAAGCCTCCCACCAGACCAGACTCGAGGCGGGAATTGCACCCAGGACCTCCAACTTTATAATGCGACAACGCACGCACTGCACCACAAGGTCGTCAAGAAAAAAAAAACACTATATTCTGACCTAGATCCAGAAGAAGAGTGCATTAGGCCAAACATCTGTGGCATTTTGTATTATTTCTTTAAAATCTTTGTTGCACACAAAAAATTATAGATACAAGATAAAGGAAAGATAAAAATAAAGTTGGACCTGCAACGGCGATTTGCGGAGAAATTTAAGCGCTCCCTTTTATTGGTTCATGCATGGATCAGTTTGTGAATGAGTGGGAGTTGTTTCATTCTTAGTGAACTATTCATGATAAATTATAATAATATTTAATCCCAAGTGTATCCATTAAAATAATAAATAAAGAAGGAAAGAGTAGGTATTAAAATAGTAATTACATAACATAAATTAAAATAAATCAAACTTAAATTACTTAAAAACAACAGTAACTCATTATAAAATTTAGCCTTTATCTGTTAATGCTAATGCCTAGTTTTTATTTTTTTGGGTACCTACCTATTCGGTAATACTCTATCGGTATCGGTAGCAAACCTAGTCTACGTGTGAACCATTCATTTATATATTACATAAAAAGACGCAATAAACAAAAAAAATCTCAAAAAAAAAATCCAAATCCCCACAATCGTATTTTTGCTGAACTTGTTCGGACTTGGAAGGATCACAAATGATCCCAAGTAAAGCAGCAAGTTGAAATAATATGAAAACGAAAATTACCACATTTCCGGCGATGTAATCCGAGCATTACTACGAATTTCAAGGTTTTTCATTTTCAACCCCGAACTGTCGTAAATAGGGCGGAGCTCGCAATTTTCTCGGACACGTTGCTCACTAACGAGAACAATATCCAACGCGTTTTAACAAATGTTCGCGGCGCGTCGGGAATTCGAGATTGAAGTGTTTGTTTTCCCTTTATGAGATTGGAGATCTTCGAAGTTCATTTTGGAAGAGTTGCCGATTTTATATTGCCATCCTCTGAACGATATTGCCGCATTATCCGGGATTTATTTTCGAGAAGTTTAAGCATCTGAGCTTTAACCATATCTCTTAACGGATTCCCGGATGACATAATAAAAGTAATAGTAAGTGCCTAAGTACGCATCTACAAGCATTATCCTTTTGTTGAATTTTAACACACAAAATAGGATGGTGATTTTAGGGTTCCGTTCAAGGAAGCTGCCGCTTTTATGACGTTCTATCTCTAACCGTAATAATATACATTTCTATTGGCGCTACAACATACAATAAAATAAAGTGCAAACTTAAACCACATACAAGTAAGTTTTTTCGTGCTTTCTTGTTCGCTCGTAATCATGATTATATTATGCATCGAGATACGGAACACTTGGTATACAAAACTGACTCACACTTAGCCGGTATTATAAGCATCTCTGCCGTATACCATTACAGCATAACATAGCTCTAGTAAGCCCCTTGAATCTGTTTTGGACGAAAGTGACATTTAATACATTTGTATTTCCTCACCCATTCTTCAGAAATCGTTCAGATTTTTATAAATCGTGTATTTTTTCTACAAAATAAATCTAACTCTAAATGCTTAGTTAATCCAATAGATAAGCTATCACTAATTTAAAGTTTAAATCACGGCAGAGAAGTAAAACTAAAAAAAACAACTTTTACTTCTTTAACATAATATATTTTATAGTTGTGGCCCTTATGATAGAATCTATAAAAACACGCTCCTATAAGAATTAATAATACCACATTGATATTTTGTTAAAATCTTATTTCCCCCACCCAGCGTTCATAAGTATGTAAGATAAGATTTCACGTTCAATGAAGTGTTTTATAATACCAAATTTGATCAGTTTCTACCTACCACAAAATAATAACAATCTTCTTCTTAGAATCGATTTTAATTTATGTATGAGATATCTTGTGTACTTTGAATTCTCTGTAAAACATTACTGCGCAGTACGTTGCGCTGTAGTTTAAAAAATGGGACGTCCCGAGCTTGAATCCTGGCAAAGGTAAAATGGTGGCTTCAGTCGCAGCTAGTTGCCACCCTATTGGCAAAGACATAGCGAAGCGATTTAGCTGCGTCTAAAACATTTAAGGAGTCATGCGTTGCCGACTGAATCCATCCCGGGTTAAGCCCGACGCATGACTCCTCTGTTGCCTCAGATGTTCATGGGCGTCGATAATTATTTAACATCAAGTGATCCGTCTCGTTTATATATATCAAAATATGCGTTCATACATACATCTTCTTCTTCGTCGTTACATTCTTGACGAGTGGCCGTGGTCATCATGAAATAATGTCTTTGAGGACACCCCCAGTATGTAGGTATGTCCTCAAAGACATACATATATACCGAGCTATATAGCTAAGCTTACAAATTTACATACATGCTAGTTACTTTATGACTTACCCGAGTGCGTTGTGTACGTACGCTGGCCGCACATCGCGTCGTCGTTAAAGCTATATGCGGCCGCATAATCAAATCCTCGACTTGCGTACGTGTAGTGTGCTACAGAGTACTCCAACCGCAGGCTCGTCCAACTGCGCACTACCACTGGCAGCCAAGCAGCCTAATATAAAAGAAAATGTCTCAGCCAACAAAGTTCACCGTAGAAATATCTGTTCGAAGCTAAAAATAAATTGTTTCGATGTTCCGACCTTGACTTATCGTAGTTAAGCCCAAATTCGGATGGTTTCCTTTTTCCGCGAGATCAGAACTGTGGAATCTATTTTTAAACCCCAACGCTAAAGCCGGGTGTTACAAGGTAGACCGCTATGTGTGTGTCTGTGGAACCGTTGAACGAGTGAACAAATTTGGATGCGTTTTATTCCATTTAAAATCAAGTTTCAAGGTATGTTTTATCAAAATAGGTCGAAAAAGGGAACTAACATTCGATTATTTTCATACCCAAGTTGGGTATGAAATTAAAGCGCATAATGTGTACATTACGATTGGACATGTTTTATAAAAATCGGTTACTTTATAATATAATGCTTCTGGAAAAATCATATTATGACGTTAAACAATATTTAATGGATAAAACTTAATGTATAATTAATTATTTTTGCTGACATCTAATTTATTGTTTTTTTTTATTTGATTGGACATTCAATATTTTTGATAATGTTAATAATTTATATAAAAATTTGCACACTATTAATTTAGTAAAATTGACAAACAATTGACATCGCTTAATAACATCTGACTATTGTACATACATTCTGGCAAATAAATAATTATGTGACGAACAAACACAAATACCGATATGGTTTCATAAGGGAGTAACCTGTACCCTGTTTGGTAGTTTAATATACATCAGAAAATCTCATTTTATTGTTTTCTGATATAAAACTTTACGAAATGAAATTCGTGATACGGCATCCAATTTTTTTTGGATACCAATACCGCGGACCGATTACTTGATATGTTGATATTGTGCATAGTTATATTAAAGAGCGCGGGGATAGACCCTTTCAATATTACTTTGGGAAAAGCAAAATAATGTTAACTTCCATATTATTTTAAAAGTATATATGCCCGTTGGAGTATGGAGAAGCTGTGATAGCCTAATGGTTAGTACGTCAGCCTCCTAATCAGAGGTCGAGAGTTCGAACCCGGGCCTATAACTTTTCGGAGTTATGTGCGTTAGGTGAAGGAAAACATCGTGAGGAAAACCGCACGCCTGAGAGTTCTCCATAATGTTCTCAAAGGCGCGTAAAGTCTGCCAATCCGCACATAGCCAACGTGGTCGACTATGGCCAAACCCTTCTCACATTGAGAGGAGAACCGTGTTCTGTAGTGAGCCGAGAATGGGTTGATCATGAAGAAGTATGCCCGTTGAAGAAGCTATTAAACGTAAAGTTGATTGAAGTTCAAATTCGTATTAGTTATAATTCTACAACAAATACGAATTTGAACTCATACAAGTATTTTACCGAAAAAAAAAACAATAGCAAATAATTCACTGTTGCTCGTGTTGAAGTAAATTAAAATGAAACTAGGACGAGGACATGGATTACACCCTCATGACAGATGCCTTAGCAATGGATTTGACTTTAAATTCGAGAGAATCATCAGGTCCAATACAAGTGAAAGAACCAAACTTTTAAGGTTTAAGTTATAGAGCAGAGAGGACAGGAGAAGAGCATCTGAGAGGAGACATACTCGGGTAAAGAGGCGCAGCCTCATGCCCCGTAACACTAATATCGAACGACAATCGTAAAGAATCTCTACCCCAATCAAACAGCCACAAAAAACTAAATATTCAGGACAGAATTTAGGATATCTTCAGTGCACCTAATAATATATGTACATTACTTATTTATTATATCTTTGTATCCTGTAGCGCTTCAAATCAGCGTTGAAATAACAAAACATTTATTTAAAACTTCTAATTAGAGTTCGGTAAAGAAGAAGTTACTTATGTGCTCAATTATAACGTTCACAAACATTTACTGTATTTTCAAGTTTTACTTTTGATCGAGTTCGCCAATTAGGTAAGTAAAGTTTGTTATCAGATAATTGCTATTCCAATTTTTAGTCGTCGCACGTCTCGAAATTGATGTTGAATAAAGTCACAGTGAAGTTTATGAGGTAAGGGAAATGAATATGGATGAAAATGCAGCAAAAGATGAATCATCAACATTATCATGATCAACCAATTACCGGCTCACTACAGAGCGGTCTCCTCTCAATGTGAGAAGGATTTGGGCATAGTCCACCACGCTGGCCATGTGCGGATTGGCAGACTTCACATGCCTTTGAGAACATTATGGAGAACTCTCAGGCGTGCAGGTTTCCTAACGATTTTTTTCTTCACCGTTGAAGCAGTGATATTTTAATTGTTTAAAAACGCACATAACTTCGAAAAGTTAGAGGTGCGTGCCCGGATTCGACCCGCCGACCTCTGACTGGCTGACGCCCTAACCACTAGCTAACATAGCTTCAAGATTCAAAATATGAATACCTAGTTGATTTATTTCAGAAACGCTTTTAAACCAGCAGATCACAGTTAGAGTGACTGCTTCAGGTTTAGGTACACGTGAGTTACGTTTACGACCGGTATCAACGTAATGAATCCAATACCCCAAGTTTATGTGACAGTACTCTCAGTACGAGATTATACCCTAGTATGAGATAGCATTTCTCGCAAGCGTAAACGGTCGAGTATCGAATCTAATAACCTAAGGGACCTTATACTCGTTTCTTCGTACATGATATACTACTGACATTTATTATATACTTAGTTTTCCATTAGACATGTTAAAAAAGTTATGCTACAGGAAAATCATGGCCTGTTAATCTTCCCAAATTACACGCTTGTAAAGTGTAGTATTTATACGGTTCAACTGCTATCAATTTTTGCTTTGAGTCGAGCTCTCAAATTCTTTTTTTTTGAATGTCATTTCCGATGTACTCAAATCTCTTAACAAAACTAATGATAAAGCTAAAATTTGTTCAAAATTTTTGATTGAAACAAATGAATTAAAGAATTAACAGTTTTTTTTTTGTACATCACACTACAGGTCTACAGTACAGATACAATAATGCAAGAGAGACACAATTCGGCATTTCCTACTGGATTGGGGAAACATTGCGAAAAATATAAGTTATTTTGGAGTTTTTGTTTTTAATAAATTGACACAATCATTAGTATTCACATTTAAAGTCAGTCTTGAAAATGATGTTAGGAATGTATCTTATTAGGCATGGAATAAGGATCGTAATGGAAACGCCGTATAAATTGAATAATTTTGTGATGATGATGATAATTATAGTGATTATTGCATATGAGAAAGCCCCTTATCTTTCTTATTTTATGGACTTTTATATCATGAAGTTTCTTCTGTAGATGCTGGCTTTCGGTAGATGTATGTATTCATTGCACTTACTTTCCATATAAATTGCATCATTTTGTGATGATGATGATGATGATGATGATGATAATTATAGTGCTTATTACATATGAGAAAGCCCCTTATCTTTCTTATTTTATGGACTTTTATATCATGAAGTTTCTTCTGTAGATGCTGGCTTAAGGAAGATGTATGTATTAAGTGCACTTTACTTTGATGAACATCGACACTTAATACAACTTATAAAGCGTTCAGTTTCGTACTAAGTGAGCTACGAAAGGGTTTAAATATGTATGAGACGTATCGAATATATGGCTTTTCAGTAAATTTGTTTCAAGGTTAAACTCTTCACGATTTATATGGTCGTTCGAGTGACTGAGTCGAGTTTACAATCTTGACTCAGTAACTCGAACGTCAAGGCACTGGAGATATGAAACAGTTTACGACTGCCACCAACTCATTGAACCGGGTAAACCAAGTTTATATGATAATCTTACTTAGCACATTCAATATGGGTAAGACGCTAAACATGGTAAATTATGTGGCGATAAATTTGCTGTTATGTAAAGACCCGTATGATCAGGCGGCTGCTCGCACTTTATTGCTATTACATACTTAATGGCTTAACCCTCTTACTTAATTACGCGGATCGCGCTGCGACCCGGACGTGAGTTGTAGGAGGCCTCGTCCTCTTGACGTTACCCTTCGATCAATAATATACTAGACTAGTTGCACCTCGTGTGTTTACCTGCGTAGTTCCTTCTCCCGTGGGAATAGGGGAATAAAATATAAACTATATTACACACTGTTAATGTAGCTATCCATTGGGAAAAGAATTTTTAAAATCAATTTAGTGGTTTAGGCGTGACAAGCAAACTAACATGCATCAGATATTGTCTGTCTCCCACGCAAACTATGTTTTGTTTACGTTAGTGTGCTAGTGACAAAACAATGAACTCGTGCTCAACGTCTGAAAAAGTATAACTTAAGCAATGAAATATCAATTTTATTTTAATTAATGTCAAATCAAATCAAATCAAAAATAGCTTTATGTATGTAAACCTACACTTTTCTCCACTATTACCTCACGAATTCACGTGAGGTGATAGTGATAACTACACTCGCCAACTTAAAACTAAAACTAGCAGGGTTTCAAACGCGTAAACGTCTAAGAAGAAATGCACAACAAACTAAGTCGGGATTTTATTTGTTACCTTCATCTCACATAGTCAACAATGAATTATAATTAGCTATGTTAGATCTATTCACAACCAAGCTTCTGAATCGTTTATGTAATCCGTAATTTCGTACGAGGATTTTTCTATAAGCTTGCTTTTTATAAAAAACTTAAAACATTCAAGATTTCCATAGGTAAATTGTTATAAAATAAAATACAATTGCCTTTGAATGAGTTACTAATTTTGTGCAGCCTACTCTAAAAGGAATATGAAAAACATTTTAACACACAACAGATAAGCAATTTTAAAATACAAAAACCGGACATATTGCTTTATAATAGATTTAGTAAGGGACTGTATATGACATCCCATCGAAGGGGTTGCCCGAATAATACGATTAAAATACTTTTACATGAAATATTGTGTCAGGTTCTTATATAAAGGGTCTTTTCCGGTGAGCGGGGTTATTTCCGCCGACAAAGATTCCACATGAATCGTCGAAGAGGTATTGGGAAAAATCTTTTTTTGACAACGATCTGGCTACAATTTAATTTATTTTACTTGTGTAAGGAAATCTTTACAGCTCAAAAAATCCATCCACAGTGCAGTAATTCTTTAATTTTTTAACAATGGAGTGGTTCAACCTCCTTTTTAAATATATATTTTTTGGCCACATCACAAACAAAGATACCATCGAACATCTGGTAGTTCAAGGTAATGGACCTTGAACTAACGAAGGTACACGTCCACGTTATGGGCCCACTATAAGCCGCCAATAGAAACCGGTGAATGTAGATCTCCTGAGCCACTTTAACGGATTTACGATCCGTTATAGCGGCTATATATATACATATAAATCCGATAGTCACTCTGTACAGAACGACCTAGAAGCAAGGGAGTTTAGCTGTATGGTTTATATTCATAAGTATATGTGAAAGTGGTGATACCCTTAAGCTTTCAGGTTAAGACCTCAGCCTCCTTTCGGAGGATCATTCTTGATCTCAGGCAACCCACCTCTGACATTTCGGGAATTATGTACGTTTTATTTTTACCCACCTTCAAATAAAATATCGACGAAGAAAAACATCGCGATAAAACTTGCATAACTTTGAGAGGTCTCCATAATATTCCCAAAGATTACACATTTTTACATAGTTACCAATCCACGGACAGAGTTACCCGCGCCGTAATGTGGGCTGTTAATGTGTTGATGGCTGTACCTGAAAGTCTCCACACAGACAGGATAAATGAGTGCCGTCGCCAGCCACGAGTGCTACGTGGTCGTGGTGCTGCAGAGGTGTGGCAGCTCGGCACTCGCACCCCGCGTCCCCGCAAGCCGTCCGACAACCGCCGGCCCCTGTTGCCACGCTACCAGTTTGCTCTGCGCTCCACATGCGGTCCAGACGCTGAATCTGTGGGAAATGTGCTACTTTTCATTCTGAACGTATAAGTGGAATCTGCTTCTTCCTTATGAATATAATCAAGTAAAAATCTAAACGAACAGCACCCTTGATCTCCATCAATCCTAATTAAATTGAAACTCGACTCAAAATTGTAGTATTTATATAGGGTAATTCCGGGGGAGATGGCCCCAGTTACTTAAAGACTCTCATCATCATCATCATCATGATCAACCCATTATCGGCTCACTACAGAGTACAGGTCTCCTCTCAATATGAGAAGGGTTTGGCCTTAGTCCACCACGCTGGCCATGTGCGGATTGGCAGACTTCACACGCCTTTGAGAACATTATGGAGAACTCTCAGGTGTGCAGGTTTCCTCACGATGTTTTCCTTCACCGTTGAAAGCAAGTGATATTTAATTTTTTAAACGCACATAACTCCGAAAAGTTAGAGGTGCGTGCCCGGATTCGAACCGCCGGCCTTTGATTAGGAGGCTGACGCCCTAACCACTAGGCTATCACCGCTTCGCTAAAGACTCTATTGTGCAGAAATTATGATGAATTAAACATTGAATTCATATTCAACATAATCTTTATTTATTATTCTTATTAAACATTAATGATAAATAACTCTAAAGAACTTTAAAAAAAAACTAGGACTGGCCATCTCTCCCAGAGTGCCCGGGAGTGATGGCCATAGTTATAGGGGAGAGATGGCCAGAACTTTTTTTGCCTTTCCCTTTGCCCTTGAGATCTTTTAACTTCTTTTTTTCATTATTACCGCAGTAAGAACACATGTCCTCAAACTCGGTGCAGTTTTCAGCACCCAGAACATGCAAATATTGCATTCAAAATACGCGTTTTCAGCTTTATTCACCCCTGGACTTCTAGCATATGACACCCCTTCTGATTCCTATATATATAAGAAAGGATAAACCTGTAGAAGTGTACCTTAAAAAGATTGTAGTAAACTTTGTTTCGCTGATTTCTATCACTAAGTATGTTCTTTACATAAATCTTTATGTATGTTTATATATTTTCCTGTGAAAGTAAATTTTTTGTCGTCTATATAGATAAACTCTTATTTGATTCAAATTTTCCCAATGGAAAGCAATTATGCGGTCAAAGTAAGAGCGCACTTGCTAAGAAGATGCTCATTTCGTCTTGCTATGAACGTACGCAAGTCATAAGGGAATAGATATAAATTTTTTAAATACCATTAAGGAGGTAGCCAAGCTAGGTATACTATTTTATTATAACATTTAGAAAGATTAGAATTAAACACACATTAAACAACATTTTGACGACCTCCGTGGCGCAGTGCGTGCGCTGTCGCATTTTAAAAGTTGGAGGTCCTGATTTCGATTCCCGGCTCGAGTCTGGTCTGGTGGGAGGCTTCGGCCGTAGCTAGTTACCACCCTAGCGACAAAGACGTGTCGCCAAGCGATTTAGCGTTCCGGCACGATGTCGCGCAGAAACCAACTAGGAGCGTGGGTTAACCATACTTCTTACAGGTTAGCCCGCTACCATCCTAGACAGCATCATCACTTACCACCAGATGAGATAGCCGTCAAGGGCTGACTTATAGTGTATTAAAAAAAAACAAATAAATAATATATACTTTAATAAAATTACTAACCTCAATCGTAACACTTTGATTGGACGCAGGTATGAACCGATGCGTGCACATAAGCCTTTCCTCGATGTTCCAAAACATATGATGATGTGATGGAGCAGATACTCCTCCATGAGCGGGCGATGCCAAACCATAATGAGTAGACGCACATGTTGCATCAGGAGATACCGTGCCCTCGTGATGTTCTGTATGGAACAACCAAAAAATGTATACTGATGATTTGCATGCTTGCAACTGAACAGTTGTTTTCGAGCATCGAAATCACATACCTTAAAACAGGAATGGATTTTATCCACCTTGTTTTAAAGCACAAATTTGTCCGGCTTTATACAACAATCGCTCTTGGCGACATTACCACTCAAAGGTCCACGTTATTCTGACGTTAATAACGAAAACCACCCTAAAATTTGCAAGTATGAAAATGTATACATAGGCAAAGATTATTTTAATGTGCATATAATGAAAATATCATCATTTAATATAAGTGAAAGTAAAATAACATCTCTATAGAATGTTTATAGATAAGTATTTTATTTACAGTTTTTACCTACGTGAAATAAAGTAAGTATAAAATTTTCAAATGATTTGTATAATGGATAGGTTTTTAATTCTTACCATCATGGAAAGCAAAGGCTCCGTCTACAAACTCTTCTTCATCAACGCTCTGTGATGTCGCTCTTCTCACTAATAATGTCAAGTTGGATCCTTTTGACGTAACTGCTTGTCGAAATAGAAACCTTCCGGAAGGATCTCTTGCTTCTCTTACAGATGGACCGCACACACGTAATAGAGCTCTGTCTCCTCTTTCGAACCTATCTCCTCTCTCTCCTCTTGCACCAAATTCGTGAAGGCCTTCTAAAATCTCAATATGAGATCTACAACTTTGAAGCCTGGCGAAATAAATAATTAATTTTAACTCTGAATATCCTTGATTTCTTATTTTACAACTTTAAGTAAAGTTTCTTTGTTAAAATACTTGATTGCACTATACAGGAAAACAATAAATTATAAACGAAAGAGAAATAAAAACCCTAGAGATGTATGCATGAAAATGCATCCTTATTTGAAAAATAAAAAAAACTGCAATAATTAAAATAGATAGCTGTTCTTAAATGTCCATAATTGCTTGTCTTAGTTAAGTTTGAATTTCGCGAATTTGTGGGTAGTATTGGCGAAACGGTAAACTCCAATACGCTCGCTCTTTCAGAAACAAATATATTATTTATATTGATAGTTGCCTAGTTCACAGTGATTATCAAAGTGAGCGTATCCACCACGGGGTGTCAGACACCATTAGACAAAACGGCAGCATCGAGATGTAGGTAATATATAAAGGAATTTTGTTTATGACAGTTTACCCGTACAAGGAAACTATCGATTACAAATGTTTTGCTAGCCCATTCGGTTCGTGTGTTCGGTTATAAACCCCAGAGTAATATTTGTAAACATGAAAATAATATTTCTACTTGTATTTTTATTGTAAATGACTTCTGAGTATTGAGTGTTTTTTTTAACGCTGGGAAATGTGAAAGGGTTATTTAGAATGATAGACAAAACAAGGTGGAAGAGAAATAAAAATTATAAAATTTTACTAAATAAATTAAAGCTGAAATGGCAGCTTTATCGCTTAAAGTGATTTCTACAATACAAGCACGATGAGAAGTTGATTTATACATAAATCAATTTGGCGGTACGCAAGGCATTACAATACGTACTTAATGAATTATTTTACAATAGGTACTTATATATGTAAAATAAATTAAATAAAACTAATACATATTTTGGTATTGTATGAGTAGTACAGAGTAAAGGTAAGATAAAATTGATACTACGATATATCAGAGAGTAAATTTCATACCTTAAATTATAATTAAATAGTGACACTTGGACCACGTCCGTAGGAATTCCAACTAAATGTATGACACATTGCGACCGCCAAGCTGTGGTCCTTGTATCGAAATGCCCCGAGCGAATACCACCCGCACCATAACCTCGTACTGTGGCCCCGCAGCCAATGTGACCCCCTTTATTGGTCAATATCTCATTTGACGCTGCGTCGTTTTCCGCGAGAGCGTTTCTCTCACCTTTAAGGAAAGTGGTCAGTCAGTTCACGTAAAATATTCATCTTATAAGCTCAATGTCTTTTAAAGTAAATTTTGTTTTTCTGCTACAATATAGCCCAAGATTGCAATCCAATCTGGTGATCAGTGATGATGCAGCCTAATAGTAGTAGGATTACCTGTTATGGCAGTTTTAATTCCATACTCCTAATTGGTTTCTACGTGACCTTATGACGGAACGCTAAATCACTCGTCTGTGTTGGTTAGGTCAATGAGCCACGAGCAGACCAGAGCAAATTCAGAAGTTCAGTTCAATTCAATTTCTAAACTATTAATGGGGATTGAACCCAGGTTGAACACTACGATAAAGATACCTCATTGTACCGTCATTTGATAGTACTTTTGAAAATAATATTTTTGTAATAAATCAAAAGGCTCCGCGTAAAAATTAGCATTTTTTTGATATGCGACAATTGCCTACAAAAACAAATAAAATATTTCAAATTTCCTCGTATAAAAAACATGTTTCAGTAATCAATTTTGACGACCTCCGTGGCGCAGAGCGCGCACTGTGCTTTATAAAGTTGGAGGTCCTGGGTTTGATTCCCGGCCCGAGTTTGGTCTGGTGGGAGGCTGCGGCCGTGGCTAGTTACCACCCTACCGACAAAGAAGTGTTGCCAAGCGATTTAGCGTTCCGGCACGATGTCGTGTAGAAACCAATTAGGAGTATGGGTTTTCCATACCTCGAACAGGTTAGCCCGCTATCATCTTAGACCGCATCATCACTTACCATCAGGTGAGATGCAGTCAAGGGCTAACTTGTAGTGGATAAAAAAAAACAATGTAATATATTCTAAAAATCAATGCACAATAGAAAATTCTACGAAAAACCATACGTATTACCATGTGTTAAATGTGTTAGCGCCGCAAGAGGTGGAGAAGCAGCTACTGTGGGCGGTGGTGCACTTGTGTCAATTTTGTCCAAGAATTCCAGCTTTGCGATGAATCCATTGTAGTCGTACGGTGGGATAAGCGGTCCAGAACTAGATCGACAAATTAAATATATCACTATAAATTCAAATTCAAATTCTAATTTAAATAATCTTTATTGAAATAGTCTTTTGAAAGGCACTTTTGACGGGTCAATAATTTACATAGTAGTGATTTAAGGGTGATGACTACATTCGTAAACTTAAAACTAAAGTTATGAGGGTTCCAAACGCGCCCTGGTCTAAGAAGAAGCCCACAACAAACTTAGCCGGGGGTTTTTTTGTTATCACCATCTCACATTATATTATTATATTATATTAATAATAAATTATAGTACCTTAGGAGATAGAGCAATTCACACCAAAGCTTCTTTATCGTTTATATTTTTATATCCTTAAAATCGTAATATGTTTTTTCTATAAGCTTTCGTTTTATAAAAACTTTGAACTTTTTGATAGACATCTTCAAGATATCAATAGGTAATTTATTATAAAACAAAATACAATTTCCTTTAAAGAAAACTGCCCCAGTATGAAGTAAAGGATGATCTCGATGAAATTATTCGATCGACAATTAATATTTTAAAAGTAAACCAGAACAACAATTTGAATATTATTGAAAAAAAAAGATTCAAGAGAAAGAGAAAGGTTCTGCAAAATAGGCGAATTCTAAAGAAACATTACAAGGAGTCAAGCACAGTGTAAGATCTTTTTCATATAAAAATGGAGTGGTTGAGTGGTTATCTTTGTCTTAGTTCGCATACTATTCGGTAGATTAACTGTTGTTATTGTATCTTTTGAAAATATAAATATTCATGTATAGATTATGCAGAACGAAATATTATTCTCAAAGTATTGAGAATTTATGTTTCCGAATTTCTGATTCAGATTTTCGATAAATGTTGACGCTTTTTTTTTCTCACGCTGGGAAATGCTTTTACGCATCCCCTCCAGAGGCGACGCAGGCAAGACTGCGCCGCTTCCGACGGGGTATGTGGGACTCCCCGGCGGCCAGACTGGCGACCAGAATACCCACTAAAACCCAGCGATGCTCCTTCACGTCGCCTGGTGGCTGGGTCACGGGAACACTTGTGCACTCGACCGCGGCCCAGCCAGCGGCATCCGCCGAGGCAGACCCTTCACGGGGGGCCTATATTGACCCCCGAAAAATGTTGACGCTTGTACTCTCCACTTTAAACCTTCCTTACCAGCGGTGTTGTTTCTAAATGAAAATATTTTTGTTAACAGAATCTTAAGGAAATTTAAAAATATTATTACGATGAGAGAAACGAGGCGATAGAACTCTTTGGTACAAAAATGGAAAGTTTACCTGAACGTACACGTTTTTTGGAAGTTAGAATAAGAATAACACAGGTTGAATTCGGTACCTTTATTTTACGTAGCGATTTTATAAGGATATTTTTACATATAAACAAAGCTAACATTTCCACACAGTTACTTGAAGTTGTCTTGTGGGATTCCACCACGGATTTGTCACAGAACCAATCATACTTCCATTTTCTTCTCTACATCTTCACCGTGTTCGTACGAAAGCTATTACGTACTTTATACTTTACACTTTCCTCTTCTAATGTAGCGATACTATGTTAGTGATAGTTTGTACTTTTAATTTCGAATCTTCATAATAAAACCGCACGACTTTAGTGTTATAATTTTGATATATTCAGAAGAAATTCTAACAACCCATTCGCTAGGATATGTGACTTAAAAATACAAAATGACTTTTACTCTCGGACGTGCAGTTTATCATTTTATGAAAAGTTATTTTAAGAGAGTAAAGAATATTTTGTAGAAATGAAACGTCACTCACAAATATTTTCTACAAAACTTAATTTTTAGTTTTAAAAATGTTATTTTAATTTTATTTACTTTCTTGTATTTTTGTACACATTTATCGCCTTATAAAATGAAAGGAAACAATAAGAACAGATAAATATAAACGACCTACATTTCTACAGTCCCGTAACTTATTGGGTCAAGAAGACGTAGGACGCGAAAAGTTCTTTGACAAGTTTATATTAGCTTAATTGACTCTTTAGTACAGGAGTTCACATTAATATAATGTAGCGAATTTTATCTAAATGTAATATTTAAAAAAAAATGTTAACTACGACACAAACGTGTACAAACTTCTGCGCCACCCCATATTAATATCGAACTACGGTACGTAAGATGAAAATATAAAAGGCGTATATTTGTACTTTTTTGGTACTGGATCGGATTATTACAAATATCTCTAAGCATTCTCGCTTTGATGTATGCCAAAAATCTATGTGTATGAACCGATTACGTACTTGAACTCCAACAATAGGTTCGGCCCGGGATGTTCCAATGTGGCTATTCTCTCGGAGCAGAGTGACGCCAGCAGCGGCGCCGAGGGCGAACTGCCAGCCCGCAACGTTAAATAGTCCGTGGCACAATGGCTGCAAAGAGGTGATAATTAACAATTGTCCAACGGCATAGCAGTTAGTATGCCCTCAATAGAAGCGTGTTAGCGACTTGCAGCATTTATTTTTGTATGCTCTGCTGTATTGATAGGAACTATAACTCGGCTGTGATTTATAGTGTGCTTTGAATTTGATCTGCCTGAGTTAGTGGTAAAACTAGACGAAGTTATGTCGGACACATAACGTTGTTTCGCTTTAACTGTAAAAGTAAAGTTAAGGCTAACCTTGCTTTCTATCTTTCGGCAAAAAAGGCTTAGGTCTATGTAATATATTTGTTTTTTATTTTTACTTTTTATATTAAATTTATCAATAAATACATAAAATAACCTGAAAATTGAAAGTCTATTTTCATTTTAATTCATTTTATTTATTACAACACAATTTTTTTTTTCCTATTTTCAAAAGAAATTTTACACAAAAAGTAATGCATAAATTGTTTAATTAGTACAATAAGACAAATTAAAATAATATATTTCAATATTGGCAACATGTTTTTAAAAATCTAGGATACTAGGTTCATCATGAAGACGTGCTATTCACACCTAAAAATAAATAAATTGTAAGAATCTAGGTTGCAATTATTAATTCAGTCTCTTTCTAACTTGTTTTTTGCGCACTACGAGAATGTTAAATATATGATATATTTGCAGAATTTAGTTTTAGGAATGGGCTATATACTCGTAATATCTAAATTATATTTATGAATAGGTGATGTGCGAGTTAAAACTATTTGCGACAGAGTCGTTTTTTTAAATTTTATTTTACAGTTCAAAATAATTAAATTTACAATGATAGTCGAAGACACTGAAAAAAACCACGGAGGTTTGGCCTCAATGTCGTCCGCACTCAGCGTTTCGAAAACAGGAAACGACCTCATTGTTTCGAAAACAGTACATTTACAGTATATTTTTACAGATTAATTAAATTAAATGCAGTGATACATCACAATATTAAAAAGTACCGACGGTTGACTGCTACAAAATGCTTAAGTTTGTCATTTGCATAATATTATTGTCTTTCGACCGTCCGACGCCCCCGTTATCCCAAAGTCGCCTAAGCCGAGGTTCGGCCTTAAAGGAGGCGTCCTTAGGCAGACGTTCCCTTAGTTTCTTTGAGCCTTAGGGCTCAAAAATTCTTCTGGCAGAGCTTCTTTCGGAAGCTCGCCAAACAGCCCGGTTATGCTGTTGCAAACAATAGGGTTAGTACAGCTAATAGACAGTCCGAAAAAATGTCTTACGTTAGTATAAATCGTATGAAGGACCTCAATAAAATAACGAATTATCTTCAAGAAAATAGATCGGCAGTGCCTCCTGTATCAGTTTTTCTACGTCAAATATTTCTTCATTTTAATTTAAGGCACCCACGTCATTACTTACTAAATTGTCGTACATTCTACTGTAATGCGATAAAGTCACCAAACTAAAGTAAATATACTGAAAATAAGATGTAACATCGTAACATTTGTATCACAATGTGTTATTTTACTCCGCATTTACCAGCGAGCGTGTCCGCGCGGGTGAAAGGGAGATATGGGGAGGTTCTTTTATTCGCAGCAGCGATTGTTCAATGGCCTTTCAAAACATACGAATTCACATGCGGGTGCTTGATAAAAATACTGACTCTGGAATTGAAAATGGAATACCCACTCTATTTAAATCCCGGAGAGGTATTTTAATGATGTCTCCATTATATGTGTGAAGCTCGACGTTCTATATTTTAAACTAAATTATACTTTAGTTGAGGTAAACTTTTACTCTGCATAAACTTATATGTGATGGAATTACTTATCTATGGGTTTTATTTTCATATATAAATACTGTAAGTATAGTTACCTCATGATCAACCCATTGCCGGTTCACTACAGAGCACGGGGCTCCTCTCAATGTGAGAAGGGTTTGGCCATAGTCCACCACGCTGCCCATATGCGGATTGGCAGACTTCACACGCCTTTGAGAACATTATGGAGAACTGTCAGGCGTGCAGGTTTCCTCACGATGTTTTCCATCACCGTTGAAGCAAGTGATATTTTAATTGCTTAAAAACGCACATAACTCCGAAAAGTTAGAGGTGCCTGCCCGGATTCGAACCGCCGACCTCTGATTAGGAGGCTGACGCCCTTACCACTAAGCTATCACCGCTTCAATAGTATGGTTACAACTACATTGAATTAAGGATCCTTCCTTTTAAGACAGAGATCTCACAGAACTTGTACTCTCTCCGATATGTAAGGAAAGTTCTTCAGTCTAGTGTACTAATTTTAACTCTAGTAGCTCAATACGTCTGGACCCGAAAATACTAATCGAGTCGCGAAATACCAGTGATAGCTTGCTAGCTTGAACTGGACGGAATGTAGTGGAACAGTGCCCAATGCTTTTTTGAGGACGTCTTTAAAAGTATTTTACAAGTGGAGGCGCGAATGCCGCCACTGTCCACCTTCGACAGGTAAGAGCTAGTGGACTGTATCGTATATAATTTGGAATTTAGGCGCCCACGTGTCGGGCAAAGGGGCGTGAAGGACAAGGGAATCGTGCACTAACCTTAGCAGTTCCGCGACCTATACTTCGGCGACGAGCACAAATCACGCTCACAGCCAGCAAACACCCTGGCGCCGAACACAGACATCTCGCGGGATAAGATGGCACTCAGCAGCACTCACGACACCACACTTCGAAGATGGCGGAAGCGAAGATCGACCCGCACCACATACGTTCGATCGCGGAGAGGACTCGAGTCGACTTGAGGCGGCGCTTGCGTCGCACCGCGAACATTGGTGACAGTACACGATAAGGAAGGGAGGGTAGATGGATAATAATCGTGGACATTGTTCGAATACTAAATCCAAAAACAGCCAATAGTTGGCGTTACCAACAAGCATATGTGCACATCATACACTAGTTAGATAAAGTAATAGTGATTAATATTTTGAAATTAAACATTTCTAAATTTTAAATGATTTCTCTCTAATTCTTATTTTTATCAAGAAAGGATGATATTATATATATATAAGCACGAATAAATATGACATAAAAGAAAAACATTAAACAGAATAAACAGTTACAATAAAATTCGTGCTCATAAAAAATACACTATTTTTACAACAAAGTCGTCGACGAGAAAAGTAAACAAAGGCACCGTTTTACTGAAACAACTCTTTGAAGATAATTACGAGAAAAGTCTTAAGAAGTACGAGGTAAAATAAATACAGGAGATAGGGATTCAAATTAATTATTTTATGCGCAGTGAGTAGGCAGCCCTATAATGTTATTAGATAGTAAACTCATCAGCTGTAGAATTATTTTGAGATAAGACATGTTATTCAAACTTTTACAACCCATATGTGATTGTTTTTAGACGCTAGCCAAAAAAGTTCATATATATGAGTTTCTTTAATATATCATATCTCCTAAACGACTAAACGCGATGTAATTTAAAACAAAAAAAAACATTTATCAAAATACTTGCAACTGTCAGCAGTTTTAATTAAATTTAGGGTTTTAATAAAATCTTGTAACTTATTCCTGATTTGTGTTAAACAAACAAGGTGTGAATAAAATACGTTGTATTCTATTTTTTACATACTACAAGTTAGCTCTTGACGGCTATCTTACGTGGTGATAAGTGATGATGCAGTCGAAAATGGAAACGGGCTAACCTTTTAGTTGTATGGTAAACCAATACTTTTAATTGGTTTCTACGCGACATCGTGCCGGAACGCTTAATCGCTTGGCGACACGTCTTTGTCGGTAGGGTGGTAACTAGTCACGGCCGAAGCCTCCCACCAGACCAGACTCGAGCCGGGAATCGAACCCAGGACCTCCAACATTATAATGCGCCAGCGCGCGTACTGCTCCACGGAGGTCGTCAAAATTCTCACTTAATGTATATGATGTATATGTATCTGTATGTCTGTGTCTCAATTATGTATATGTATAGAATAACGTGATAACAAAATATAATTAATTATGGAAGAAACATATAAGTAACACCACAGTCCAAAGGCCGATAAATTAAGTCGTAAAAATAATCAAATTTAATCACACAATTACAAGTCATCCATTAATTACAAACCTAAACAACGTGTAACTACAACTAACAACCACCCCACGCTGGTAAAGCAATGTGCTTGTGCCACACTTGGCTGTACAAGGCATACCGTTTCTCTGCCTGAATATCCCAAACGTCTCATCTAAAAGGTCTTGTAATAATATCTATATTCAAAGGTTTGTGTTTTAAATCCCCGGTGTTTCCCTTTCTTACTATCCAGCTAACGCTGTGATAGAGTTTGAACGTTATTTTCTTTATGCAAAGTAAGTTTTGAGTTTATCTCGTTGAAGACATTGTGTAAATATTTTTTTGTTAAATGCTTATAACACAGAAATATGCTCTGTAAAGGAATTAAAATCACACTAAAAACGGGTATAGTCTTGTTTCAAGTATACGCAATTTTATTCTTCTTTGAAATGGTTGAGTACACATTATAATGAACATGTTACGTTTTAATACTATCACGTCCGATGGTAAGCAATGGTAAGACAATCATTATAGGGTTCTTTATGTTTTTCTTTATTTTTTCGTTTTTTTTTATATACATTATAAAGTTAGCCCTTGGCGGCATCTCACCTGGTGATGATGGATTGGGATTGATTGGGAGTATGACAAACCCATACTCCTAATTGGTTTCTACGCGACATCGTGCCGGATCGCTAAATCGCTTAGCGACACGTCTTTGTCAGTAAAGTGGTAACTAGCCATGGCCGAAACCTCCCACCAAACCAGACTCGTGCCGGGAATCGAATCCAGAACTTCAAACTTTATATTCAACAGCGCACGTACTGCACCTTGGAGATTGTTAAGTTACCTGTCAAATTGCCACTTAGATGAACCAGTCATCTATGTAATCTCATTTCCTTATCAAGTTACAATCTGACGACCTCCGTGGCGCAGCGTGTGCGCTGTTGCATTTTGAAGTTGGAGGTCTGGGTTCGATTCCCGGCTCGAGTCTGGGCTGGTGGGAGGCTTCGGCCGTGGCTAGTTACCACCCTACCGACAAAGACGTGTTGCCAAGCGATTTAGCGTTCCGGCACGACGTCGTGTAGAAACCAATTAGGAGTATGAGTTTACTATACTCCTAATAGGTAAGCCCGCTACCATCTTAGACCGCATCATCACTTGCCATCAGGTGAGATGCAGTCAAGGGCTAACTTGTGGTGAAACAAAAAAAAAATCTCTTGAAGGTACTAAAGCTACACGTAGAAGGAAATGCGGACGCCGGAAGTACATTCCACACTTTTGCGCTCCAGTTCGGAACTGTGAGTTAAAACACTTTTTGTGTGGGTTGATTAGACGTCAATCACAGAAGAAAGCCACCACTAACGGTTTCACTACAGAACAGGTAAAGGATCAATTTATAAAGTTTCGGAGATATGACAAAAAGTATATTTTGCTTAAACGAGATGCACAGGCAACATTTTTCCGGCGCTGTAAACTGAGAACCAACATTAGCAATTTGTCACAAACAGTTGTTTTGGTGGTGGCATACACAGCAATATAGATAGGCTTGCAAGGTACACACAGGCAGGCGTGGCTTGGGGAGTATTTGATCTCGAACACGTATTCAATAAACAATAAACAGCAAGTATAATTTGCTATATTCCGCCGACAAATCTCCCGGAGATTTGTATAATATAACACCACACAAAATCTTCAACTAGAACCTCTAGGTACGTTTCGACCCGACACCGGATCATCCTCAAGAGATATTGACTTCACAAGCGCGTAAAGTTCTGACTTTGTTTATCATGGACTTCCGCAAAGTAACGCCTGCTTCTATTCATTACGTATTCAATAATTTGAGGCTAGGTAAATTATTCATTGACTTGACGTTAGACGTATTCTGTCAATTTGTTTTCTCGCAAATAAGCACTCGTTCCTTTATTTGAATAAACTAATAATATTTTATGTGAATATAAGAGTGATCTTATGTTCAATCATACTAACTACCTCTTTCCCCGCTCTTTTCCACGCAACGCATTTTTAACCCAGTTTCCATTCAAATCCCGCGCAAGACGAATCTTTGTTTTTTCTTTTACCTAGGAAATACAATTTTACAACATGACCACGTCCGTTCAATGTATTGAAGTGTCGAACTAATCAATCGTTTACAAAACTCAAAAATAGGAAAAGGACGTTAAACAGATCTCGACCGAGTTTCTCTCTTTCTTTCTGACTCGGTGAAGTTTAAGGGTCATATTTAGTTCCTCCGCGTTGGTGTCTGGAACCTCAGTTCAAGACATCATTACGACTCAGTTACGACTCATCGTAGAAGAAATTTGTGCTTTGAGCAGTGGCAGGTGGGTCTTTTCTCATTTTCTCTTACTTCATTCTTATCATGAATAAAATGCTTATTCACCTTTGGGGGTATTTAAAAACAACCTTTAAATAAATTACAGTTCACTTATAAAACATCGATATAAAGAAATGCATTAGGGTTGCAATATGGTACATTTCTGAATTCCCAACAGTTTTGGCACATCCCACAATTGTCAGCAATTGGTACTTTATAGCTGAACTTGTGCAATATGAGGCTCATCCTTGACAGTTGATGAGAACGGCCTCTGACACGAATCACAAAAATTGGCTAATGAAATGCAATGAAATAAAAATACACTTTATTGCGCACCAAACTAAGGAAGAAATACAAGACGACAAAAAAAAACAAACTCAATAGGCGCCCTTATCGCTAAAGTCAAAGCTATCTCAACCAGGCAACCTAGAACATGGTGATGGTACCCAGACGTTTAAATAAGAATGAATATAAACGTATAGTTAGTTGATATTTTTTACTTTGCTACCTACTAGGTATGTGTGTAGTGATTACGTGAACGACCAAGAGAAGCGGAATAGAGATTTTTTATTCACAGGGTCGATTGTTAGGCGTCTTTCGTATGATTTTTCGCTTGATAAAAGTATTCCAACCGAGGTTGACATAGAATTCTCCTCCCGAGGCTTTTTAATGACGCTCCTTTTATATTTCTGTGGAGCATTTGACAAAAATAAAATATCATGATTTATGGAAGTAAATAGAACCCACAAATATGAAATAAATTGTACTCTCTTTTGAATTAATAGGTATATTTAACGTTGTTTACACGGTATTATGGGGAAAATATAGGGTTTTGTATAGCTAAGTTCATATGAAATACTAAAAACACCTAGGTACTTAGAGATTAGCTCGACACGTTAGGAAAAATAATGTAGAAATTCCACCAAAGCACTGAACAAGTACGAGAAACAAAGCCAACGTTTCACTAACAACACTCTTTGAATATAATTGCGAGAGAAAATTCAACAAAAGGTATTCACGACGGGTAAATAAGACTTGCGCTGCAGTCTTCAATGTAAATTTCATGTTAGGTCAATTCAGAATTATATTAATTGCAAAGAGTAGGTAATTGCGTAGATTATTACAAAGCTTGCCACTTGAAATGGTTAGTTTCATGTAATACCCTGTTTGTTTAACGATTAAACATGATGTTTTCATGGGTAAACTCAAATTCTTAAGAATTTGTTGTACATGCAAACAAAGAGAGTCTCACGGAATTCAAGTATGTATTCGCGTCAGACATTTTATATAAAGACTCTATGACAGTGTTTAAGTCTCATTGTGCGGTCTTACGCTCATTTTGATACGCAATAACATTAACTTAGCTTACGAAAAGAGATCTCTGTAAAACTGCGCAGGATGCAATTTATGCAAATGAAATAGAAATAATGGGTGACCTTTTCTTTTATTACTATCTTTTTACCCTTTCGTGGCATCGATCACCTACTTGGAGCGGAGATTGCGCAAGTACATACATACATACATACCACATATTCACCATACTAACTATACTCACCATTAAAGTGCGTTTATAAGTTACTTTACAACTTTATGTACTTATTTTGATGCTTGTTTTTGTGAAATAAAGAATTTATTATTTATTTATATATTTAAATACAAAATTGACTAATTTATTTGAAACGGATATACTTTTTTGAGTATGTTAAACAGCATTAGAAAGTAATTATAATAACAATAACAATAAATGTTTACTCACTTTCTCGGTAGCATGATAGAAGTAAAAATGATCTTGACACGCGTGTGAACTGAATTAGTAGCAAAAAGGTAGCGGCAGCGACGATGCGGCGGGTACAAGCCGGGGTAGCCCGGACTTGCCAAGACACATGTGCCAGTCCCACGACACGACACATCTTGGTACAGCCAATCGCAATCTAGAAACATTCAGGTATCGTTACTAAACTATTGATATTCAATTTTAAGCCCAATACAGGTGATTTGCATTTGAATAACCTCTATCTAAAAACTCGAAACGCAATTTAGATTTAATTTATTCAAAATTTCAACAGCTTTGACCGTCATTTTTGGATTATAAAACAAAAATAAAAATCTTTTATTTCGACCATGAGATCATATTTGTTAGTAAGAAAAACAAACAATTAAGCTAATTTTAGAAACCTTATAACTAATTCATCCTAGAACTATATCTAAGACAGGCTTGATTAGTCAGCACTTGCAGTCCATATGACAATGGTTCAGGTACTGACAGTCAAACCTGTCAGCAAATGCCCTCAGGATGCCATTGGAACTAGCCCGCACCCTGTGCACCAGGGATGTGCACCGTTTACGCATGGTGGTGTAGAAACAATCTACACGCGCATCCGCGAACATACCTGACCCGCTGCAGTAACGAGACAGTCCCAATAGCATCCTGAAAGCATTGTTGTACTGTACACGCAGGGCACTGTACTCTTTCTGCGTATAGTTTTATTATAGTATAGATTATGGATAAATCTTATATCAGAATAAAACGTCAAAGATTCTGCAAAAATAACGGCATCAACACTATACTAGTCATAGATTATTATAGTACTCTTTGTCAGTTGTTTTTGCTGAAAGTCCTTAAAGGAGCATGCATGCTTTCAGCTTAGTAAAACAATTTCCTGTATCGCGAGGAAACGGGAAATTGTGACAATGTCATATTACCATCATATGCAATACCAATTTTCTGTTTTCATATTTCTCGTAAAGAAAGTCTCGCAGGAGATATAGTGTTTTTAATCAAATACTTTGAAACGCGACGTATTGTTCGTAAATACTGGTATAGGTTTAAAAATGTTAAGGTTTATGTTGTTTAAAAAATCGACTATTAATGTAGTTTTATATAATAAAATAGTTATATTGAAGTTGGATTAATATACAAAATTATATTTGCTCACTTGGCTAGTATGTGTGATAAATATAATATGTATATCACATATACTAAAAAAATATCACTCATATTTAATTTAAGCATGTATGGCTGGGAAGGGAAATTTCAAATCCACTCGTACCTATCTCTATGGAACACTCAATTTACAGACTATGACGCTGACGAGGGTCTTAAACCTTTGTCCAGCACTCTTGCAAGATTGTGAATTAATCTCCTCTGCTTATAAAATAGCTTAGTATATAGGCTCCGGTGAAAAATTATACATTTGTATCTCTTATGAATTTTACAAAACTGCCTTTCAAATTGTGCATCGCAAAAACCTACACTAAAATTACTCTTTAGCAAAATTTAACTTACGTTTAGTAGGTATATTTAATCTATAATACAATCTTACCCGTATGAGGAATTCTTGAGCCGCCTCTTGGATGGAATCCAACTCCCTGTGTGTTGCTTAGAGAAGTAAAACTGAAGAAGGCGAGAAACTGCGACCTAATTGTTTTCTCTGTTATCCTATCAACAAATGAAATACAAACATTTCATAAAATGTAATCATCATCATCATGAACAACCCATAACCGGCTCACTACAGAGCACGGGTCTCCTCTCAATATGAGAGGGGTTTGGCCATAGTCCACCACGCTAGCCATGTGCGGATTGGCAGACTTCACACGCCTTTGAGAATACTATGGAGAACTCTCAGGCGTGCAGGTTTCCTCACGATGTTTTCCTTCACCGTTGAAGCAAGTGATATTTTAATTTGTTTTAAAACGCACATAACTCCGAAAAGTTAGAGATGCGTGCCAGGATTCGAACCGCCGACCTCTGATTAGGAGGCTGACGCGCTGACCACTAGGCTATCACCGCTTTTTTAAAATGTAATATGCGTCTTGAAATGTGACAAATATCCTACGACAGACGTGTTCAAGGACTTTGGAAATTGATCACACAATGCCCCAAATCAGTCCAAGTATCCCCAGTAGGACACATTGCTGGTGAGTGTAGATCACAAATTCTATGTCCCCTTTGTTGAATAACCACAATTCCGAATCGAGCATTACTAATCCTTCTGTACAAGGGCACGAAATACAGTTACGAGGAATTTCGTTTGGAGTAGAAAATCTCTTTGTATCGTTCAGATTTTCTGTGATTTCTGTCGATGTTAATTAATTTATATGGGTGTTGATTTTTGAACGACAAAAGCTTTGTCTCCGTTTGATTGTATTGGGATTGGGATAATGTCCAGTTACTAGCACAGATTGACACAAACATCTGTACGAGTAATTCAAGGATTCGTAAACATTTTACACGTCGTATTATATACGTATTTAGATACGTCTACTAGATAATATACTATGTGTTTATTGTTACCCAGTAAGTTTTAATCAAATTACCGATCTAGATGGAATTTGGCGGAAGAGGAATTGGGTAGTGTTCCTGCGGATTAAAAATTTTTTTTTTTTTGTCCTGGTAAAACAACAATTCCTGCGTACCTTGTGACATTGGAATAGGTCAATACTTGGGAACCGCTTTACTGCATTCGACACCTGTCCGTCACATTTACATAGTTATAATTTTATATATCTCGAAACATCGAACTTGGAGGAACTATTTACACGCCCCTCCAATCGGTCCTATAATATTCTTATTGGAATCAAACATAAAATACTTAAACAAGTGAATTTCTCGTCAATGAGATCTTTTTTTCAGTGGTCTTGTTGATCGAAGGCTGACGGACTTAGTTGGCCATAACATTGTATGCAGAAATCAAACAAAATTGACTGTTTAAGTTAGTTGAACTAATGTTCATTTAAATGCCTTGATTAACGAACGGAAACCCATTCAATTTTGCCACATTTAATGCGGATTCAACGCCACCGCAGAACTACATGTTCGGATTTTGGGAAAGCAGCATTTAATATCGAAATATCGATGGTGCGGGCGTACATTTTGAGTAAGTAAAATACTATATGTGAATTTTCGACCCATCAATACCTTTAACTGTTGTTTGTTTGTATTGAGTTTATCTGTTTTGTCTATTATCTCTACTAAACAATTGCGGCACCCGGGTTATCTGTGCTGCGTCATAGAACAAAAGCAGCAATACTCTATAGGGATTTCTAGTACCTACGTCATTTAGAATTTTTCAAAACAATGATTTTATTAATTAAATAAGTAAAAATATCAACATATCTATCACTATCTGCGTCCCGCAATTACACCCGCATAGTCCCCATTTCTGTGTAAATAGTGAGATAACATTAAGCCTTTATTACTCGCTGATAATGTAGCATTCCGTTCGAGAAAAACTTTTGAAATTTTTTTGCGTGCTTTAGACCTTTTTTTTTTCCCGTGGTGGAAAAGCTTTATGGCTACCTCCGTCCGTTGGGCAAGACGGAGGTTATGTGGGACTCCCCCCCCCCCCACTTATCGTTCAGGTATACCCGAACTAAAAACTACCACAGCATGTCCCACTCGCTGGATTAGCTGAACACCTGGGGTACCCATTGTATTCTTCCCAAAGTGCTTTAGACCTGAAAACCTAACTTAAATTTGTATTTACAATACAAACATATTCTACATAGTTAGAATGTTGAAGGTTATCAGGTAAAGAGGTAATCGCGCTATGAAATAAATCAAATCACATTTATATATCAGATTAATTAGGAAATACACTACTAGAAAAGACCGCTACGCGATTTAGCTTTACGGCATAATTCAACGTAGAATCCGATCAGGAGTCTGAAGGCAACGTATCGCAGGACCCTAAAGCTTATAGGTGACGTATATCCCGTTTAATAAGGTTGATGACCTGACAAAAAAAAACAAACTTACCTAAAGTCTAGTACCGAAGCTCCGTAGTCGGCGAAGAGTACCACTGGTGGGGTGTACCGTTCATTGGTTCCGCACAGTCTGGTCTGTGCAGTGCCAGTGGCGTCCTGGACAGCACTTCCATCACCCAGCTGCAACCACCCGCCTATACAACTAGATCAATATTTTATTGTTTTTTTTTTACCATTCCAAAAAGAAGGAAAGCGCTTTCCTACACATCGGTGCCAATTCTGTTATTTAAAAATCGCTTGATTTAAATCAATTGAGTGGTTCAACTGATTTGCTATCTTATTCACGTTAACTAACCTAATCTTTTTTTATATCATAAATCTTTTTTGGAGTAGTTAAATCTTTACTCAATACACAACAGTAACATTATCGATCTCCGTGGCGCAGCGCACCCGTTTTCGCATTATAAAGTTGGAGGTCCTGGGTTCGATTCCCGTCTTGATTCTGGTCCGGTGGGAGGCTTTGGCCGCGGCTAGTTACCACCCTACCGACAAAGTTAGGTCGCCAAACGATTTAGCGTTCCGGCACGATGTGATGTAGAAACCAATTAGGAGTATGGGTTTACCATGCTACTAACAGGTTAGGCCGCTACAATCTTAGACCGCATCATCACTTTCCATCAGGTGAGTTGCCGTTAAGGGCTAACTTTAGTGCATAAAAATATATATATATTTCTTCATAGAATTGGGCTGTCTTAGAATAGAGCTTAACTGCGTCTCACGTTATTTAATCTATCCATCCATTAAACTTTCAAACTAAATCTATTTAATTTCCCACAGGACTTCATAGAAGAACACAACTTTAGACATGCAGCGTACAGACCATGTGCGTCACCATAGTTATGTCGAACCAAAGTGTTTTTATCTGTGTGTGTTCTCTATGAACTCTTATACATGGCAATATAATTTTCTCATATTTTCATACCGATTTGTTGGCCTGTTTCGATAGATACATTGAAATAATACTAGGAAATGGGTAGACATAATTTACCTGTGGCGCTTATACCAGAGCTGCAGGTTGATGCCCTGATAATGGTGTCATGATTGTTATAGATCATGTTTATTATGATATTGAAATATATTGCGCATGAAATTTATTTTGTGATGAAAATTTGAACAACATGGATTGTTAATATTTACATCATAAATAGGTTGCGTCATAAGATTTTAACCATCTTGTTTTTATTCATAGTTCTAGGTTCGGATTGGTTTGTCTTTTATTACTATTTATGTGATACTTGTACGATTACTTGCGTCTAAAAGTACCCCAAACCAATTAAGAAAAAAGGTAATGTCTTCAAATAAGTATATTATGATCCAATTGTTATTTAAGTTGCGTTCGATTAAAATCATTTGGGAACGTTATAAACCGCTCTTTAACCTACCACTTTCGAGTACTAACAAAGCATGTCCGAGCATCTGACTATGCTGCTAACGGGGATATTTTCAGTTAATCTGCAGATTTAGTTTTTCGAAAAGAACTGTGCCCAAAGAAAATAAGAGAAAAACACCCGAAAATCGCTCATAGCACACATCGCTTATGCTTTATCAAATGCACTATTGCCAACTATTGTTCAGTCGGTAACTCAATTCGGCATTTTTGACTTTACTAATTCAAACAGGTCAACAAATTCTAAAACCACAAATGACGTGTAATTAAATGTGTAATTACGAAATCATTGTAATTGTACCAGATTGGAAGCACTAAGCTTCATCACTGGCTGTCATTTATCTTCCTTTCTAAATAATCTGGTCGCTGAAAATCTGCGTTCCTGTGGTTTAACAGTTGATTTTAACTATATATTATCATACTAGCTGACCCCGCAAACGTTGTTTTGCCATGTAAATAATTCCTAGAGAACATGATAAGTAAACACGGTCGCCCATATTCGCGCACAAATTATTAAAATGACTATTAAAAATAGGCGTTGGCGATTCTCAGACTTACTGAATATGCATAAAAAATTTCATAAGAATCGGTCGAGCCGTATCGGAGGAGTATGAGAACAAACGTAGTGACACGAGAATTTTATATATAAGATAAAGGTATAAAAAAAAAATACTCAAAAGTTGTTTTTTTGCAAAAGTTGCACCACAAAAAATACATATATATGTATTTCATGTCATAATGATACGAGGTTCATAGTAATGATAATTAGTATATAGTTATTCGTAAGTGGGGAAATTTAACTATATATGTTTATCGTGTTTTTCTTAAAGACTACCTTCGAATGAATGTTTGAAAAAGGAATGAGGCAAATTGGTCCAGCCATTTTCGAGTTTTATGCTTAGCAACAAGTCTATATTCATACTTATATAATTCAACGTTACTCGACTAGATCATAACTAGTCAGAGACTTATTCTTTCATTGGCCAGGTTGTAGTCGTTGGGTTGCATTGTTACACTTTGCGTTCAATTTCAAGTGAGTTTCTCTCAACTATATGTGGGTATACACTTGCGGTTGGTTTCCTATGTCATTGTAACATTCATTGAATGCACTGGATTGTACGCAGTTATTGGTATTACGTGTGTGTCATTGTAGATATATTCTTTTGATTTCCAAGAAACACGCTTATATTACCTTTTCTTACGTTCTTTTCTTACGAGTATTATAAAACTGATCAACCCCTATTAGTATTCGTTTATTGTACATATATTATTTAATTCATTACGGATGCCATGTTTAAAGGAACTTACTACCTCTGTGATTGTCTTTAACTACACAAGCTTTCAACAAAAATATGTAGGTTAAAAAATCACAATAAAACATTAAAAAACACATACATAAATTATATAAATTTAGAGTAAAATGTATTTCATTTGTGGGCAGATTTTACCTGTTAGTGGTTTCTGATTTATACCATATTCATACCGGGAACGCTTTATTTACCTTGTATTGAAGCATAGCATAGCTTGTCTGTTGATTGCATTTATCAACATGAATGGATGGAGTTAATATATTTGTCTGTGATGACTTGATTATTTGTAATCAATATATATTCATAACCAAGTAACATAGACCGCAATTTAATCCAGAAATTCCTTATCATGTTATGGATGGAAAATAAAATAAATCTCACGTTTCCAATAGACATATTACAATATTATAATATTCCCCACTCACGAATAACGCTACGACATCCAAAAATGTTGAATTTTTCTTTTAATATTGCACCTGCTAAGAAAGCTGTATTCTAAAATTCATCCCTAAAGCGGTGAAATGAGGGATGAAATATTGCATGGATATCTTACGTTTTAAGTTTAGTTTACAGATTTGATACAACAGAATTGGCACCATAAAATTTATAAGGCAGCTGGATGAATTAAGAGATATGATACAAAAGCTATATTTACTGAGAAAACTTACCTCGAACCATTAAATTTACCGACGGAGACGAGCCGGTAGAGCTGGATCTCCACCCGCTGTCCAGCATCCGGCTGAAGAACGTAAGAGCAAGCACCGGGTCCCTCGATAGATGGAGACTTTATTTGGCCGAATGTTTTGCCAGACTTATTCTTGAGGACCCGGGAGTCTATTGTTATGTTGCACACTACGAAAAAAAAAACATTTTTTAAAATATAAATCAGTATATGTGCCAATAGCTAACATTTGTCCGCGTATACTATCCGCACTTTTCTGCTCATTTGGGAATGCAAAATGCAAATGTTCTTTAGGTAAAGTCACACAATTTAGTATGAAGACATTTTAGTACCACAATAGAATTCAGTTTAGATCTATTCCAAAATTGTTCATATTTTGGGGATATAAAAAAGCCTATGCCACTTTTTTTTTTCGGACTGACTATTAGCTGTACTAACCCTATTGGTTGCCACAGCGTAACCGAGCTGTTGATGCCAGAAGCATTTTTGTGCCCTAGGACTCCCTATTATACTAAAGAAAACATTAAACACACAAAAAGTTATCTGTTACTATATGATTAAACCTTTGAACTGTAAAACGCGTTTAATTTTATAACATTAGTTGGGATAGTAGTGTGGCTAAGATGCGATAGCCCAAAATATTCGGTTTCGTTGGTTAAGTATGATGAATATGTACTTTAGTAGTTCGAATTTGGCATTTCCTTTGTGTCTAGAAGTAAACGTTAACGGAAACGTTACGTTTAAAAATTACATTGTACAGATTTGTCCATCTGTGGAGATCGTGGATTTCAGCAAAAAATGCCTGCTTCTATTCATGATCTATAGATAAAACAACTTACTGCTGGAACAGTACTGTTCCAGGCCACACTGTGCGCATCTGGTTGGTGCAACATCGCCACAAGGACAAGCTCCGTCTCGAACGCAGCACGCGCAGTCCTCACCCCCTCCGGGACATGCGCAGCCGGACGATGACTGCGTCCAAAGGTCCACTTGGCCTGCGAAAAGACACCGCTTTGTTAGGAATGCCTGCAATGTACATCATCCTAACTATCATACATGAGAGCAATCTTTATAAAGGACACAAACAAAAAAAAGGTTACTCATACGTAATAGATGAGATCACACCTACGAGTCGTAGGAAAAAAAACGGCCCAAGACCGTGGAAATTGGAACTCGCTATAAAAAACCTACGAGTATGTTCAGCAGTGGACGTCAATCGGTTGATAATGATGACGATGATGAATTGATGAGAATTATGGCCAAAACCCATCTTACTCTGGTACCGTACATTGTACCAATACATTGTACCAATACATACAGTCTCAGAATGGCCTGAGCGAAGAGGAAATATAACATTTATTAATTTAAAATGCATACAATAATTTTCGGGATTATAGTGTGCTTTTTAAATTTATAAATTCGATATTTCCTCCAAGTTTGTGTGTTATTGTAAGATGACGCTTTAAATAGAAGATCGAAACTGTAAGGTTTCCTATTAGATGACGTTACGGTCGCTATATGACTTGTGACAGGCAAACATTAATTTCGGCGTCGATGGTATCTGCCGTTGCTTGATTGGCAAGTCAGGCCACGATTGCCGGAGAGATATAGGACACTATGATTCAGTGTATGATATACTCCTTAGAGTTTAATATGAATACGTTTTGATTTTACTTACTACTGCCATCTAAAAAGATGGGTGTCCATGCGATTTGCGCGGAGACGGCGGCGCACGCGGCTGTCAGCAGCACCGCAACGGCCCGCATGGTGCGCGCGGGCAGCCACCGCGCCTTCTCATTGGCCCCCACACCCCCCCACTCACGGACAAACAAAAACAAAAACGAACGACCGCGCCTCGATTTGCATGATTGCACAAACACTGTAGTTTTTATTGTTATTCCACAAGGCACCTAGTTTATATAGGTTTTATTGCGGGTCTCTGCGATCCTCTGTTTTCCTGGTAATTTCATTTTGAATCCCATCCGCAGAGTTGTCTGTAACAAAATACATTATTTGTTATTCACACATACCGTTTTGTTAGGTTTTATTTAAACTGCGTTTTGTCGTTGTATCGCTTCACTAACATTTTAAGTGTAAGTGATTTTCTGTTCGAGCTGCCAGAAAATCAATTAAAAAAATATCATGCATTAGTTAAATGAGAAAAGAGTGAGTGCTAAACAGTTTGTTCCGTTTACATTGTGCATAAAAGAAGAACTATTCTGGGAACAGAGTCACTTTCAAAATATTATTAGTTTTGTCAAGATCAAGTGTCTTGTATTTAGCAATACTTTAAATAAAAAACACCCTTATTATCGGTAAAGTAATATCGTAATTGCATTTTAAATCTACCCCACTCGCCTAGCGGCCTACTTTCCGTCTGCTACAGATCACGTGGCTCTGTTGCTGCGTGAAACACGGACAAATCAGCAAATACAGTTATGCTCTGATAATGTAAGCAATAATAAATTTTTATTGCATGAAAATACTATTTACTGAGAAGTTAAATCTCTTGAATACCGCAGTGATAAGACCATATAAATATATCTAAATTGTATCTTAAAATAATTACAATAGAAATTGTATTGTAATCCTACTAATATTATAAACGCGAAAGTTTGTAAGTATGGATGTATGGATGGATGTTTGTTACTCTTTCACATAAAATGTACTGAATGGATTTTTATGAAACTTTACAATAATATAGCTTATACATCAGAATAACACATAGGTCACAATTTATAAAGATATTGTGTGAATTGTCCAAAATATGACGATAAGAGTCAAACGATCGAGACAAGTAGGAAAAAATCGACCACCTGAGTGATATTTATTTATTTGCAAGTAATCAGCGTTATATTGGTATACAATTAAGAAAACCATAAAATAAGGCCAAAGAGATTACACAATATATACAAAATATGTTAAATAGGTAAAACTTTAAAATTTAAAATGTACTACAAGTTAGCCTTTGACGGAAATCTCACCTGATGGTAAGTGATGCAGTCTAAGATGGTAGCGGGCTAACCTATTAGGGGTATGGTAAACCCATCCTCCTTCAAATCGTCAAATGTTACTTAGTTCTTTTCCACGCCACGCTTATATAGGCTGCTCGAAATACTAATCCTGTGCAGACGAAGTCGCGGGCACAAGCTAGTTAATCTGTTTTCGCTAATTCCCATCCCACCGCTATTTGGCAGAATGCCGCGTAGAAACTTATAAATGGTATAGGTTACTTATCAAGGTTAGTACGCTTCAATTTATCTTATATCATCTATATCATCAATCATTAGATGAGACGGTGGTCAGGCTTTGGCTAGTTAAATTGCTTAAAATAATTTTCTCGAAGAGTAAATAAGTTCTTTAGGTAGATATGTATATATGTGGCTCATATTCACTTGATATCTCATTTCTATTTCTGCTTATGTTTGATACGAATATTATAAGCGTGAAACTATATCTATTTTTCGTTTTTATATGTTTCTTTGTTACCTTTTATCGGATCTTCCACAGTATCGACATTTATGGAATTCGGCACGTGTACTTTTTATATTCAAAAAGCTCCTGAAAAACGTTTATTAACACCGTACAATTAATAAAGAATTATTATTATGGCCAAAATAGCCTTTGTTATTTATATCCCATAAATGAAGACTATCTATTTTATTCCTTTTCATTTATAAGGTATATATTAGTATATTTATTTAATTTTTATTATATTGTATTATCTATGTTATCTGGTTTATGTATTAGTATGTAGTTATTTGTATGTAGGTAATATGTTATATTGCGCTACCTACTTTCTATTTCCTAATGCTAAGGTGACCTGGCAGGGATCGTCACTAAATGATAAGACCGCCTTTTATATCGTGCTTCTACTTGTTTATGTTTTCTTATAATTTTCCTCAATTTTGTGGTTTATAAATAAATAAACATAATAATACGTCAACAGACCTGAACCTATCTTGGGAAAAGGACATAAAGATAGTTTGTTCTGGAAGCGGGATTAGAATACTTTTTATTCCGGGAAATCAAACGGTTTACGCGGGATTAAGTAAAACCGAAACAAACGTGGATTAAATGGCGGACAACAACTAGTCTACCATATTTTTACGAAATACCCAATACAAATGTATTCCGAAGCAATTTATTTCGCGCACTGAACTGAAATGAAATCAACGTCTCCGATAGCACAAACATAATTTTATTTCGAAACAACCCTTTACCTACAACCATAAAATCCGCGAACCGAAATGAGGCAAAACCCTCTCAGTTGTAAATGTTATGAGTTATGACCGACTGTACTGCCCCGCTCGAGGGATTCCAACTAGCTAAAACTCACTAGTAACCCTGACCTGGTCATAAGTTAGACTACGGATGGTTGGAGGCCTTGAGGAAATGCCAAAGCGCAGCGTCCAATCTACGCCTTTAGTGGAATATATAGTCCTTTTATTGGTCACATGCACGGCGTAAAATTTGCACGCAGGTTTAACGTGACATTGTGGCATCACCTTTTTATTAATTTTCAGTTCGGGCTATAAATCCTAAGCTACAGGTTGTCGTATCGTAAATTTTGCGTCTTCTGACAATAAAATCATGTACTGTAAGATGATGTATATAGACGTATTAAGCCGTCTTTCACTCAATACTAATTAATATATAAATTGAAAAGTAATGCTGTTAATGTTTTATTTCTACACGCCTTAACCGCTGACCAGATAAATTGCACCGACAAAGACGTGTCGTCAAGCGATTTAGCGTTCCGGGGCGATGTCGCGTAGAAACCAATAAGGAGTGTGGGTTTACCATACCCCTAACATGTTAGCCCGCTGCCATCTTAGACTGCATCATCACCAAGTGAGATAGCCGTCAAGGGCTAACTTTTACTGTAAAAAAAAAACCTTAATCGAGGACGATTGGATTGGATCGATGCATGTGCATCATTACTCCCACTGGACTATTTAAAATCATCTCAACAGTCTAACTCTAGATAACTCTTAACTCTGAGGGCCTTATACTCGTAAATAAACTTTTCATAATCTCCGGAAATATTTAGTTATGTAGTATTTTGTCACACTTTAACTGCCAGGACTCTTCAATTGTCAGAGCGTGACAAATCACTAAATAACATAGAGAACACGCAAGGAGACATTTAAAATATTTAATATTTAGCACCAGCTGTTGCCAGCGTTTCGTTCCCGTGGAAATTTTTATGTCAACTCATCGAATTTTCAGTCGTTGCGGCCTAAAGCTACAGTGACCTCAATACAGCCCAACATTGCGAGGTGTTAGACGTTCTCATAGTCCATAAACGCCGAGGAAAATGGCTGATTATACTCTTCAGTCTTCTGGATTACTACCACATCGTAAAAATGTTGTCTAAATTAAAAAGCCCTCTTGAAAACTTGTTTGTAAGGCTGGAATTCGTCGCATTCCTGTTACTGCCTGTATAACCCTATACTATTAAAATAAGTTCCTTATATTACTCTATTTAAGCAGACAGGCAGAAAAACAGCGATTAAAACAACTTTAAAATTTCTTGTATTGATTAAATTGTCTTGGTTATGCTATCATGCAAGCATTCATGTGAGCTTATTAAGAAATAGCTCTTTCGAAGTCACATACAGACATTCAAGAAAACACATTCAAGAAAAGCGTGAAAAAACTCCCGTCATATACGAAGTCCAGAACATTGTGCCGAAACGCTAAATCGCTTGGCGACACGTTTTTGTCAGTAATTAGCCACGGCCGAAGCTTCCCACCAGACTAGACTCGAACCGGGAATCGAACCTAGGACCTCCAACTTTATAATACAGCGCTACGGAGGTTGTCAAAACCTACTATAATATAACAGTGTTGCTGTATGTTAACACAGATTTACCCTATTTAGAACGATTGTGTAACTAATAGGGAACTGAAAGTTTGTTCGATTATTATATACCAATCCCATGCCATAACATATTTTCTCTGGAGTTTTTTTTGTTTTTCAACACACGTATCTTCGGAATTACTGAAGGATTTGATTGGATAGCCCAATTCTTAACAATGAGGGCGATGCAACGCTGTGGGTCGTAGAGTTAACGTTTGTATGGGACATAATTACTTATCAGGCATTGTACGCAGACGAAAGCCGCGGCTTCCGTCTGCTTAAAACAACCCGCTTCCTAAGAAGTTATGAATAATTTGATAACAACAAAAAATAAACTGGCTAAGTTTGTTGTGGGTTTATAAGACCTGAGCGTGATTTGAACCCTCTTAGCTTTAGTTTTAAGTTGGCGAGTGTAGTTATCACTTCACGAATAGAAATAATGAAAAATGTGATATATATGCACGATACATCGATGTCTGTAAATAAATAAAGCTATAGGTTTATATAAATAAAGCTATTTTTGATTTGATTTGATTCGATTTGAACTTTTCTAGTTCTGATAAATTTCTTTGTTCAACGGAACCGTAAATTTATCTTTACAAAAATACAAACGAAAAGAAAACCACAAACGTTTTAAAATTACGTAACTAAATCCGAACGTATTTTCGAGAAAGCACCGAACTTTAAAAGCGTGAAACGAAATTGTAGAAGATAAAGATCGCTGCCTGCGAGTGTGCATCGTGCACTATTTTATCGTCTCTCCGACAAAATCAATACCGCGTTGGCCAAATTCTACAAAGCAACCGAACTCCGGAAAATAATGCTTCGGTCATGGCTGTTTTACTGTTTACAATTAAGGAGCACAATCCAGCTCATAAACGCATATTTACTTACAAAAAGATATATGCACGTCCGCTGCAATCCTGTTTATTATTATAATGGTACTTACACATTTCGAACGTAAATTAGTAAGTTATTTTGTGACGACCTCCGTGGCGCAGTGCGTGCGCTGTTGTATTATAAAGTCGGAGGTCCTGGGTTCGATTCCCGGCTGGAGTCTGGTCTGGTGGGAGGGTTTCGGCTGTGGATAGTTAGCATCCTACCGACAAAGACTAAAGACAAAAGACGGCACGATGTCACGTAGAAACCAATTAAAAGTGTGGGTTTACCACATACCCCTAACAGGTTGGCCCGCTACCACCCTAGACTGCATCATCACTTACCACCAAGTGAGAAAGCTGTCAAGGGATAACTTGTAGTGTTTAAAAAAAATTACAGTCCTAAGTGGTTCCCCCGAATTAAGATTGTATTTTTAACAGAAAACTAACCCAAAATGCATTTAAAAGATGGTTAGCATTAAGACTAGAGATTAGCAAAAAAGGTTTTGTTATAATTATCGAAAATAGGGATGTAAGACAAAATAGACTACCACTAGAAAATTTGTATATACTATATATTTTTTAAACACGTTAAGTCAGGTTTTTGTAGACAATTCATCGGAGTTAAATTCTCAATTGGCGTTATGCTAATTGAGATCAATGTTGATAATTGTTCTCAAAACAATTTTATTCTTTAGTCGCCCGTTTGATGAAGATTGGTGTAGTCTGCAGAACAATTCAGAAAAGTATCTATTCTGTACGATTTCATGCTCCACAGAACAAATGAGAACTGAATCAGTGTTTATTACAGTAAATTAAACAATAAATATATTTGTTCATTATTTATTTCTAACATAAAGTACAAATTGTTCAAGCACTAAAGAACTTTCAATTTTCGTTACCAAATACGAACAATGAACATATAATGATAGATAGGGATAGGAATTAACAAGTTCGGAAATAACATCCTCGAGGTGGCATTACTGGGTTAGCGCAAACAAAATCTCCACATTGCGTACAAGACTTGCTTGGGAGGCTCTTGTTCTTTTTCTCGAAATAGTAGCAACAATTACCCTGATGAAGAAAATAAATCATTTTAGTTAAATGGTACGGAAACACTATTTCAAATGACAGAACGTTTGAACCTAGAAACCACCGGCTAGAGTAAAAAACGCACTTAAATTTTTTCATTTATAATATTAAATTTATAATTTTTCAACTGTAACATTTATAAAAGCAATATGGTTAATCCATAATTCGTTAAAATATTTCGTGTTTTACAGGCATTTATTCGTTTTAAACTTCGACCCCAATAAACAAGTTCAGGTTCTGGCATATCACAAAAACAACCTGGTATATAAGTTATTCCGCTCATACGACTACGAGCGTTGACACTGTGTGCGTAAACTGCAAATGTGCATACAGAGAATCTAAGGCAAGCGATTCGAGGTGCACATGGCAACATAATGGCACGATATCGCTAGATCTTTGACTCACAAACGGCTGTATTCAGTGTGATATGAAAGTAGAGGCATTGCTCTAGCAATTTTTATATATATTATCATCAACTCAGTGTATAAATTTTACGTTGATCGTGCATCTGTGTATGCCGCTGTAAGAAACCCAAACTTATCATACTTATTACCACAGATAGCTCCACACAGTAGCTTATTATTTAACCTACTATCTTAAACGTAACGCAATTGGTAATCATTTATAAATATTTAGGTAACGCAATTGGTAATCATTTACAAATATTTAGGATTACCCTATAAAGATAAAGCTAGGCTTTCTATATATCTCGCTTTCTTAAGAAAACATATGGTACAATTATCCACTTAATGCTAATTCAGCTCGGCTGTCAGAGTTCGCCGCAGATTTTAAATTCGTATTATGATTCAATGATTTTATTTATACGTATTTTAAGTATCATTGGCTAGGAATAGATATCATGGTATATATGATACATGCATACATGATATGATCTATTCAAAAATATACATATAAACTGCACTTATTCAACTGCTACACTATTCAAAATTCTTGTTAAACGCAGATTTCGTGGCTTTAATGCATATGGTTAGAGTAAGTGAAGTAAGTTAAAATAAGTTCGAGTTCCAAACAGTTTTGAACGCATTATAGTTAAAACCGTAAGACTCTTAATAATTATCTAATTTTGTTTCAATGCAATGCATTATGTGGCGGCTACACTACACAATGTAGTTCGAGTATTCTTGCAAAACATAACCTCTTTTTATGAAAAGATGGTAAAGGTACTCGTAGTAAATCACGAGTATAAACCAGTCGATGAAATAATATATCTGACGACTGAAATAGCCCATTACATGTTTAAATACTTTAGGATAAAAAAAAATAAACAATCGCTGAGTTATTGATTCGAATAAATTGATCTTTTCAGTACTTTAAGTAAATAAAAGACTTATTTGCATAAGAAGCAAAGTTTTCCAACTCGAATCACGTAAATTAATTAACTTTGTAATTAAAAATCTTAAGTCCAAATTCTTTTCGTTTTCCCGCTTTACTACCGCTCCCGTTAATTATCATGGAAGTTTGATTTTACTTTCCAATTTTCTAAGTTCGTAAAATTTATCACAGCATGAGATACTTAAAATAAATGTTTATGTTGTATGTTTAAAATTGGTGATTATAAATCCTATGCCTTGAACATTATTTTTTTAGAATATCAAAGGTAACTTTATTGCTGCTTTTATTTACTTTATTGAGGAATTTTATAAATTGAAAAACTATAGTAAATGACATCAAAAGCTACCTACCTACGGCTCGAATTATTAAACTCCTGCTTTTTAAAATTCGAATTAAATTGTCAACTAAATCGACCACGTCAAGAAAACATGAAATGTGCAACTCTGGTATAAGTTGAATAAAGTTGAAGAAAATAATGGTTTTTAATAAACGTTGATTTGATAAGTAGATATTACTGAGAACGCGCGACATAAAATATCAAACCTGTTAAGAGGTTATTACGCTATAAATGCCACGGCTCCCGGCATGATATCAGCCAGAAAATAAGGGAAAATCACGAAGGGTCGTATTTTGAGCTTCAGTAGAAAATAAATCCATCTAAACCCACGCCGCAACCCATGAATAAGCATTGCGGTCTAACGGACGATCGGTATAAAAAAAAAACACTAGGCAATCAGCCTCCCGGTAATGTCAAATCGTGAGTAATTTGTCTGCGAATTAGAGCGGCAAAGATTCAATTAATTTTCTTTCTCACCCTCGTGTACATTGGCGAGATTTAGTTTATTCAACATTTATACACGCTGCTTTTACGATTGTATGAAAAGTAATACAAGAAATATTTATTTCATAACATATTCAAAGACTATTATTAAGTTTTTCATTAAAAATATAGCTATATGCTATCCATTTCCCTACTCGTAAATATTTAAGCTTTATCGAAAAGTGTACAATTTAAAAGTAAGAGTTTATAGACCTTATAATATAATATGTATAATACGCTTCTATTAGAATAGCGAAATCTGTCATAAAAAGGGTTACATTTTTATATGTTATAATTTATAAAAGTAGTGCTTAAGTCCGCATTGAATTATTTTTAATCTAGATGTCTAAATTAAATTTCATTTTGGTAATTTTACGTAGGTATATTTGAATAGACAAAGAAATAAATGCTCTTGATCATAATATGAATGTGTTTGATATATTTAAATATCCAAGCAAGAAAGAGATATTGACTTGTTAAGCTGAAAATATATTCACTGGAGGAAAAGATATTAAAATTGGTTTCTTAGTTTATTAGTTCCCTTTTATCCAGGTCTGAATTGATTTTATAATGATATTGAATTTTTTGAGGCATTATCAGTGGCGTTTATTTGGCTTTTAGAACTGAGGATATTGCGTGGGAATCTATTCAGGTGACCCGTGGTGTGATTTGGCTGCAGTTGCATTAATAATTTCCAAGAAAATCGCTTTCCATGGAAATTAAAACCGATTCCAGCAAATAGAAACGTGAAATCGATTCATTATAGTTCCACTAACCTGGGATTGTCACTCAAGCATGGCTTGCGCATACAAATAGATCATACTAACAATATGTTACAAACAAATATATTAACAAACATCAATGTGCAGCGGTCTTATTGTAGATTAATTTAATAAGGTAGTGTTCTTTAAACTCCGATTATGTGTGGACCCGATTAACAAAATAATAGTCGTAGATCCATGAATTTGTTCTCAAGTGTTATTTCCCATTTAATATTCACATAGAGCAAATAATCTTACCAACGAAGAAATCTATCGATCTATTATTATTATGACACAAATTAAAAGAAATCTTTAAATTTAATTTCTTCTCGTGTACGTTGTTTTTAATTATTATGATACACTAGTCGTCTGCGAATTTGTTCACAATTGATTAGTTTGTTTTTAATCCAGTAAAAACCAGTTATTTTCCCGGGATACAGAGTAATCTCTGTCCGTTTCAAGAATATGTACGAAAGCAAACTGCTAACACTGTGCAAAATTTCATCAGATTAGTTTAGCTGTGAAGCCGTGTATAGCTAAGAAAGGATATGTATTCAACCCCACGGGATTTCTTTTTGGGGATGAGAAGAGCCCTATATCCAAAACCTGCATACAAGTTATATTTATGTAATATTTCATGACAATCGGTTGAGAAGTTGTTGTTTGTAAAAGCGGAAGAAACGAATATACGATTACACATTCGCGTTTATAATATTAATAAGTAAGGATAGAGTAATAAGAATAATTTAAGATGGAATAAATAATATTGTTTCCTGTTGAAAACGGATAAATAAACTAACTGTAAGGGTGTACCCGATCATCTTGGCTGTGATAGCGATGGACCTCCTGATCAGGATCTACGCAAGACGTCGATATCGCGAAAGGCTTGCGCCTTGGCCGAGTGCCCACGGCAACCTCGCATGCGCGGCGCATCAGAACTGTAGGTTGATTAACCTGCAACAATTGAATAAAATATTACATCAAAGGCCTTACAAATAAAAGTGGCAACACTTCGGATTTGTTACGCAGTGTTTTATCACACTAATATTTAACCAATAAACTTTGCATAACTACTCCAACGTTAGGTTAGGTTTTCTTTTCACCCCGATCTTTTATACGTGTACAAAACTCAAATACCACGCTTTTATTAAAATATTATTAATATTTTTTACTGTAATTTATAAGTATAACAATATTCCGCAAAGTCCTTAAATACCAACCGCCATTGTGTCATCTGTCCGACACTGGCGTCGATACTTTTTGACCACAGATCCTATATAAAGTTGGGCCATTAATATCCTTCATGTGTGTGGCTTAGAAATTGAAATTGGCTTGAGTGTGTTTTTTAATTCCCCTCATTTAAGTTCGCCTTTTTAAGGCCTTTTCGTTTAAAAAATATAAAAATCCTTTAAAGCCCCAAAGGAACAGCCAAAAATTCAAAAAGCCCTGGGGATACGATTCACCTGGTCTTCTGATAAACTGATAAAATATCTATCATCATTATATCTCCAAGGGATTAAGGGCTTGGACTAAGCATTTGTTTAAACTTTAAAATGGGCCAATGAATTCATTTTATATTAGTCCAATGTCCCTTTTTCGTATGGGAAAAACATTTAAATTTAACATAAATTAAATTAAACACCATGTGTATTCGGTATAGCATATTTTGTTAAGGCCCCAAGACGCTTAACTCAATCTCTTATATCGTATGCTCTGATAAATTTACGATACTAATATATTTATCGAACTGATTGAACACTAAATATTTAATAATCAAACATTCTTAAAATTATATTGTTAAATATACATGGCGCCGCTGAATGAAGCCCCTTCATTCAGCGGCGCCATGTATAACCTCAAGAATTTAATAATTACCCACATTCGAACTCTTGATGATTTTGCTAACACAATTTAGACAGTAGCAATCAATTTTGTACGAGCATTGTTTGCTATAAATACGGGTGGTCGATACCTTTCGTGGCATTCTCGCTCGAGACGTCGGACTGTTCGGACCTCTTAGTTATTGTCGCAATAAAAGTGTAGACCCGCAAGTTGTGGTTTTAATTACAATGAGCGAAAGTAAACAAAATCGTGACGTCACCCTTACAAAAAACAACTCTGACGCCCTTGACTCGTCATACAAGTTTAACAAAACTCTGTGTGATATAACACCAGTCTCATTAATCCTAAACTGTATTATGACGTCTAAACGTCAAATTGATATTCTTTTGTTATTTATTTATAACCTGACAGAAAAAAGGGTCCATATGGATAATAAAAAAAATCCCATTAACATTTCCCACGTACATTACTTTATCTAATTATCTTAGTTTCGTATCAGTCATCCATAACATCTTCCAAAGAAACTTCAACAGGTTCCTTCTTAAGTAAACAGCGGTCTAATGGGTTGTTGTAGTTGGGTACTTTGACGGGGTCTCTCAATTTCAATTGTACTGGATTAACTTCACATTCTATTGCAACGTCTCGAGGGCATTGTTTAAGAAAGTTCGCGGTGCCCAATAACTTAGAATGTTCTTGGTCTTGCATACCATTCCGCTTGAATGCAGACACCGGTAACTGTCGTACCTGGAATTGACAGTCTTTTAAGTTTGCACACTTTTTTCCCGTTAAGAAGGACCCATTTATATCAAATGTCAATAATTATACGAAAATCCTTTTGAAAAAAAAGTTGCTATTATCAATTATTTGATGATGGTATAACCCTTCCCTCAGATTAACAGTCACAGCCCTAAGATGTCCTTCATAGACAAAATTGATTAATTAACGCACCGAATCAGCTCATCGCTTCTTAGAGACAATAATAGGAAGTTTCTTCATAGGTTTGACGGGTAGAACAAATGGAGTATCGCTCCATGTGGCATTTCTCCAACATCTTCGTACGTACGCAATTCCCCCGCTTTCTATAAATCTCTGATCTTGAATTCCATTTCGCTTAAACGCGCTGGATGGTAGAGGGTTCACCTGTTGGTTAGTTATTTCTATTGCGCTCAAAAACACGTATTGCAAGTTTTATTTTAAATAATTTTGTTAATTTGACAATCCTAAGTCACTTTTTGTCTTTTTTTCTTTTAATAGGTAACACTTCCTGTGTAACTCTTGGGAATATTCTACGGATAGGCTCCACTGCAGCGTAAACGAAGCATTCATTGTCTCTACCACCAGCACACAAATGTCGCACTGCACCCCTGTAGCCATGGATCTGATCTTGTATACCATTCCTTCGGTATGCCGAAATAGGTAGTCTACCGTGTCGCGTGGGAACGTACTGTTCCTGAAACCAACCACAAAATATGAAACGCATAACCGCTTAGTTAGTTGGTTCCAGGAACATTTTATATTATCTCAGAACTATTGAAGACGGTATTTAATAAAGAAATATATGTACAGATAGATATTAATCGAAACTTACGATTCGTCCATCTTCATATCTATAACATGGTATCACGTACTTCGTTTTTACTGGTTTGCAAGGACTGTTGCATGTAGGACAGCAGTCATCTTTAGATGGAGGCGACCGTTGACGCTTATCATGCGAATCTGTCTTTTCAGGTATTTCATTACAACAATCATCACAACTTTTGGGTGCCTTTGCGCATTGTGGTTTATCATAATAGTATACCATTTGTCCTTTTGAACAACGGGGTAGGCAAGGATAACACATTGGTGGAGCCTCGCAATATTTCTGTGGGCTGCAGGGAGACACGAGCATAGGTGTAACTGCGTAGTCCCCTAGCTCTTCAAAGCAATATGCCATTTTTTTAATTTTCTTTATGCTTTTTTTACCACTTCGAATTTATTTACATAATATACAATTGTTACTTGTAAAATTTCGTTTACACTCGAAAATAAAATGAATATGTTTTCTGCTCTTTTCTGGTTTTTGTCAAATTTAAATATTTTTTTTTATACAATTTTGATGAGAAAGAATTTTTGTGGCCAGTATTTTTCTTGTTATGATATCTGTTCCACATAAATAGTGTTTTTATAAGTAAATGACCAGAAAGCTAAGGCTAATATTTTTCCTTTGTTTGACCTTGCTAGGCAAAAGTTGATGTCAAAAAGAGACGAATTTATGCCCGGTTCATGAATTTGTCTCGTTTTAAATGTATCTTAAATCAAACGTTACTCTACACTCGCTGTATAGATTTCTAGATCGAGGATGCATTTTGAGGAATGAATGTTATCTTTTAAGGAAATATATAGGCTGCATTTATGAGAAAAAGCTTTATGCACTATAAATAAATAGAACGCCCTTTGCTAAACAATTATGGCTATATATATTGATTTCTTTCACCTATATAAGTTAGAGTATCATCATGATCAATCCATTACCGGCTCACTACAGAGCACGGGTCTCCTCTCAATATGAAAAGGGTTTGGACACTATGGAGAACTCTTAGGCGTGCAGGTTTCCTCACGATGTTTTCCTTCACCGTTGAAGGAAGTGATATTTTAATATATTTTTTTAAAACGCACATAACTCCGAAAAGATAGAGGTGCGTGCCCGGACTCGAACCGCCGACCTCTGATTAGAAGGCTGACGCCCTAACCACAAGGCTATCACCGCTTCTACTCTTAATAATAGGTGGTAACTATAATACATTGATTTTTTTCTTTCAAAGTAGCTATTGTACGAGTTAAGTAGCTGTCGGAAGCTTTCACAAACATTTTCAGTCGCAGCCTTGTCGCCGCCAATTCGAAAATGCAATTTTCTCAATGCAAATCGAACGCCTCAGACAGATTTAATGCCTTTCTGCTCATCATTTCCGGTGAGAGTTGAGGATAGCCGCGTTTGTGGGAAACGGAGGGTATTTGGCAAATTGTGCTAGGTACTTCACAGTCTAGACGGCGTCGGTGCTACGAACTCAAAGATATACTCAAAAGGGGAAGTAGTATATATTCCAATCCTAAATTAAATAATCATTTAACAGAGCAAATTAAATATGTTGCTTACCTCAAGCAATATTGTTGTATTAATTATTTGATTATAGATTACTTAGTCAATAGTAAAGACTTGAAGAGATTAGATTCTTAGATCTAACTTGGTAAGGAAATGCCTAACTTTCTGAAGACTCTTAAAACTGCCGAACTTGACAGGTCGCGGCTTTAAGGATACTGTGTTTTTCCAACCTTTATTATTAAACAAAAAACTTGATTTAAATATTCACACTAATATACTGTAACTCTATGTTAAAAGCAATGTTGCACTTCTAATCCTACATTAAAGAATCATTTAACAGAGAAAATTAAAATTTATTTACCTCAAGCAATATTTTTGTATTATTGATTTGATTATAGATTACTTAGTCAAGAATAAAGTTTTTGAGGCTGGATTTCATTCGTTCGTATTATTGTTAACCATGTACGCGAAACCACTTCACCGATGTTTGTGTGTCTTGCATTAGGAAGTTATTTTTTTTTTATTGTACCTTAATAAAAGTTATTAAGAAAAGGGTGACCTAGTTAATAAATAAATTTTATAGGATAGGAACACAACTCAGGTTTTCTTACCTTAAACTAAAACTTTCCTAACGCTGTTATAATCTTAACTTCAATATTTATCTTGATAGTAAACAAAGGGGACTCGAAAGTAAACGAAGCGTTGAAAATCTCGGTGGATTGGGAGCACTTTTGTGCACGACAAATTTATGATCTAAAGTAAGTTATAAATTATTTTGTTGGTCATTTTTAATCTGTGGCCTTAGTTTACAAGAAATTGAACGTGATTTCACGATTTGTTGTTGTAAAATTTTTATGTTTAGGTATAATTACTTTAATGAAAATGTAAAACTAGTCATATAGGACTTGTAAATACTTAAACAAATACGCTTGTAAAATTTAAACCTTTCTTCCAAAAATATTACTAAACCAAATGTCCTCCTGGCGTCCATTGTCATTGCTATTTTTCGTGGACCAATCACTTGCCACCGTTTTGACCGGAACCAATAGCATGGCGGCACGACATGATGACAACCAACTTAATACATGCATAATAGTATTCTAGTCAAGTTTTATACTCTTTTGTACGTATACAGATTAATAACATTTTAACCCTTACAAACAACTTGTAAAATAGATGTCTTAGCTAATAAATACATCACAATTTATATTTATAGCTTCTTAGAATCGCGGCGATATATAATTAATCATATAGGACTATAAAGCAATATATAGCGTGACCCAAATGTTTCGAAGTCTAGGTTTGAGATTTTAGGCGAACACTGAAAAAATAAGAATCATAAGGTGTGATAGATAGCTAGATAAGCATTAGCACTTGAACATGTTAATTTCCGAACGTTATATAAATTCTAAGAAATAATCTGACGAAGGGCCTCGTTACCATATTTATGTATATAGAGAAACTTTGGTCCGAGAGCTATGTTCACGAGGTGATTTACGATACGATTCCCCAAAGAATTACATTATGCGAATATGTAGGGTCGCACCAGATATATTTCATGTCTAATAAAGCAGCATAAAGGATATTGTGTTCTCCAAATAGATATAAATCAAAGAATTATATTTTAAAAATAAGGTTTGATACATAGGCCTATTTTTCGACACCAAATTACTTTAATTTTTCGGTTATAGTAACCTTAAGAATAATGCAGCCACATTTTTCTCAAGATTTAGACATAACTTTGCATTCAATGTTAATACTTTAATGTTATGAATTAAAAATGTTTATGCTTTTGTTTTTCTTTCACATAGCATCGAAGCAACAGATAAACGTGCAAAAAGGTAGTATATAAAGGATACATTTAATACCGCTTAAATTAATGTAGGCAGCCTACAGTTATTTTGTTACGCGAGACTAATACATATATAAGAGAATACCACTGATGAAACAAAAGAACTACTAGCGGTTTCGATCACGTATACTGTTACTAATGATGAGTTCTATCCAATACCAAAAAAGGATGATACGCAAAAGGCGGAAGCAGCCAGGCCACTAAGGTAAAGTTTAGTTCCTACTTGAAATTGTAGACATCAATCTTCCGTATATAATGAACGGTAACAAGGAGTATTGCCTGACTTTTGTATACGATCTGTGGTCATCGGTCATTTTTGACAGTTTTGGCGGTTGGAGTTCAACCACTTGACGGAAAATATTGTTAATGGAATATTTATAGAAACGTTCTTAAAAGTATTTTAGCAACACGAAGTCTTTCTACTTTGGTTCCTGACTACAGGCGAAAGCTTACAATAATAATCTCAAATTAATTTATTCGCACCGTGAAAATCCTTTATAAGCACAGGGATTCAGAACGTATGCCGTAAACAGTGAAGACACAGAAACCATATAATAAGAAGGTGTTCAATAACTTACCAAAACGCCTACTCGACTCACCATTATACTGTGAAATACTCGTGTATTAGATCGAATGATATCCACATGGAATGGAATATAAAATACGACGAGCGATACGATATTGTAACAAGCAGCGTCATTTGTCAATAGCAACGGTATAGTCTCCTTTTAAAGGTTGGGTATAGAAAGGGTATAAGGGGACTATTTTTACAACATCCGTTCATCTTCCTGTCGGGAAGGAGGGCAGAGAATAATGCGCATAATTTAATACAAAATATGTACTTTCTGTACAAGTTAACATAAATATTTCTTTACGTGCCCGCCTTGGGGGTGGGCAAGTGGATCATTTCTCCAATTAAGGTGAAATATGAAATGAGCTCCTTTTTTTACTTTCATTTTTGATTTCTCATACAAGCTGAGAACGAAATTGTCAGTTATAAGCTAGAATTTACTTATCGGAATGAGTTAAAACTTGGTAATGCCTAACTTTCTGAAGACTGCTTCTTATCTCTTAAAACTGCCGAACCTGACAGGTCTCGGCTTTAAGGATACTGAGTTTGTCCAACCTTTATTTTTAAATCAAAAAACTTGATTTAATTATTCACACTATTATACTCGATGTTAAAAGCAATGTTGCACTTCGCATATTTTCAATATCGATTAATTCAAAATGACTTATACATGACACATATTTTTTTTATTCCAGTACAAGTCCCCTTGCAATCTTACTTAAGTAATGATGCTGTCTATGATGGTTAACCGAGCTAACCTGTTAGGTGTATGGTTAACCCACACTAATTGGTTTCTACGCAACATCGGCCGGAACGCTAAACGTCTTTGTCGGTAGGGTGTTAACTTGCCACGGCCGAAGCCTCCTACCACCCGAGGGCTACCGACTTTATAACTCTATAGCGCACTCGCTGCTTCAATGTAGTCGTCAATATTTGGTTTTTCTTTATGTACGTACTTAACTTAATTTGAGCAAGTTTAGTTATCACATACTTAAAGGTAAAGGAAAAAATCGTGAGAAAACCTACACGCTTATATGTTATACATAGCGTTCTCAAAGGGGTGTGAAATCGTCTAATTCCCAATTCGTCAGCATGGTGGCCTCTGGCTAAAACCCTTCTCACGCTACATATACCCGCACCCGTGGCGGAGAGTAGGGTTGGTAACGACGATGTTGCTGATTACATCATTAAAAATAAATTGATGGACATTTTGTTGGTTGGTTTATCGAAGTTTAAGTCTAACCCTGAACCTAGACTACTTACCAATCCTACTTATCGTGGAAACGGGTGTTAGAAGGTAAATAATAATAAATAAATAAAACATACCCTTCTTAAACTGCAAGATAGTTTGTCTGCTTTGTGACATTAGAAATCGTTTTATAACTTCCTTATTAATATCTCTAGGAATTTATGTCAAATATTTCACCTAAAATCGTAATGTTATAATAGCAAGGTTTTTGTGCTGAGCACGAAATTTTTCATACAGCAAGGTTCAGAATGACATCTAAATCCATATCTCATATTTATACAAATTAGTTTGAGTGGTTTTAATTTTCTTAAAAAGTATAAAAGATGTTTTTGGGAAACCAATAATCAATGTTTCATGTCTGTTTTAGGCGAATATTAAACGTACGTTTACGTATTAAACTTCTATTGTGTAAGAATTCCCGATTTCAGGGAATTTATTATCTATAAATTGTCTTTTTTGCTGGTCTAGCCATGAGGATTTATTGCCTACTCTATCAACAAATACGTACCAACTGGCAAGCGATTTAACGTTACGATACGATGTCGCGACAAAACAGATTATCCACTTTATACCTATTCGATAGCGGTTGGAATCGAATTTTTGTTATTGGAGCGCCTTTTTACTACATAGCTTTTTCGGAACACCATATTATTATAGATGCATATGCTCTATACAATTTTGTGTACGTTTTAAAATAATCGAATCACACAATTTTTTTATTTTTTATTTTTTGGTTTGTCCTGAATACTCTCTAGAATGCTTAAACTTTTTTTACGTTAATTTCTACGTGGCGGACAGAACTTTTCAACTAGCTATGTTAATTTTTAGATAGTAAAATCAATTTTAAGTATGCTCACTATATAAAAGTTATTAAAACGTCAAATCTGTCTATTTGTAGTGTGACGACCATCAGTTCTGAAGGTAAATTCTGCAGAGAAAGTAGCCGCCAAAAAACTCAGCACTTTTTCCCAATATCAATTTATAATTTACCAATATTTTTTCTTACTTGTGAGAGATAAAAGCGTAAGCTTGTTTTTAAGTAGTCTCGTCTCATTAATTAGTCACCTTGACGTAATAAAAAAGGATATTTAAAAAAATGCTTACACGCAGCTAAGAGATAAGGCCGATTTTGCACCCAATACTCATTTTGCTTATGCTTTTTGATTTTATTTTCTTGTGTTATTTATTTGTGTTTAGTTTTTTTTTTATTCACCACAACTTAGCCCTTGACTGCATCTCACCTGATGGTAAGTGATGATGATGAACGCTAAATCGCTTGGCGACACGTCTTTGTCGGTAGGGTGGTAACTAGCCACAGCCGAAGCCTCCCACAAGACCACACTCGAGCCGGGACGTCAATTAAATATATATTTATTTTATGTAGAAGTGTGTTAAAAATGTGTTTTTTGTTTTTTTTTTCAGCCACCCACATTTTGAACCGACACCGAACTAAAAAACCGAGCGATGGGAAATAACGTGTCTGGAATCGTTTTAGTGCGGGCGATTCTGACGATATTGTAGAATTTTCTTGGAAGGAGAAATCACTTTGTTGAAAGTGTTTTAGCCTATTCTACTAAAACTATCTCTACGATCATAATATATCTTACTTAATTAATGTTTATAATAGTTAAAGCGGTGATAGCCTAGCGGTGAGGGCCTCAGCTTCCTAATCATAGGTCGGCGGTTCGAATACGGGCACGCACCTCTAACTTTTCGGAGTTATGTGCGTTTTAAAAAAAAAATTAAAAATTTCACTTCCTTCAACGGTGAAGGAAAACATCGAGTTCTCCATAATGTTTTCAAAGGCGTGTGAAGTCTGCCAATCCGCACATGGCCAGCGTGGTGAACTCTGGCCAAACCCTTCTCATATTGAGAGGAGACCCGTGCTCTGTAGTGAGCCGGTAATGGGTTGATCATGATGATGATGATGATGAATAGTAATACAAGGTAGCTGTCAGCTATGTAAAGTAAATGGCGACTTTAAATTTACTACGAACTTCAATGTGTTTTTGGCTAGTGCAAAGCGTAATGGTCGAACAGATAACATAAATAATGGGAAAAAAAACTTAAGCTCGTAAAGTGAACCATACATAAAACGTTTTACTCGGTTTCCAAGCGGTAAAATGCATTTAGAGTAAGAAGAAATGTGTTTTCCAAATGTGTTTTTTTGTTTTTTTATTTTTCAACTTGCCACCCACATTTTTGTGTAAGAGAGGTTTTAAATGTGATTTAGTTTTTCAACAAATTTGCGTCCCTCTCTAGGTAGTTTTAACCGACCAACAAGATTGTATCATATTCTTGGCAGCTTAGTTTAGGGGTATCACTAAACTAAGCTGCCAAGAAGTTTTTATACTAGTTTTTTGTTCTCTAAAACATCGTTACTAATAACTTTACCTATATATTGTATAAGACTCACTTACTGAACAAGCAATGAAAACAAATATAATACAATGATTCAATAATTCTATTGACGTATTGTAATTATTTCTAAAATACTATTCACTATTACTTCCGCCGTATCTAGTTATTATGGTGGAAATACCAACTTAAAAATACTTTGACAGTGCTTGGAAAAATAAAAAATATAAACATAAGGATATATAAGGAAGGTATTGTATACGATAGCCTCAAGCAATAAGGTTGCCTTTTTGCATATGTATGTGTAATAGTGATTGTTATGTTAACCTTTATTCTATGCTTTTATGTCCAATAAAGACTTTTATCTATCTAGATTATATCAATCAAGTCCAGTTTAAGATATTGTTAAGAATTAAAATTAAAATAATCTTGACAAGATTAAAAAAGAAAAAATATGAAATAAATCACTGCAAAGTAAAATCGCTTAAGTGATTGGTTATGTTGAAAAAAATTATAAAAGTGCATTTTTGAACTTTTCAAGCAAAATAAACGATCCAGTTAGGACAAATTTGCTTTACATTGTATTGCTTTTCAAATGTTAAATGAAACGACGGAAGCAAAAGTATAAATAAAACGAAAATTGGAAGCAGTGTTGGCACGAAAATCGTTAAATTGTTTTAAAATTGTTACAGCAGTGATCGGACAAAGCTGAATTTTTCACGTTGACGCATTTTATTGGTTTGTTTACTAATAATTGGTGGCTGCAGGTACGCAAAATCTAAATTCTCGATAAAACTTTTCCGACTTAAGAGTATCATCGAGTTTTTTTTTTCGGACTAACTATTAGCTGTGTTAACCCTACAGTGGCGACAGCGTAACCGGGCTGTTTCTACTGTTCTGCTTCGGAAAGAAGCTCTGCCAGAAGAAATTTTGAGCCCTAGGGCTCGAAGAAACTAGGGGAACGTCTGCCTAAGGGCACACCCTGTGAGGCTGTACCTCGGCTTAGGCGACGTTTGACGGGGGGCCGGACGGTGAGTGGTCCGTACGTCTCCGAGGCCGTGGATGGAGCACACGTCTCGGCATGGGCCCTAGCTTGGCGGTTCTTACGCGTCAGTAGTTATCCGCATGTAACGGTATCAGTGGTTAGATAACTAGGGTATATACAATTTTTCTCAACTGGTTTACAATGCTTACTAAACTAAGACATAGTTTAGTTACTCTATAGAGAGTAATGCCTTTGTTTTAAAAATATTAAAAATTGATAAAAAGGTGATAAAGGTTGAGCTGTGATGGCCTTGTGGTTAGGACTTCGGCTTTCCTTTCAGGGTAGACCAAGTTTAATTTCTGACACGTGCATCTAACTTTCCTGAGTTACATGTGTTTTAGCAATCTAAAACTTAATTGCTAAAAACACGTGTAACTAAACTAAGTCTTAATATTAAAATATAATAAAAGTTGCCCAAATTAAATACAGGAGACCGTGACTGGAAGTTCTCCATTATGTTATCAAAGACGAAGAGATCTACCTATTGGTACTAAGCCGGTGTAGTGGACTACGGCAGCAGCCCATATCATGCATGCATGTACCTATTATTAATAAATTATATATAGTCTTATATTTGAATAGATTAATATGTTTTTTTTAACGCTGGAAATACGTTAACGCATCCCCTCCGGAGGCGATGCAGACATAACTGCGCCGCTTCCGACGGGGTATGGGGGACTCCCCGGCCAGACTGGCGACCAGAATACCCACTAAAACCCAGCGATGCTTCTTCGCGTCGCCTGGCGGCTGGGTCACGGGATCGCTTGAGCACTGGACCACAATAATAGATTAAAATTACCTAATTCATTCAAACTCCAGCCTCCTCACCAACATAGGCCACTAAATGTAGTAGCGATTAGCCACTTCGTCCACGTTTATTTTTAAAGAACTTTGAAAAAAGTTTATTATTATTACAAAATTGCAACTAAAGCTAAAGTTAACAATAAAGCTATGCACCTTGGAAGCTGTGATAGCCTAGTGGTTAGGATATCCGCCTCCAAATCAGAGTTCGGTGTTCGAATCCAGGCACGCACCTCTAATTTTTCTTTTTTAAGTAATTAAAATATCACTTGATTCAGCAGTGAAAGAAAACATCGTGAGGAAACCTGCACGTCTGAGAGTTCCCCATAATGTTCACAAAGGTGTGTGAAGTCTGCCAATTCGCACATGGCCAGCGTGGTTGACAAAGGCCAAGCCCTTCTCATATTGAGAGGAGACCCGCGCTCTGTAGTGAGCCGAGAATGGGTTGATCATCATGATGATGATGATGATTATGCACCTGTTTTCTATAAGTAGTTTATTCCGTAGTTACCGTTTATTTTCCCGGTCTTAACCTACGTTTGTATTCAGGATGTCAGCTACCTGTATGGTTTATTTAGTAAGGTTGGTTACTAAGCCTTACATAAAATAGTTACAGAGTTATTTCTTCTTATCCCGCGAGAACATTTCTCGTGTGATATGTATTAAAACTCATAAAATGTATTGAATGTGCAGGAATAGTACGGTTCTATTATTAGTATAGATAGGTAGATAGATAAAAATTTATTGGAAAATCTACTTTAGAGGATTTTCAATTATTTACATACCTAATTGTGTTTTTTGCTAAGTAAGTTCTAGAAACTTTGGGTACCGGTAAAGTTAGCAGCAGAGTTTTTAGAGTTCCACCAAGTGTAAAATGTAACGGTCGAGCGGGCGGCGTAAATAACAGATGGAAAAGGGTGAGCAAGAAAAACTTCCACCGTACTTTAGTAGAAAATGTAATTTTGAAATCTCTTTTAACTTTTATTTGATTTTAATTGAGTTTACTTATAATAAAGTGCGAGCATTTATAATCAAGGCGTAATTTGAAAGTTTTTAAAAGTTTACTTCTGATTACACTACAATTTCTTAGTCATAATTTTAGTTAGGTAAACTGGCTGGTACTACTGATTTGATTCACGTAATTTTTTTTATTTCCAGTCCTTCCTTAAACACGTAAGTATTTTACTAATAATTCATTTAGTATGTATATACTCGTAACTCAAATATAATATGTATATACTGCCTACATCCATCAGAGTAATACTTAGTATCATAGTCATTGTGTTTTTCTTGTACGAAATATTGCTCTTATAAAATAGCTCTTATGTAATTTAAAGTAGCAAGTAAGATGGTGATCTTAATTAGAAAATTTGCCCGGTTAAGTTTCTTGTGGGCTTCTTCTTAGACGTTTGGCAAACTGACCACCATCAATTCACTACTATGTAAATTATTGTCGTGTAAAAAGTGCCTTTATTGTAAGTATTATTTGATTAAAAATTATGATTCATTGACATTTAAAAAAATTAAGGTTTTCTTTTTTTTAAAGCATCAAAGGGTACTTGTGAACCAATTAAGCTATTAGTTACTTACTAATAGCTTAATTGTTTTTTTTTTTTATGTTATTACTATTTATTATATTTTAATAGTTTAAATTTCAATATTGTAATTAAAACATTTTGGTGCTGTGACAGTACTGTATAATAAGCTCAAAAGTACCTAAGTAATATCAAAGAGATTAGCAATAGTTTTCCATATAATCAAAATAGTAGAAGAGGACGAAAAGAGTGTATTTCCAATAACCGATAGCTGAAAAGTATCTTAAATCTCTTTGCTATTGACAAATGGTGCTTGTTGCAATAAAGTATCGATTTTAGAGCACTTCGTTTTTTAAATTACATCCCATCTCTATATCATTCAATCATATAACTAAAAAAATATGGGTAGCACAATCTTCTCTTTCGATCGGACTACAAACGCTACGTTGCGAATTAGGATTATATTAGAATGACGTATATTCAATTTATAATTAACTAGCTTTTAACCGCGGCTTCGCTCACATTGAAACTATTTCATATCTATCAGAGATCATGACAATAGAAATGGACCAATATGATAACTATATTTCTACTTAACCATTTTTTTCTTTCATAATATTTTTTAAATAAAAAAGTATCCTTCTGATACCTCAAAAAATATATACACAAAGTTTCATGACGATCGGTTGAGTAGTTTTTACGTGAAAGCCTAACAAACATCCCATCAAACATTTACATTTTTAAGGATGGATATTCACTAGGTTGAAATTTTAATTATTCGCCATTGAAACTGTAATGCATATCAATTCGAAATCATTTATTTAAATTAAGCTCTGTTTAGGGTCTAACAAGATTTATCTGTTTTTTTTTTTTTTCAATATTGATGCAAATATTGAAAAAAAAACATATTAAAAAAAATTATCATAGGCTACATTGAAAAATAATATATTATCTGACAAGTTAAAATGTCACTTGTTTAATTATTTTATGTTTAAATCTTATAAAAAAATATATATATATAATACCGATAAATCACACCTGTTACAAGCGATAAAGTCAAAATGAATAAATATGCTGAGTACATTAATTAAATTATGCTTTGCAAATTTAATGTGGCATTGCATTGAAACAAATTATAACCCTAATTTTACTATGCTCGAGGGTAAAATCGCTGAAAAAGTTAGCTTTATTGATTCATCATCATACATTTAGACTTTTGTTAAAAGTAAAAATAAATATATTTCATTAATTAAATATATTCGCCATGGTTCGCTACACTTTATTTCAAAAAATAATTACTATTAGCGAGAACATTTTTAATTTACAGATTTTTTATCAATTGTATTTACAAGTTATTCAAAAGGGACACACAAGGTCTAATACGTTTAAATAATGTAAACTCGTTCTACTTTGATTCGCTATAAATAACTTCGAATCGATATTGTATCGATTCGAAGACTCAGAGAAACTCTGTCTCATGAAAACTTCATCGTCAACTTTATTGCAAAGCGAATTTATTACAGTCAGTAATTGGCGCTTAAAATTCATGATATTTAAATATCTGGAACTTTTTAATAGGAATTTAAATGACTGTAAATAAAATGTATTTTACTGTGAACTTCTTCAAAAACCACCGTTAACATATTTAGTTCCACAGAGGCAGTTTCCTCGTCTCGTTATGAGCGACCTTTTTATTTCTTTCACACAAAATACCTATATGGGATTCGTGTTCAATATCTAAAAGTGGAAAATACGATAAACAAAAGTGGGTTATTGTCGGCTCACGTTCAGGCAGTTTTTTTGTATGCTCTTACTCAATAAAAAATTCAATAATCCCGCGATGTGGTGAATAAAGTACCTAGCCGAATTTGAATTGGCAAGTTCAAGCCCATACATATTCAGTTAGAGGAAGCGACGCAGTGCGCAAAACTTTTGGCACTCTCGCTTGCATACAAAAAATGAAAGTGGCTTGCGACGGTTGAAATGGCGCATTTCTCTCGCTGATCTTTACTTGACCCACATATTATGCTAATACCTTAACTTTCTGAATATACAGTCGCTTCTTTTAAGTGTCATCGTGTAAGCTTTGGCACCTTTGTATATACTCGTAACTAGCTTTTGCCAGCTGCTTCGCTTGTTTTCTCGTTCTCGTGTTTCTAACTTCAATTCTCAGAGACTTTCATACCAATTGCAAACCTCTATTTTGCCTACTAAGTGGATGTTGCTTACCTTTTTTTTATAGACTACAAGTTTGCCTTGATGGCTATTTCACCTGGTGGTAAGTGATGATGCAGTCTAGGATGGCTAACCTGTTAGGGGTATGAAACCCACAATCCTAATTGGTTACTACGCGACATCGTGCTGAAACGCTTAATTGATTGGCGACAAGTCTTTGACGATAGGGTGGTAACTACCGGCCTGGTTGCGGTTGTGTGCGCGAGCGAAACCCGTGACCCGGCCACCAGGCGGCGGGAAAGGATATGCACCGTGGGGGTTTAGTCAGTAAGAGTCTGACATAACCGCCGCGTCTCCTCGGACGCGGGGTATCCATGAGGATTACCCACATGGTTAAGGGTGGTAACTAGCCACGGCCAAAGCCTCCCATAAGACTTGAGCTGGGAATCGAACCCTGGACCTCCAGCTTTATAATGCGACAGCGAACGCGTTGCGCCACGAAGGACGTCAAACGTTGAGTGGACGATAACGTACCATATTGCAATCAAATCTTTCCTATAGTCTGAACTGTGCGCTGACATAAAAATAAAGAAGACTAGCTATAAATTTAGCTCATAACAGCATCCTCATGAAATTTTCATGTCGAACGTAGGTATCCTAGCAACCGAGAAACTATTACAAAATACTTAGCATGGTTTTACTGGCATAAGTGTTGAGAAATTCACTCACTTAATGGCAATGTATTTATTCCTTTAAATGAACCACGGCTATGTATAGTCACAACCTGTCTAAGATGAGACGTTTTCAAAACAAAAAAAATCAAATCAAAAATAGCTGTTTATTCATGTAAACCTATTCCAGGCATCTATGAATCGTTCATAAATATATAATATATTTTAATTTATGATGGTGATCACTTGCCAACATTTGACGACCGCCGTCACGCGGCGCGTGCGCTGTTGCATTATAAATTTGGAGGTCCTGGGTTCAATTCCCGGCTCGAGTCTGGTCTGGTGGGAGGCTATGGCCGTGATTCCCAACAAAGACGTGTCGCCAAGCGATGTAGGCACGATGTTGTGTAGAAACCAATTAAGAATATGGATTTACTATACCCCTAACAGGTTAGCCCGCTACCATCTTAGACTGCATCACCCGCTGTCCAGGGCTAACTTGTGGTGTCTAAAAAGATGACCACAGCAAACTAAGCCGGGATTTACTACAGTATAGACCCCTCTCTGCTCTTAATCATACCTGAGAAGTTATCAGACTTAATAAGAAATGTCTAGTACCAAACTCAACTTAATATTGTTTATGTATGTAAACTAAAGGCCTAAATTCCTTAAATTCGTTCATAAGTTTATACATAAGAAGGTGCAAAATATACACAGATACGTAATAATAGATGTTGCTCTCGACTTCTTTCATTTTGGTATATTAAAAATCTTCTCACGATCCTGGGCCGAAAGTGCCTTAATCATGTGTCAAAGATGCAAGCTATCCCCATGCAAAATATTAAAAAGATAGGAAACTGTGCAAATGTAAGTCAAATTTTGAACATGTGGCTTTTCCGGAATGGATTATTATATGTTCATTTGCAGGACAAAAAGCTCTATATCTCCAAAATAAAACTTGCACGGGTGAAGTGATTAAGCCGAACAAACAAAACAGACAAAGTTTCATATAATAATAGGTTTATTTTAAGTATTTTCATTGAATTTACTTGCGATTTCCTCATCCGTAATTAGACGACTTACCTATCTATTTTGATAATTTGAGGGCTGTTTTGTAACGACGCCTATACAGCTGTTTCATCTCATTTATTTCAAGTAGGCCTACTTGATAAGCTTACTTGAAATGTCAAGTATGTCTGTTTGTACTAAGTAACACCAATTGGGAAGGCATATTTCGAAGACCTACGTGGCGCAGCACGCGCTTTCGCATTTTAATAGTTGGAGGTCCTGGGTTCGATTCCCAGCTCGAACCTGGTCTGGTGGAGGCTTCAGCCGTGGTCAGTTACCACCCTACCGACACAGACGTATCACCCAGCGATTTAGCGTTCTGGTACGATGTCGCGTAGAAAACAATTTAGAGTTTGGTTTTGGTTAGGTTACCCCTAACAAACTGTCAACAGATTAGCCCTCTACCATCATAGTATTTATCATAACTTACCATCAGGCGAGATTATATTCCACCCAGTTCCTGTCAGTAGAAGGCTAGAAATTCTCAATTCAATTCTCATTTATCATATTATAAATTACACCTACTAATAATTTTAACAACTCAAGGTTTCCTGGGTTCAAGGCACATCGCTAAGGTCGCGTAGGTGGGGAAGGTACGAGTTTATTCGGTATAAATATAGAAAGCTAATTTTGAATACCTACGGTATGCGTAATTTATTGGTGAAATTAATTTGTTACAATCAGTAGATACGTATTAAATTTTTAAGATGATGTTGCAAGTGCGATCGTGACTCGCTATGGAATGGGATTTCTTAATCAAACTGCATAGAGATTTAGCTGGAATAATAGTCTGTTTTACATTATGGAAATGTGCGAACAGGTTTACCACCGATTAGGACCAATAGATTAATGGCCTCACCTGTGAAGACAGAAGACTCAGGATGGCGTTTAAATTCTATGATGATTTTATACATAGAAACCAAAAAGAGGCAGTTTTGATGCATCAGTGCTACTAAGATTATGAATCGACAAATTTGACTAATTTCTTGGTAATTTAATGTTGGTATTATATGGAAAATAGTAAGTAAAAAAAATTACTTGCTGGTATATTTAAGCAAGCTAACTTGAAAGTAAACAGAATAGTTTAGATTGATAGGTGCATGTGCGATTTGGGCTATCCAATGAGAGTGTGCTAAACCGAATTAACTAAAATACGCAGCATAATATCGGAACGCTAAATCGATCAGCGTATGGACGGTCTTTAAGTGTAGTTGGTGGCTGTTAAACTACCGCAAAAGGTAGGTAGTCGCAGGTTTGGTCTACAGGTAAGTCACACCAGACCGAACCGGAGAAGATGCTGAGTTAATAAATTATCAATTTGACAACCTCCGTGGTGCAGTGCGTGCGCTGTCGCATTATAAAAGTTGAAGGTCCTGGGATCAAATCCCGACTGGAGTCTGGTCTGGGGGAGGCATCGGCCGTGGCTAGTGACCACCCTACCGACAAAGACGTATCGCCAAGCGATTTAGCGTTCCCGCACGATGTAGCGTAGAAACTGATGGAAGTATAGGTTTGCCATACTATAACTGGGTAGCTCGCTACCATCTTAGACTGCATCATCACCTACCATCAGGTGAGATTGCCGTCAAGGACTAACTTGTTGTGTATAAAAAAAACAAATATCACCTACGATACGAAGTGGAGAACTCCTACTTATGTGATAACAATGCTTGCCAATGCCACTGGGCCGTTGTTAAATTCTAAACGATAAAAATCCTTCGAATTTAATGTTACTTAAATCCTCTCTCATTTCAAATAGATTAAAAATTAAATTAAAAATTAAAATTGCGTTTATTCAGCCATTATAAGGAAAAAATTACATCACAACTAAAAACGAATGTGTCCTGAAATTGGCTGAACAGGGCGCTGCCTCAGCTTGATGCTGCGTCAAAATTGACTGCAGCGCTGATTTTCAGGCATAACCCATGCTGATATCACGGAGTGACTGGGAAAGTGCTCCTTTAGTGTGTGATTAGATTAGATGAGATTACTGAAATTAACTACTTATTCTTGGTTGTTTTTCAAACGCCTCTCCCACGTTTTATTATAACAATGAAAAGAAAAAAAAATATGAAAGCTTTCAGATTCTTTTTCTAATATAAACAATTGTTAAAATACAGTTGGATGCCAAAACAGCGGATTTAAAAAATATATTTAAGAATGCTTGTTATTGCTAGTTAGTTGCTATTAATTATTAGGGCGTTTTTATTGGAGACACCGCATGGTAAGATAAATTGTAGTTATTTTATAAATTGTACCTATTCATTTTGGGCCTTTATTAAAGTACTGCTATATACAGGATCTAAATGGATCGTTTTTATCTTCATTCCATTATAAGTTAGCCCTTGACGATAATCTCACCTGGTGGTAAGTGAGGATGCAGTTTGTGATGGTAGCGGGCTAACCTGTTAGGAAAAATCCATACTCCTAATTGGTTTCTCCGACATCGTGCGAACCGCTTAATCGCTTGGCGACACGTCTTTGTCGGTAGGTGGTAACTAGCCACGGCTGAAGCCTACCATCAGAACAGCCTCCAGCCGGGAATCAAACGCAGGACCTCCAACTTAATAATGCGTCAGCGCACATGCTCCGCTAGGGAAGTCGTCAAAAACATTTACTCACTGAACGACAAGCGATCTTAAACTTAGATTTTTTTATTCAGACTATGTCTTCAGTGACGCTGTACTGTTATGCGTTTTAAGCCCCAACTTAAAAAGAAACAAGTGCGTAAACTTGAAAATAAATTTTCGCAATTTCAATTTATTTGATACTAATCGATTCCCGCGCCTTCGTCCGCGTAGATTAGGGGTTTTTAAAAACTCCTACGGAATTAGTTACTTATTCAAGGAAAATTTCTGTGGCAAGTAGAAACTATATATAGTTCATTGACGTGATATCAATCCCGCGGGAAATGTAACGGGATAAAAAGTATCCTATGCCCATCTCCTGGTTCCAAGCTACCTTACCACCGATTCTCAGCCAAATCGGTTCAGCCATTCTTGAGTTATAAATTATGTAACTAACACGACTTTCTTTTAAATTGGTATATAGATTTAGTGTACTGTGACTTCGGCGGTATTTCTTAGACACTACGAATATCTAGGTAGCGTTCAGCTTACGCTACATCATTTAGTACTCTGCGGGATACCCAAGCCATTAGCAAGTATATACGGCACTTCAGAGTCGCAATTAGTAAGCTTTAGATACTTGATGATCGAGACCCGATCGTGGAAACAGTTTCAGCTCATGTAAAATTTACGGTGGCTATATAGTGAGGGTACGACAAAAGACATGTATATCATTCATGCAGTATTGTATCTTCACTCGAAGAAACAAAAAAAAGCGTTGTGATTAGTGTTTCGATATATTTTTATACACCACAAGTTAGCCCTTGACGGCTATCTCACCTGATGTTAAGTGAAGGTGCAGTTTAGGATAGTAGCGTGCTAAACTGGTAGGGGTATGGTAAACCCATACTCCTAGTTATTGGGTGCTACGAGACATCATGCCGCAATGCTAAATCGCTTTGCGACACGTCTTTGTCGGTAGGGGGGTTAGGTTAATTAGCCACAACCGAAGCTTCCCACCAGACCAGACTCTAGACGGGAATCGAATGCAGGACCTCCAACTTTATAATGCGACAGCGAGCGCGCTGCGCCACGGAGGTCGTCAAAAATTCGTGTACCGTTGTAGCAATACGTACCGTGAGATAGCTCGTACGAAATGTTATGATTGGCGTGGCTTAGTTTACTTTAAATAATTCATTGATAATATAAACACTTGCGACCTACAAATCGAGCTGATTCCTTTTATTGCTGTACTTGCTATGATGGTGATATATGGTGGTACAGGATAGCTACTCTGAGTATTATGCTAGAAGCTAACTTTAACTTTGCTTTTACCAGCATAACTTATAATGTTAACAAAAGTTCGTAAAATATTAGTGTTAATATGTCAACTATGGAGTTGTTAAGTTATGACGTTAGGTCGTAGACTCAGAAGGGTAAGTTTATTGCGTCGTTAGTTTACATCGAACTTTACACTGGGACCACCTTCTGCTTATTGAGATGGCGAGGAATAGGATACTGGATCCATATTACATACATATTGTAGTTCAGAAGTTGCTTGTTTGTATTTGTTGTATTTTCATCTTTATTAAGTAGTACATCTTCGAGAATGAGTCTTTCAGTAAACTACGAATTGTGTTTATTCTTCCTCTATCCAAACAAGTATAACCCGTGAATTAAATATGACATAAAAAGATAAAACGTAATTACGACAATCAAAAAAGGAAAACAAACTAAAGTACTCACAAAATATTTAAAAAATCCAACGAGGTAGAATTTTTAACTATGTCACACTCGCGTCAAATATTTACGTTTTACATGAATTCATTTATAAGCAGATGTTCGTTTCAACGGAAATTTCTCATAAAATGAAACATTTTCGAATGAATCATTTTGTATCAACTTCCACTTTTGCTAAAAATTTTAGAGTACAGCCCCCGGGGATAGCATTAAAGTTTCACTACATTGTTAGTCGGAAAATTTTATCCAAAAAACATTTTGCCGCAGCCATTAGCAAGTTTTCAAGGCCGAGTTAAAAACCGTACGTTCTTGTAACACTAATGGAGTAAGTTGTGCTGTAAATTCACTCAGGAGAGTCCAACATAAATTTTCCGCAGTACAACTTGCTTAACCACCCGGCTTTACTACCAACATCGTATCAATTTCAGTGTATTATGAGCATATCATCCATTTGATTTTCAGAAATTGCTCTCACTTTTATCAGCCATTTGAAACCTCACATCTAGGGATCCTCCCCTTATTTTTATTTATAGTATTTTAATATGATATACATTTTATATTAACTATAATATAATACTTTTTATTTAATTTTAAACTTTTTTTGGACTCTTCTTAAACGGACAAGTCAGCCCCATCGTACAAACAACAAATTTACAAATAAAACAAACTTATAAAAAAAAAAAACAAAATAAAAGTATGAATATAATACTTACACCTCGGAACATAGGTGAGTATTATTTCTGAAGGTACACACTAAATTGTCCGTGGAGTTAGCAGGCGTTCAGTGGTGGTTCAGTGGTGGTCAGGTGCTGAAGTTATATTTGCTGTACTTTTCATTGCCATACCAGTTTTACCTGGTAATGCAGAATGATCTGTCTGGGTGAATTACGTACTTCTTTCGAGGTTTAGAGAGGTCAGTAAGTGAGTAGGATTTACAGTATTACGGCTTATCCACCTTCGACTTATTCCACTAGGAATAAGTCGAAGGTGGATAATGCATAATAAGGATGAGTGTTTCAGCTTCTGCAACATTATCATTTACCATTAGCGGTAGAGGGATAGTGTCTTAATTAAAATTAAATATTTTATATACAAAATATTATTTTTCCTCACGTTATAATTTGACCTTTAAATTCTTAGACAGTAGCGGTAGAGTGATAGTGTCTAATTAAAAATTAAATATTTTATATGCAAAATATTATTCTTCTTCACGTTATATTTGAGCCTTACCTTCTTAGACAGGTTACACTTGCCAAGTTCCGTTAACACTCTTTTTTTTGAAACCACTCAATTGACCAGTAACTACAAAGGCGGTTGCTATATATGCAAACTTAGTACGTATTAGGTATGTATTGTGAAATTTTGTAGCAAATATGTAAATACGTATCCACATTGATCACCTATACTTTTAACAACTACGGTGGCAGAAGAAGACGACCACCACGACGACGACCTCCGTGGCGCAGTGCGTGCGCTGTCGCATTTTAAAAAGTTGGAGGTCCTGGGTTCGATTCCCGGCTCGAGTCTGGTCTGGTGGGAGGCTTCGGCCGTGGCTAGTTACCACCCTACCGACAAAGACGTGTTGCTAAGCGATTTAGCATTCCGGCACGATGTCGCGTAGAAACCAACTAGGAGCGTGGGTTTACCATACTTCTAACAGGTTAGCCCGCTACCATCCTAGACAGCATCATCACTTACCACCAGGTGAGATAGCCGTCGAGGGCTGACTTGTAGTGTATAAAAAAAAAAAAAAGGAAACGCAAAATGCATGCGCATTAATCAATTAATAGAAAGGATATTTACTGTCGTTTGTTACATAACCGTGATGTCACATTACATCATTCACCAGAGTGACCTGTAATAGGCATATTGTCTGTGTAAAAGATATTGTCAGTGTTAATAACTTTATTAATTAATTATTAAACTATATATTTATTAATTAATAAACTAGTTTATTAAACGATTAGTGGTTAGTACTACAAATTGTAATAATAGAATTTTTTAAATTTATATATTGCGCTCAATGGATGTGATTTTCTGCTGGGCGCTAAAGAGTACCGTCCATGCTTTTTATTGGATTAAGATGATTTATATCATATCCACATAAAATTTGAAAAATAAATAAAAAACATTTATACTTGGCTTAAGACTATACATAGAAATGAAAGAACATCATCACACCAACCTATTGACCTTCGCTGCATATGAATAGCTATGATGCATAGGCAAAATATATTTCAAAATTCTACGCCTTATCAGTGATTCCGTAACGGCATAGTCAAACCACCACGCCGCTTTCAACCGGTGCTATGAGCGACGTACAAATTGGCGTCAGAATGTTTCTACTGTTAAGTCTATAAGCTACAAATTTCATTCAGATGAAGTCATTGGTCAAGAAATAAAGTTCTGTTTGTGAACATTAAATGACATTTTTAAGGAAATTCAACGTTTGCTTGTACTTTAATTTCACCAGATGGGTTGTGCCCACCACCGGAAATCAACAATTTTATGCCGACAAAGTTGCGGGCAAAAGATGGTATAATATAAATACGATTTTTGTTACCCAATTGAACTTTTTAACCTTGTTAAAATTCGATACAGACTCAAGTTCTTTCGTTACATTTATGTCAAGGTTTATGACCTGACCTCATTTTTGGTACTCATTTTAAAGAATTTTTAACTGGAATATCATACTTCATTCGAAAAGCCTATAATTATCAAACAATATAACTTAACTGAGTTGTTACCATAGAAACACATCATCATCAACCCATTACCGGCTCACTACAGAGCACGGATATCCTCTCAATATGAGAAGGGTTTGGCCATAGTCCACCACGCTGGCCATGTGCGGATTGGCAGACATCACACGCCTTTGAGAACATTATGGAGAACTCTCAGGCGTGCAGGTTTCCTCACGATGTTTTCCTTCACCGTTGAAGCAAGTGATTTTTTTTTTTAAACGCACATAACTCCGAAAAGTTAGAGGTGCGTGCCCGGATTCGAACCGCCGACCTCTGATTAGGAGGCTGACGACCTAACCACTAGACTAGTACCGCTTCAAAACACATGCTAGCTGTGAACTGCAATGTCACCTGTGTTAAAGGTGGGGCCGAAACGTGACGTTATAGATCCTATTAAAATCATCATATGAACCTAATGATGACAAGGTTTTTTGGAGAAAGTTCACGATCTTTGGTCGCTTATTCTAACGGCTCTATGTGGGTTGGTTGATGACGTCTTTCCTCATAATTTAAAGTTGATTGAGGATGCGTCTACCAGTGCGAGGAAACCCTGGGAACCAAACGTCTATCGGTCCTCCCAACCATGTGCCCCTTCTCCCTTGAGCTTCACAAATAGTTGAGCTAGTTACTCTTGTTCTTCTATGGATCTCCTCATTTCTGATTTGATCACCTAGAGATACCGCAAGCTGTTTCTATCGTCTATCGACTGATTCTTATGATGACTATAGCCTCGACGTTTCGGAATCGTAAATCATCATTAGAATATGCATTTTTGGAATACTGTGGTCTTCAGACTCTCGGATTTTGGATAAAAAAATGCCAAAAAGCTTTCCGGACGCTGCTCGACTAAATTGGGTTCAACGGTTAAACTCTTTCTAGAAATGGATGGATGGGATACATATATATAAACCCTAAAATATTTCCTTGTAAAGCATTTAGGTGCAAAACACAGAGCAAAATAAAAATTTGGTTTGTACCGCAGTGACAGAGCAACGATTTGACATGTTTTCCTGCACAAATATAGTTTATGGGCCAGTTCCTAGAGCAGATGCACAATTCTTATACTATAGAGCTAAAGCCTAAATACTTCAACACTTCCTGACACTTATACATTTCTAATAATAGCGGTGATATAAGTTTACAGTTCATACGAATAGTATACGTGGCTCAAGCTTCTAGTTCGAGGGTAGTTATATTTTTATTTTTATTATTAGATTAGTTAGGTTATCACATACGCTAAACTCTCAGATTCAGTCAACCCAAGTAAGCATATAAGGGAAAATGTACATAGTGCGATCTAAAAGGAATTTAAAACACATTTGTCAGTAAAAATCAATTGGCATATGGCTCGGGCGGCATACGTATTATCATTTCTGGTGGAAACGTTTTATTAATTGCAAAACAAATTCATGCCATGCGGGTATGGCAATAAAAAAATGGAGGGCTCTCTGCCACCGCTTTATATCGCAAGTGTAAAATAGATAGGTTTACTATATAATAAGAATCGACTTATTTGTAAATACAGAGGTAGAAGAAAAAATATTGTCGTAGATTAATATCTCTGACATTTTTTTTCTATCTTTCCTTACTATAAACTAATATATTATTATATAAAAATCCTTAACAATAAATAAAGATTAAAAAAAGACTTAGTGTGCCAGGTTTAGTCACATAAAAAAGACGTCTAGGTATGTGATATAAAACACTGCGATACTATTGAGATACGAATACGATGCTTACAGCTGAACAATATTTAATTCTTACACATCAAGAATGTGACTTATATATTTAATTTTTACACATCAGTAATTAGTCAAGTCACAGTCAAGTCGCCGATCATTTATTGTGTCGTGTTAATATAGCCTGCAACGTTTTTAACTGGTGATAGTGATGCTTTTAATTAGGAATCACTTTAATGAAATGATTCAACAAAATACCTCAAAAAATCCTCTAAACAGCGTTGAATATTTCGTAAGTAAGACGGCCGGTGGTAAACAATATTTCATAGTAAATCCAATACCAATAATCTCTGTTATATTTCCTCTTTTTTTACTACGAAAAAAATATAATTTTAAATTAATTCAGTTAATGGCACTGAGATTATTTTATTATTTTATATTTATTTCTGTTTATTTTATCTATTACTTCAATCTAGCGCCATTTTTGTATTAATTTCACAAAGAAACACGTGTCTAGGATTAATGCTTCGAACTTCACTTACAAAACGTGCCTCTGAATACATTTCTCTTATTAGTTACATTGTGTGCTATGAAATAATTAAAATTGCGTGATCGCTTGCACTACAAAACTTACATGAGATTTCCGTGGAAAAGCCGGCGCTATTCAATTATACACTTAAATGTCAAACAAACACTGCTCTAGCACCCACTTTTGATTGCTCACTCAACAACTTCGGTTAACTTCGCGTTATCATCAATAAACCGGTATAATTAGTTTACAACACGTGCAACGGTGTCCTATAATTGATAATTGGATATGTTTTGATTTACTATCCTGCTGAACTTACGTAAGTTACAACGTGGTAGAGTACGGTGGGAGAAGGCGCACCCGGCGAGCGCTCCCCGTGACGCCGGTCGTCACTATGCGAAGTGTCTCTCAGGGCCATACACCGCGCATGTCTCCTCACACTATGCCCTGACTCACACGAACAGCTCCGGAGCCCGCGCGGACCGTGAAACTTATTTTTCTTTCCGCGCGACCATTGTTTCAACGGGTGAATTCACGGTGTTTTGAACATCGCCCGTTTTCACAAATACCTCTCAGCGTTCCGAGCGATTCGTAAATTATTTCGGGCAGCATTCCAATAATTTTTTTCCAGCGTGCACGCTCCTTATTTGCTCTCATTTTAAGTATTCATAACATCGGGCCCGCGTTTGTTGGGACCATAACTGGTTGTTTGACGAGTTTTTGGTGGATTTTTAGAATGTTTAACGCTCGACTACGCGCTTTAATTGTGTTCTCTACGAAAATCGACTCAATTCGACTTATTATTATATATATTTAATTTTTCATGGTTACTTTTTTAATACGCATTTGCAATTATAGTTACCTAATAATTGTCTATATAAATAGACGTGTCGCTAAGCAATTTAGCGTTCCAGCACGATATCGCGTAGAACCAATTAGGAGTGTGAGTTTACCATACCTCTAACAGGTTAGCCCGCTACAATCCTAGACTGCATCATTACTTACCACCAGGTGAGATAGCCGTCAAGGGCCAACTTGTGGTGTATAAAAAAAGAAAGAAATCTGTTAATAATAAAGACATTAATAGGAATGCTGTGAAACCTATATAGATATACCTATGCTCACCTAAATTATTATAAAACGTTTCTGTAGTTACAGCAACTTATTTTGTTTTTTGTACAATTGTATTAAAACTTTTTGTACTCGTGAAAAGTAGAGATAAGAATAAACGCCCAGCCGATTTTGCACATAAATGACGTCACGGGCGTATCAAATGTTCATGTAAACACGGCTAAGATATCGTTTACTGTATAACTTCACTATTCCTCCCTTTTCTGAAAATCTTTTCAGGTGAAATGTATCTTATGTTTTGTTGTCTGGCCAAAACCTTAACTATGTACCTATTAGTGATTTATTTATAGGATTTATCAAAGATATATAGCAATTCCAGTGCGACTTCGAAAAATCTGAAACAATATTGGACAGCTAGTAATAAATATTGGATTCTGGATAAAAAATGGACATTGAGCTTTATAAATACTCTACAAGTAAGCCATTACAAGTAATAAAAAATGGTGGAACGTGATGATGGAGTCTTACATCGTAGCGGGGCTAACCAGTTAGAAATATGGCAATTTTAAACCGTTACGTTTTACTCCTTCCGGGATAGTGCTAAACTGCTTGGTGACATGGCTGTGGTACCGTACTAAAACTGGTAACTAGCCACGGCCTCCCACCAGTCCACACCAGAGAAAACTGCGCCGCTTCCGACGGGGTATGTGGGACTCCCCGGCGGCCAGGCTGGCGACCAGAATACCCACTAAAAGCCAGCGATGCTCCTTCGCGTCGCCTGGTGGCCGGGTCACGGGAACACTTGTGCACTCGACCGCGGCCGACCTTTAAAGCGCTCAACCCTGCGCCACGGAGGTCGTTAAATAACGTCTGCACCTCCAGAGGTGATTAAGAGATGTTGTAGATTTTATTTTATTTATTTATTTTATTTTATTTGTTTTATTAAGGGCAACCAACAGGAACAGGCTGTAGAACACTAAAAAAGAACTATAAAAATACATAAGAAGAGGTATAGAGATAATATATATATAACAATTCTGCAGACCCACTTACAGGTTGCTACAACATGCTTAGAAACTACTTAGAGAAAAAGAACGCATACAATAACATATTATATATGTAAAGAAACCAAAAGTATCAAAACTTATATTAAACAGAATAAGAATCTAATTGAATTAGCAATATGACGAGAAGACTTATGATAACCATCACACAAATCTCCAAATCAACATTAAAATAAACAATGCAGTATAATAAGTAATACCTGAAATAAATAACACCACCGCACATCATATGGTTGTCACGAGTTTTAGCAAATTAAGCTCAATGTTCATTGTATACACGTAATGTTCCAACCACATACAAACTCATAAAGTTCGAGTGTGATGGCACTACATGAGAGCATAAATTATGACAGCTCGCAACGGTCTATGACGCAAGACTGACCTCACGTCGGCAAATTCTAAACCAGGTGCCACTTTTAAAGCTCGTAAGCTTATCTACCTTCCTCTTTTTATTAATCAGTAAATAATACACCAGTTCTTTTGCTTGTCTTTTAGAAAACTTTAAACTCAAAATATTGATTGTATGTGTATAAATAACCCAACTTTGGAATACTTTGAGGTTAGCTCCCATACACTGCTGCAAAAAAACTTGTAAGCTTATTTTAATGCATTTTTAAATTTCAATAATTAGTTTTTAATACTAATATGTAATGTGTAATAGTTATTTAATTAATTTAATTATTAGTATATATGTATAAGTGTTGCGCTTACCCGCTTTTATATATCTGTCGGCTTCTTTCGAAAAGGTGACCTGGAAGTGATCCCTTTTCACTTACACTTTTCTTTTGTTTCAATGTGCAATAAAGTTGTTTAAATAAATAAAAGTAGAGCTAAGATTTTTAACACAAAACGACAGGTAAAACAGAAGTATTCTTCAAATATTATACCTGCGATTAATAATATACTAGACATGCAGTCCCATAATAAGTGTAGCAGGAAAAGGATCCGTTTTTTGTTCCTTTACTCATGTTTTTTTTGTTGACCTGACTATTCGCTGTGCTAACCTTGTATTGGTTGCGACAGCGTAAACGTTTGTTTGGCGAGCTTTTTTTTACCCTTAACCCACTACAAGTTAGCCCTTGACGGCCATCTCGCCTAGTGGTAAGTGATGATGCAGTCTAGGATGGAAACGGGCGAACATGTTAGGGGTATGGTTAGTCCACACTCCTAATTGGTTTCTACGTGACATTTTGCCGGAACGCTTAATCGCTTGGCGACACGTCTTTGTCGGTAGGGTGGTAACTAGCCACAGCCGAATCCTGCCATCAGATAAAAAAGCTTCGGAAAGAAGCTCTGCCAGAAGAAATTTTGGGCTCGAAGAAACTAAGGGACCTTACTCATGGGTATTTGGTGAGTGGTTAAAAAAAATTGTATATCTTCACTTTCATTGCGGATTTTTCTGACTGACAGCACCTCTATTATATTACTGTATTGATCGAAGTGTTATGCAGTTAAAAGCTCGCTTATAACGTTTTATACAACATTGAGGGAGATAAGAGGTACAAAAATGTTTTGGCTTTTATCGCATTTTTAACAATGGTAAAAAATGTGAAAAATTCCGAAATGCTGAACAATGGCACCTGTCTGCTAAACGATGACGTCTCTAATATTTTTTTATACTTTTTTGAGTGCTATTTACAGGTCTGTATAAAAGGTGGCAAAAGTGGCTTTTAATGGCGACGATGAGCATAACATATAAAATAATTTAATTCAAGGTAAATAATATGTATTTTCTTGTTAGAAAAAAAACATATACGTACGTACAAAAAAACAATGACTGGCTATATCAATATTTCGATCACGTTTTGGGTTTTTATTCAGACCTGGATATCTCACACATTGGGTCATCGTTTGTGAAGTATTTTGTTTTGTAAAGAATTATTTGGAAAACAGGAACTGGCACGCAACCTGAAAAAGTTTCGCAAAAAAAGACGCAGAGAAGAAGATATGATTACAAATCCAAGTACCGTAAATTTCTGAGTTAATCGTATAAAATTAAGCTTAACTTATTATTAATTTATAATTAAATTAATTTGATATCAACCCTAATTTATTGCATAATGATTTGACATTATTACTTTGAATACCAGTCAAGAAATAATATATATTATAACAGTCTAGTGGCATATTTTATAATGTGTTATATTGTTATAAAAATATATTCTAATACAATTCTATTGACATCAAATGTCCACAAGTGTGTCATCAAATTTCAATAAGTGTTTGCTTGTTGAAGTTTATAAATATTGTTTTACTAGTGTTATATTTTCTATTGCCACAGGAATATGTGAACGTATATTAAAGCACAGATGAAGTCATGGTTGTCACCGCGTACTTTTTTGCGTAAACTGTATAGGTACCGAATTTTTTTAACAATAGGAACAGTGAAATGTAAAATGAACGCTTTCATTATCAGGGATTATATATTACCTGATCGCCATAGAAACCCATTTCCATTCAAGGCCTTCTATATTACTAACATTAGCAACACAAACAAACTAACAACAAGTGTTTTCTTTAGCATGAATAATATTAATATTATTAATGTATTTAAAGCACTTTAACGGTAGTTTATTGAATATTTGTAATATAATATGTGTATGAATAGTAAATAAGTCGTAGGTATCTATTTTGTAATATAAAATTGATGCGTTTTGATTGTGAAAAGTATAAAAATAAGAACTTAATAAAAATTTGATTAAAAAATTTGAGAACCCTAATTTATATGTATATTTGTTTGGACAAGGACTGATCGACTGATATATAAACATGCAGCTCACAATATTGTAAAGATCGGGCTGAAATATGGCATACAGATTTTTGAAAATTATTATATATTCCAGTTTAAAACACTTTTTCCAGATTAGGGAAATCTGGAAAAATAGCTTGAATAAAAGTCTGTCGGCAGTCAAACTGAATGTGATAAATAGTGACACATGCTACTTTTTTCAATTTGTCATGAATTTATAGATTTATTTACTAATATTAATTAGTGTTATTTCACTCATCGTGAATGTTAATAACATACACACCGTTGCGTAAGCGATACACTTCAGTCTTGTTGAGAGACCCAGACGGTGATAAGGTACATCCTAGTGCCTTAAGTATAAATGGTGGTCTAGGAAATGTTTAACGTTAAGCAACTTAAATATAGCCAACCCAGTTGAATACCCACTTACTATACTATGTCTATGAGTTCAGTTAAATGCAGGGGTTGTGATTCCGAAAATAGGCATGATCAATACCAGCCCACTTCCATTATCTTATTCCGTAGCTCCCTCTGTTTTAAAAATAAAAACGTAAAATGTTTCGTTCGAAGATTTATCTAATTTCAATATACTAGCAGGACCTATAATTGTACAAGTACATAAGGATTTATATACCTGCTACCCAATATTTACGTGCATATACTTTCTCTATTCCTTCGGGACTAAATTATTTTCCCAGCATTAAGAGTACACTAAGTTCGATATCTACGGGATTCAAGCTACTTTTATTCTAAGCTATGCCTGCGATTTCGTCCGTGTAGATTAAGGGCTTATAAACTCCTGTAAAATTAACGTTTGTAATTGAAGATTATCCCATGTCTCATTCCTGTTCCCGTTACCGTTTCCACTGCCTTTCAAAATGTTAATTTTATTTTGAGGAAGTTTGACATGGCAAACCATAGTTTTCGTTATCAGAAATGATACATTTCTGATAACCTTGTTTGTAAAAATGTAGATAAAATTGCCCCTGTCGGGGATCGAACCCGTTATGTTCCGCTTATATTCCACTTTCGCGCTCAACACTGCACCAGGGAGGTCGTCAAATACTACGCAGCATCAAAAGCCTTAATTCTCTTCAGCCACTGATCAGATTTCTATTAAAAAATGGCAATAAAATGGAGTAAGAATTGTATCCTTCAAAAATAAAAAGTTCCGACGCGAGTTTGTTTTTACGTAGCTTCTATAGAGTTTAGATATCAGGAGAAAAGATTTATGTACAGTTATGTGGTTAATCAAAGGGGTTGGCTTATCAACTTTATCAAAAGGTTGTTGATCTATCGAAAAACAAAATATGAATCACTGGCTTCAAAAGCGCCGTAGTACTAAAAATAATGTGAAAGGCAAAATTCGATATAAATTCAGCCATCTATACTATATCCACAATCTTCGTGTGAAATTCATCGGCCATCATCATAAACACGTTTTTTTTTTATTCACCACAAGTTAGCCCTTGACTGCATCTCACCTGATGGTAAGTGATGATGCGGTCTAAGGTGGTAGCGGGCTAACCTGTTAGGAACGCTAAATCGCTGGGCGACACGTCTTTGTCGGTAGGGTGGTAACCAGCCACGGCCGAAGCCTCCCACCAGACAAAAAACACGTACACAACAACACGTATACATTTAATTATTACTTAGCTCTATGTAATGCTTAAATAATTGCATACAGTACGTTTAATACTTATCTGTGATATCTTTTTGAATATTTAATTTATAAATCCTTTTATTATATTTGCGTTGATTATATTTTGAAAAAAAAAACCAGGCAGCAATAATTGGTTACGCAAAATATTCATAGCCACCGACACCCTTGCTGACCATAAATAATTTACCAACAATTTTACAAACCCTTTTTACATTTATAATGTCGTCACAGATGCAATCTTGTATTGCGATGTTGAAAAACTAATTAGTTTTTATTAATTTTACTGCTTCACGATATGCAGCTTACTGGATATAACAATAGAGAAAATAAAAAATACAGAAGTAAAGGTGAAAGAGAAATAAAAAAAAAATATAAATAGTCAAAAAAAAAATTAAATTATAAACATCAACGTATTTGCACGATATAACATTGATAAAACCTGTACCGAATCGAATTGATATTCGTAAAAACTGATGCGACATTATTTATCATCGCTTTGAAAAAGATAATGTTTTACGATCTGTCAAAAATTTAAGTTTTTAACCGTGTTTATTCGACGATACTATCAAATAACTCCTGGAGGACCTGTGCCATTGAGTCAGAATTAACGAATTATTTTTCATTATTGGCGTAGAAAGGTTAGAAGGTATAGTAAAAAAGAAAGATGTTCGAAGACCTTGTCACACGTCAATTGTCAGCACAAAAACAGCTGGCATTTGGGCGGCCTAATTAATGGGAGGCGATCTCTGGGGAGACATTAGTTTGGGCATAAAACCTTTTCGCTGTCTCTTACATTATTATGCTCCGCTATCTGAACAAATCTGTCGTAATGCTTCATTTTCTCGTTTTTTATTACTTTTTACAACATATAAAATGGAAATTTCCTTGTACCTACTAAATTATTTATACTTATATTTTAAGGATTATTTTAAAAGAGGAAAATATATATTATAAGTTCAATTCCTCGTGAACAAATTGTCAATATGTACAGCTATGTATTCAAATTTATGACGCATCGCTACTACCCGATAGAAACTTGTTGGTAAAATAACTTATATGTCAAGAAAATATTCATAAGAATAGCAGCTTCTTTGAAGTTGGTTTAATTAATATCTAGGTTAATAATAGAAAATAGGGACAAATCATAAACCTTGGAGGTAGGTGAATCTTCCAGATATTATTAGTTTAGGTTTCACAATGAAGTGACTATTTATTAATACGTATTTAGGCACAAAAGATCTTGGTATCCGACGCCAAAACGGGTCAGTCATTGTAGTCTGGCGCCACTTCGATCCAATCGTCGTTTGGAGGGTAGGTATTACTTAGGGTAAATATACAAATTTTTGTTTAATATGATGCCAATTAAAGTTTAAATATTATCTCTAACTTAATCTTATTCTCGAGTCGGTTTAATAACGTTGTTTGTCTTTAGAATTTATTCCGTAAGAAATCGGCGGATCGAATTTTTCATGTGGTTAACCAAAGGGTGAAATTAGATGAGTAAACTTAACAAATTTAAAATATATGTTATTACATATAAAACCATTATTACATATTCCAATTGGAATACCAAAGTTTCAAGTATTTAAGACTTTTCGTTTTCTTAAGACTTGTGAACTATACTACACAAACAACAACTAATACAACCAACTATATACATAATAAATACTTAGCCGTTAGAGTAACTTACCAAGTTAACAAATGTAAAAAAAGTTAGCATTAACGTGTTTCCGGAGCTATACTATATATAGCCTATTTGTATAGAGTCAACCTTTTTTATGTGAAGTTAGTTTATATGAAAGCTTATACTAACCAACGTTCACCTCATACACTGAGCTACTCGCCTGAATTGAATGGAATTTATGACGTAATGCGAAAGGTCTAGAAGTATTAAAAGTAGTACTGTTTTTTGCATATTATAATTATCCAATGGAAAAGGGACACGTCTATTGATTTAATTAATTATAATTTTCTTTCTTTATAATGTCAACGTTTTACGACATTTTATAATGTCGAGGTACTGAATTTCATAGCGCTTAGACCATCGGAAGCGGGTAACCTGAAACTGAGTTTGATTATTTTGAAGGATATGTTTAGGACTCCTTTTGCGGAGAGGAGCGCTTAGGTCGGGGGAGTAAGAAGATGCCTCAACTACGAGAGGGTTGGGGTGTTCGATTGACTATAATTATAGGTCATTATTCCCATTAAGAAAATAGTAAATCATCATAAACACATAGGAGTGAGGTAAGAATGTTAATATTCAGTGGATATAATCAACTTAAATAATCTTCAAATTAAAATAATGTCATTATGCTTATATACAACTATATGCTTTCTGTTACGTAGCTAGGCTATGGAAATCAATAACTACTATTTTAGTTACTTTACGCGATTCAACTAATAGTTGCGTGGGGTTTTAGATTTATTACGTATTAACAACATACGAGTACTTCTCATTAATAAAACAGACTGCAAAAAATTAGAAATTCATTTAAATTATCCAAATGAAAAATTGCAAAATAAAATTTCTGGGATGTCTCTCAATAACTTCAAAGTTTATATAAATTATATTAAATTTACCTGGCTAAGTTTGTTGGGGGCTTCTTCTTAGATCGGAGCGCGTTTGGAACCCTCCTAGCTTTAGTTTTAGGTTTTCGAATGTAGTTATCACCATCAAATCACTAGTATGTAAATTATTGACGCGTCAAAAGTGCTTTTTTAAGGAGAAGAAAGCCCGTGTTTCTTAATATAGGAAATTGTTATTTGAACCGAATATTTTACGAATAAAGAATAATTATTGTGAATTTTTAGCGGCACCATCCTAAATACCATCTAGGATTTCGAGATGATTTTTGTTTTTTAACATGACTACCGCTCCAGTGGCACTTAAATGTAATCATGTCCCATTACGGAGACTGTGAAAATATGGACCGGAAGAATAAAATATGCCATAGCATAAAGAGGCAACATTAAAATTAGTATTATCACTTTGTCAGTTACGTAAATCTGGTATAAATTTTGTGCTAAGGAACGGAAACGAAATGATTACCGTAGTTACACAACGTTGACTGAAATCAGTAACTTAAATAGAATTTGCTTGAATTTAATAATCAAATAATGATCTGTCTATTTGAGAACCTTTTAACGACTGAAGGGATATTAAATTATGAATATTAAATGCCCGAATTATAGAACATATTCTGCTCATAGTGATAAACTTGAAGGTAATAAGCTTTTGCCTATCTACGTGCGACAAATCACCTGATTTGTTTTAGTTTGGAGGTTAGTTTGACCGCCTGTTATTTTGTGTATCTTATTTTAACAGTTAGAATCTGCTTCGGTTGTGTTGTGGTTAGAATGCACAGCAGCAGATCGCGATGTTCTAGGCTCGAGTTCGAGAGATTGATATTAAAAAAATTATAAAATGGGAACTATGTAACGAAAAGTTTCCCTCACATTTCATGTTATCGATCCATTGACAATTGCGTTAATCGTTATAGTATATTTCATGAAAGCCGTTCCGACCACATGGCGCGAGGGAATTCACTGCATAATACAGTTTTAATTTTATTGAGGCAGAGTTTACAAGAGCATTTTAGGTCCTCAGTTGAAAATTTATGTCGTAAACATTGGCCACTTCTAGAACTATCTGTTGCATTATAGGTAGGTAGGTGTTTTTGTCGCGCAGAAACAGGACTACGTGACGTGATAATTTGCATAAATAATTTTATCGAACGGAAAGTGATTTAGGTATGCTTCTTTTAATTATAAAAATATATATTTATAGAAGAAACGCGGGGTTCTGAAGAACAGATGTTGGGGATCTTCGGATCTCAGAGGGGTATTTTGGGAATTTATAATTAGTGGATTTCCTCTGGTCTGATCTAGAAGGCTTTGGCCGTTGATAGTTACCCATCCCCATCGGGCGAAAATGTACTGCCACTGCCACTGTACTGGTGTACTGACGCGTAGAAACCGAGATGGAGTGTGGGCTTAATGAAACTGCCGTACCCCTAACAGGCTAGCATGCTACCGACTTAGAGCACTTGCCAACAGGTAAGATTGCAGACAAGGGCTGACATGTAAGTAACAATAAAGGACGTTTATTATTTTGTCCTTCTTTGCCGCATCTACATGGGTTGTTTGAAATATACAGATAAGGATTTCATAATAACGAAAAAGTTTTGTTTCACAACTCCGACCTCCGTAGCGCAGTACGTGCGCTGTCGCATTATAAAGTTGGAGGTCCTGGGTTCAATTCCCAGCTCGAGTCTGGTCTGGTGGAGGCCGTGGCTAGTTACCATCCTTTCGACAAGTGATTTAGCGTTCCGGCACGATGTCGCATAGAAACCAATTAGTAGCTTGGGTTAACCATACTCCTAACAGGTTAGCCCGCTTCTTATGTTATAGTATAATATAAAAAAAACAACTTCTTCCCGAGATCGATACCATACCACAATAAAATGCGTAGTTACACAATCATTAGCTGTATTTACATTTAAGCTAAACGGTTACTATGGCAACAGAAAAAATATTTAGTTCCTAGGTTATGTTAAACAATAATTTACACACACGTTGACAAGTACACACGTACATATGTAAATGTGAAATGAAATAAAACGATGTTTATTAGCTAATTGCAGTATAATTTAAATCTGCGGTCGTGTGCGCGGGTGTACCCGTGACCCAGCCACCAGGCGACGCGTAGGAACATCGCTGGGTTTTAGTGGGTATTCTGGTCGTCAATCTGGCCGCCGGCGAGTCCCACATACCCCGTCGGAAGCGACGCAGTCTTGTCTGCGCCGCTTCCGGAGGGGATGCGTAAACGCATTTCCCAGCGGAAAAAAAAAAAAAAGTATAATTTAAATTAAGGCATATTTATTATTGGTAATTATTGACAAGTCATTACAAAATGTTGTTAGGTTTAATTAAAAAAAATATATAAAAGTAAAATAGACGCCATTTATAACCAGCTGTCCGTCCGACTGTCTGTCTGTCTACTAGCAGTGTTTATTTAATCTGCCGATATAAAAACAAATAACTGAAACAACAATTTACAAATTATACTATCCTTGACAATGTATAAAATGGGACACGGAGAATATATGTTACGTACTCGAAGAATAGACATATTGTTGTACTTCGGCATTTGTTGTTCGTCCACATAACTCATTCGCTGTAGCTAAATCGATAGGAGCTTGGATACAAAAAAGAAGATAGGTTCAGGTAAATTGATATTCCTTTCATTGTATAGAAAGGAACAATATTTTTATCCGGAACTGGGATGGACCTTTAGATGACCTAAAAACCTTTCCTTTCGTGTATACAAGTGTAATACAAGGTTTTTAAAAAGTTTTTCGGATTCGGATTTTTTTTTAATAACCAAGCGCTTGGACTTTACAGCAATGCAAACTTGCATATGGTAGACATATTTATGGTTTATGACAAGCTTCGAATTTTTAAGACGTCACGCAAAGGTTGCCGTAGTTCGGTGAAAAGTTTCTTCCTCCCATGACTTTACCTTGACTCCCATGAATTAGGTGTAAAAGTAGTGTACCACGGATGCTAGTTTATTTAATTCACTGTTGCTTGCAAATGCCTGACCCTATTTGGATGTAGTTTACTCATATCGTACAAGGGACACATTTTTTTTTAATTTATGTTCAAGACTTTTGGAGATAGTTGAAAACGGGAGATTTCGTGCAATATTAGACAGTCGTGTTTTTATTACCTACAACCACATTAGCTCAGAGACGCTCTTGCATTATTGTTATCATCTCATGATATAAATATACAGTGAATAAAAATTGTGTGAGAAGTAGTATATTTTTATGGCCGAAAACTTGCTTGAACTCAATGTTCATTTGGTATGGTTTTTGTGGTGTAATAAGTACCATTTTTCGGGCAGGGTTAAAATCTAATCGCAGTTAGATCATGGGCATACGCATGATATTATTCACAGGAGTGCTGAGTAAGCAGTCTTCTCACCCAAACGTGATTTTTAAAAGCAGATTCACCTTATCCGCATTAAGAATTTATGAACGAAAAAATTTAGTTTTTCATTTCATTTCAAACGTCATAAAAATATTCTTCATTTATTTCTTGTTCTGATTTCACTCATTATGCGTGAAGAGCGTGCCAACGCCGCATGCTTGGGGCTTCGTTCGGAGCTTCCGTTGCTCGGTTTTGGTTTTCATTTTAATTTAGGTCAGTGGTTGTAGATTATACTATATTTTAATCAAACAATTTTCCATCGTCAGAAAGTGTGATTAAAAAACACAATAAGACACTCATAAATACAAAGGCAAAAACTCGTTACCTTCATTGCCTAGTTAGCACTTAAGTGCAATCTCATACCAAGTATAATAGGTATCGCTATATATTGAGATCTCACAACAATTTTCGCTGTATGATTTTATATTTGCCTGAAACTAACTTCATTGCCTAATTAAGGACCTTGAATGCTATCCGATACCTAATTAGTTAATTAAATAATTTAGTTTAGATTTTATATGGACCATAAACGAGTTTACAGAAAAAATTTAAAAGTCATCGCAATATTCCTGACAAATTAAAAACTAAAAATCATAGGGTTTAATCAATTATTTTGCATTAAAAATATGTATGGAAGGTAGTTTAATAACATGGATTGATCAAAAACAAAATAGGAAATTGTTAACCTTCTATTTAAACTATAAATATATATTTTCCTTTAATAGATTCTAATAAAGGGCAACTCTATTTTATGCCATAGCAAACGGCATAAAAACTGATCAGCATAATTAGTTATTATAACATGACATAATTAGTTTCCCGAACGCTTTTTCGTTTGGTGGTGAGAAGCCATTGTCGAAGCGTGTTTCTTGTATTTTGGTAGCTAGGCGACACATTGTCGCTGTCACGGCACTTAGGCGTAATCAGGCCCCATTACGGTGGAATAAAAACGAGCACCTTAACAATATTTCTTTTGACGTGTAAAGTTATCAGATACCACAACGCTCATTTTAGCAGGCTTTGTCATTCCATACAAATAATAATTTATCCATATACACTGAAAAAGAAAACAAATATTGCTGCCAACAAAATTTTGTTCGTCACTATTAATGAAAATGTTTGCACAGGGTGACATGAAGCACTTTGCTAACTTTCCAACAATAAAGCTATCTTTGTCACTGATTTTACCATTTAACATATAAGAGTTAAGCAATTTATTATTTGTGTCAAAGTAATGCCATGTCAACCTTACCATCATACTTCATTACATTAAGTAATATTCCAAAATGATTATTTTTACATATTATGACAAGCATATTTTAATAATTTTTACTTTATCTTTACTCTCTTTAATATGTTTTTTAAATTTATTGGTACTATAGCTTTCTTATTGGAATCAGTATGGCTTGTGTAAAAACTTGAATAAATTAAATTCTCACTTGTTAGACAAACTTTATTTTCAGTTTATTTTTTAAAAATATTATTATTATATACGAATACACCTACAACATCTAATTTTATTTATTGATTTGAATAAGGTTTGCTAGCGATTTATACAAATGAACTCAAATTATCTAAATTTAAATTGCATGTACGATGTATGTTAAATTATTTTAAAGCAAAAACTACATGCATAACAAAAACCAAGTAAACCGAAAACAGTCAAAAGTTACCAATATATAATAACACAAAAGAAAAAAAAGAAAAATTAAGTTCAAGTTAAATATTAAGTATCAGCAAGATTGTTTTGTGATTAATGAAATTAAAAATAATGAATGAACACTCACACACCCAACCATACCCAAACTCATACACCCGGTGGGTGAGTGGGTAGGTGTGTGGGTGTGTACCCACTAACTCTCATGTATTAATGTGATAAAGTTCTAACTTTAAGACATAATACTGTAGTTTCACAATTTTTTACTGTACAATTGGAAGAGACCGACCCCCAAGAAACGTGCTATCCTAGTTTGGGGGTTAGGGTAGTTTATGAAAAATGGTATTAGATTTAAATAAACGATATACTATTATTTGCTAAAAAGTCTGTTGTACACAAATCATAACCTAAAGTAAGTCTACTAGCTGCACATTATATAATACGGCAAGTTTGTTTGCAGTATTGTACGCTCTTATCTTCTACTAACCACCTTGCTACTTTAAGTAGATTACTTTAAGAGTGATGGTATTCCATAAGAAAGGGTTTCAAACAAATCCAACCCTAAAGGATTTGGTAGGTTGTATGAAACTCCAATGTTTCCGATTTTACAGCTTTTGCGAGTTAGTAATTGTATGATAATGTAGGCGCAGGCCACGGCTATTATAATTTTTCAAAAATTAAAATAATCTTGGCCGTGGATCAATCTCGATCAAAGGGATGCCAAAGACTTACTACCGGGCTATCACCGCTCACTATGATTCATCATCATTATGATTAACCCATTGCCGGCTCACTACAAAGCACGGGTCTTCTCAATATTATAGGTTTGGCCATAGTCATACGCTGGCCATGTGCGGATTGGAAGACTTCACGCGCCTTTGAGAACATGAAGGAGAACTCCCAGGCGTGCTGGTTTCCTCATGATGTTTTCCTTCACCGTTGAAGCCAGTGATATTTTAACTGAGCATTCTTTATGTCGCTAAATATCGCTAACTCAGGAAGTACTTAATATTGCATGCACTTAGTTCAACGTCAAGTAATGATACGGAAATGGCCACCATTTTCTAAACATACTAAACATCAAACAAATAAACTTATTCAACGGTTTAGAACTCTTGTTACAGATTGCCCTATTTTTGGCCATGTCGAGTTTGCCATTGTCTCTGACTGGCTTGTACCTATTTGTTTTTCACGACCGACATGCATCTGTACAAGGCTCAGCCGCTGTTAATGCTGAAAAGCCAACGCTCCCCTACTGCCGTTTGTCGGATATAGACATAAAATCGAATATCGAACCGTGACAGCGTTTACTGGGAAAGGGGGTTTGTGCATTTTATTGCTACATTTTATAGAACAAAGCGAATTGAATTGCACTTTTTCTTACATATTATTTTATATTATACCAGCATCTGCCTACGACTTCGTGTATGTGAATTGGGTCTACATCTTCGCTCGTTGTCAATTTTTAATCTTCCCAAGAGAACTAATTGAGAGATCGGTATAGAATAAGCATACCAAATTTCAAAGCCGTCTGCCCGCGGCATAGCTCGTAAATAATTTTCAACTTTCTCTCAGAAACTACTTGAGGAATCAGGATAAAAGGTAGTCTATGTTCTTTCCCATGTCAAAGGCTACATTTCCATTTAAATTAAAGCTTCTTAGCTGTATTAACTATCGGTATTCCTTCTCCACTTAACTTCCGGTACATTACACATCCAGAAGTTTGTAAAAATCTCTAGTCTGTCATAGGGGTACGATACCTCCGTGCCACATTATAAAGTTGGAGATCCTGGGCTCGATTCCTGGCTCGAGTCTGGTCTGGTGAGAGGTTTCGACCGTGGCTAGTTACCACCCTACCGACAAAGACATGTCGCAAAGCGATTTAGCGTTCCGGCACGATGTCGCGTAGAAACCAATTAGGAGTATGGGTTTACCATACCCCTAACAGGTTAGACTGCTACCATTTTAGACTGTATCATCACTTACCATCAGGCGAGGTTGCTAATTTTAATTTGGTTGGTTCAAGGGCTAACTTGTAGTTAATAAATAATCTTATTCTTGTTTTCAGCAGGACCAAACCAAACCGCACTTCGCAAGCGTACGGTTAACCTTATCATGTACCTTGAGTCGGTAATACGCTAAGGATAATAATGGTGAGTCTCGACCTTCGTGACCTGCGATTTATTCTGAATGCAATGGACGAAAATGTAATTTTTTTAATCACTGAGTTAGTTGATTGTTTAATTATCTCTCTCTTATTGCGTTGCGTCTTTTCTCGTCGTCGAACGTATACCTGCACTGATGGATCTTATCCATTCCTATTTGAGATCTTATTTTTTCAATGCGATTCCAGACACGATTCGGTAATAATTTAAAGTCGAGTAATCGTTATCATCGTGTTTAATTTTTCAACGACCTCAAATTACTTTTCTCACTTTCCATCAATTAGTCATATTCAGTTTTTATTGAGGTCCACTCAGTCATCGTAATAGCGTAATTGTTGTTTCACAGCTTGATTCTATAAAAAGCGTCACAGCAATACTATTCGCTGTAGATAAATTCGTTGCTGATCGTATCCGGGGAAGCAATTAAGATAAGCGAACACAGTGCTGTCACAGTTACGCTGCGGTGAAATGGAATGCACTCTATGTACTGTGCTATGTGTATATATAGCAGAGCAGTAGAAAAACGTTGAATTTTAATTTTTGACGTCCTCTCAGGCGCTGAGTCGAACACAGTGAATGAATTTCAGGCTTGTGCCCCCGGCAGGAGCAATTCGGGCATTCATAATTTCTGAATTTTCTAACCGGTAGCTGTAAAACCCCTAAATGGTTAACCCATTACCATCTTAGAATCATCATCACATCACATCATCACTTACCACCTCGTGAATTGCAGTCAAAAGCAACGCGAGTCATTAAGGTTGTGGAGTCAAAAAAAAATTGCGTAAAACTTAGGAAGAATGAAAAGGACTTTTAAATTGATATTTTCACGCAATCTGGGAACAGCCGAGTTGACTACAGTTAGAAAAACAAGGAATAATTATGTTAGTATTTAACCTAGTATAACCTAAATTTAGATTTCGGGTTATGAGAATATTACGGTTTTCCACAAATGTTCGGCTAAGGGTCGTTTAATTACATTATTCTGTGAAATACATGTACAGTGGTATTATTTATGTTTGCATGCTAAAGTCAGCCATTGGAAATGCTGAAAAGGCAATGCGCCTACTGGCTTATCGGATATTCGGGTAAAAACGAATACAGCAGCGTGTCAGGTATTGTGGTACAATGTGGAGTTTTAGATATTTTTTTTTTAAGGATCAAAGGCGAAGCTAAATTCTGTGGGACATTTCGTTTTTGTTGTAGAAAATTTTATTAAAACGGGTAAAATTGGTATCAAATTTCTAAAATTTTAATATATTTATGGGTTGTGTGTAGCCAAGTAGAAACTCATCATAATATTGTGGGATTTCAAAAAGATTGATTTTCTTTTTGAAATCGCACAATGCCTGATCTTTAAACAATGATAAAGATATAATGCTATTTCTTAAACGACAATCATACCAAGTTCAATTGCAGTTCCATACCACTTACTTTTCGCAGGTTTGTGTATTTTCATTTTATTAAGACAATCTAAAACTTAACATCTCTTACTTTAATGGTGAATTTTTTGTCAAGGACATGTGAAGTCTTACAATTCCCACTTGGACTATGGCCAAAACCCTTCTCATGCTGAGAGGAGCCTGTCAGCATGAGAAGGGTTTTGTAGACCTGTGCCCCATAGATAGCCGTCAATGAGCTAATAATGATGATAATACCATTCATATTTGACATTAAATTAAAATATGCTAGAAGAATGACGTATTACCTTCCTTTTAATATAAATTTAGTATATATACTTTTCTCAGGAGTCAGTGACCAAGCAAACATTTTGTATTCGTTATATTTCTTTCATATATTTCATTTCCAACTCTCCTTCTTTTTTGCCTCGATTAGTCTTGACGTCCGCTGGTAACTTAGATATAATATTACTCTGAGATGGATTAGTGACACTTTCACCTAAGTGTACGCTAACAAACATCGTGCACATTGCCAAAATCATAATGGTTCCGTATTAAGTAGGTATTATGATGCCCGGGCCACATGGCATCCATTGCGGCCACAAATCAACTGCATAATAGCATTTTAATTGAGATAGAGCTTAACAGTATAAAGCGTCATTTTGCAAGCGATAAATTTTTATTCATAACCATTAAGGCACTCGGATATAGATCGCGGTCTGTAATGACTATGACAATTAATTTACTTAAAAAGGGATTCTTTGAGTCTAGCATTTTTAATTTTACATTTATTCATTCCATTACTGCTATTTTTATTAAACCGACTAGGATTGTCTGGAAGATATCGCATAAGTAATAAGACCGCCTTTGCATGCAAATTGTAATGTGTTTTGTATGTAATTTGTGTACAAAATTATAATATATATCTTTTCATATAAATGTCGACCAACATATTTCAGTTAGACTAACACTAGAAGTACGATTGTTCCAATTATCTAAACTTAATTAATGGGTCAAATTTGATTTACAAAATGACTTTAATTTACAGCATTATTAATCTGAATTTTGCTGTCTTTCTCTATCATTTGCGCTCATTTTCAAACTTAAACAGTTCGTTTTACTCCTTTGTTAGTCTCATCCTACGATCGATGCTACGGTAGGCCGTTTCTTCTACGACCGTCTGGGTGCGATGACTTTCATGTCTCCGGCGGTCGATGATCGATTAAAACCCAGATAACGACACGTGCAAAACCTCTACTAAGTCGTCTTTTTTTTATTAATATTTATCCCAGAATCGCTATCCACCATTGACTAGATCTAAGTACGATTCGTAAATTTAGAAATATTTTCGATAATAAACCAGAGTTCCAGTTATTCCCCGACACTTGTCTCTTAAAATGTAACATGCAAATGTCAGTGAGTTATCTGGAAAAATAACGCCACTTGTTACGAAGTTACCAGTTATACAAATAGCCTAAAAAGGCCCTCCTATTCAATAAGGAGACGATATTTATCATGCTAATATTACCATGAGAAAGTCGTTCCATCAATCATTATATCGGGATGCCTTTCACGCTTGGGGCTTACGAAACTTCATAAAAGCGCAATACAAAGAAGATGAGCACGCCTTTACTTACAATGTATCATATTGTCCTATATACTTGTGCCCTGGTTGCTTAGTCGCTCATCAACGAAGCCTTAGGTAGAATCAACCCCACTAGCAGTAAGTAAATTGCGTAAGACTAAGACGTAAAAAATTACTGTGAGAAATGATTCAATTTAACAACAATAATAGATTTTTGTTGGTAATCGCATAACATCAGACCGTAGAATATATGGGCACGTTAAAAAGTAACATTTCATTGCGTTTGTAAATCATTATATTCTTTTGGAAATTTTGACGGCCACTGTCGCATTATAAAGTTCGAGGTTCTAGGTTCGATTCCCGGCTTGAGTTTGGTCTGGTGGGAGGCTTCAGCCGTGGCTAGATACCAGCTTTCCTGCCGACAAAGATGTGTCACCGATCAATTTAGCGTTCTGGCACGATGTCGCATAGAAACCGATTAGGAGTGTAGGTTACTGCATCATCATAAGATGAGATAGCCGTGAAAGACTAACTTGTAGTGCTTAAAAAGAAATGTCTTTCAACCCGTGGCATTCGTAACTTTTAGTAGGTAACAGTCAATGCTAGCCCACTTTCTTTAGGACCACATATAACAAATAAAATCCGTTGACTTTTGTTTGAAATTTACATGCGCATGTCTTGTCTCGCATTATTTAGTCCAAACCCTGTCCCGGTTTGGACTAAATAATACACAATACAAAAATTGCTACCTTACTACCCATGTCCCTTATAAACTTCGAAACCATTAATCAAATTGTGATTAAACATTGGCAAAGTGTTCTGGGAACGTCCGTGAGGTTATCTAGCCCAAGTAATCTATACATCTATACAAATAAGTAAAATTGGAGTGTCTGTTTGTAATATTGAAATAACTGGTTTTTACTACATGCATATGAATATGTATACGGTACATACACCAAACTAACATTTTTTTAAATTTTTGTCTGTCTGTCTGTCGGTTTGTTTCCGCTAATCTCTGAAATGGCTGGACCGATTTTTATGGGACTTTTATTGCTGGCAGGTAGCTGATGTAATAAGGAGTAACTTAGGCTACTTTTATTTTAGAAAAATAAAGTAATACTGTCCAGTACCGTGCGCAGCTCACCACCTGCCACCGCCTGTGCCATCACGTCTCGGGCGCCTCCCACTTCTCTTACCAATTGTTTAAGTTTAGTGATTAGTTCAAGTAATAAGGGTTAGTAATCTATTGCTTCGTTATTGAAAGACAAACAAACACACTAACTTAACGCAGACGAAGTCGCAGGCGTTAACAGTATAAAGATATACGCGGTTATTTCCAGATTATTATACCGTTTGTTTTTTCAGATATTGTTGTTTACTTATATCATAAATCCTAACATTAATCGATCATTATCATAAAGGAGTGTAATTTTTACTCGTATTTCAACATTTTATTTTACTCTGTTGTTAAATAGCTTTCCCCCTGAGGGTACGTTTTGTGGAAACCTATAAAAGAAACCCGGTATTATTCTAGAATAACAAATAGTCGTTTTACCTTACAAATATTACTGCCTAGATACACTATTCTTTTACTATTTTCCCTTACCAATACTCTTATAACAGCGTAGATACAATCAACTGTTGGATATATTTTCAGTAAAGAAAATATTTTGAGAGATTCTTACCTAGGAATACGAATCCTTTTTATAATATAGAAGTACATTCGAGAAAGAATATTAAAGCTATATTAAATCTGCCTGGCAACAACATGGAACGTAGATCTGGGTTTCCTAGAGATTTTCTGTAAGACCTGGCGCCTTGACTTTCCGATATTATCTCTTGATTTATAGTTGTCTAGCTTTTCAGCGCTTTCGTTATAGGTACTGTAATATTTTTTTTTAGTTAAGTCTTTCTATTTTTGTTTTCACCCAATAGAAAAATATTCATTTTCCAGCAGTGGGACATTGATATACAGCGGATCCAATTCAAATTTTGTTTTAAACAAGCAAATTATATTTATTTTCAATAAATTTTGTTTTTTTTTTTCATTTTGGACTTTTAATACGCCTATCTTTTACACTTAATCTAATAAGTTCTTCACGCCTGATCGTTCTGCTACTTTTCCCTTTCGTGCCCCAGATAAAATACTTTTCTAACCTTCATGGTACGCAGAAATCTACATAGAAGACTTTGTGTCCAACATGCGTCTAAATGCCTACATTTCATGCCTCTTTATGTTTTCTCCACTGGTCCTCTTTAATAGTCCAAGCTTCAAATCCGCATAGCTTTACGTGCCAGGTGTAACAACGCAGGAGTCGAAAGCGCAATGTAATCTTAACTCCCACACACCCACGGCAGTTTCACAGGTTAATTAAAGAGTTAATATAAATTGATCAGTTGCCAGCCACATGCTTCATAACCAATTTTGAAGTCCGTTTACACCTAGCGCTACCTACAGACAAGACTATTACGATCAAAAGCATAAGTGTAAACGGATAAGGTAGATGTTACTTAATTTTAATATCGTCACTTTTATTCTGACTCCTAAAGTCAGTGAGACAGCAGAACAAGGATATTCATAATGAGACGCGGCAAATTGCTGGAGCAAGTCCTCGTCGTTCCAGAAGCGGCTCAAGGGAAATTAAAACGGTTTTCATCAATGATTATTATGAAAAGAAATACACTGCTTTTATATTCAAAATATCGATATGCACATTGGACGTGATTTCCAGTAATGTATGCAGTACATTCTAGGATATTAAATTGAGAATAAAAAAGAAAGTTGATAATGTTTTAGCACTTTGAGGTACTAGGTTTGAAGATATTTATTAAAAGACAAAAGTCACTTACATCGATAATTATAGGTAAGTATATCTAAGTGTCGATCATAATGTTTAATTACGAGTCGTTGATTCATTATTATCATGAATTTGAATATAAGGTGGGTAGTTCTGTATAATATGTTCCGATAGCTTAGTTTTTAATACATTAAATGAGTTAGGGTATTAACAGTTAATATGTTCTCATTTGTAAAGAAAAAAATCCCAAAATTTATTTTCTTAGTAACACCGACTTATGGCTCGAAATCGGTAAAAATACCTTCCTTATATTTGTTCAAATAGTCTATCGCTAAATAGTCGCTATGGCAATTATGTATTTATATATGCTGCTATATGTAAATACATAGTTGTTTAAATACACAATGTTATATATGCAAAATTCAGCGTAATATAAAGTATTCATGGCGATATCTCAAAGCTTAGCTGACTGTTCAATGGTTCATAGAGAAGACCTTCCTTTAAATAGTTCAAAAAGTTATGCGCTAATAGTTTTAATATACGTATACAATACAGCGTAATATAATGTATTCGTGGCGACACCTCAAAGCTTAGCTGACTGCTTAACGATTCATAGAGAAGACCTTCCCTCAAATACTTGAAAAATTATTGTGCTATTAGATGCAATATACTTATATAATATAGCGTAATATAATGTATTCGTGGCGACACATCAAAGCTTAGCTGACTATTTAACGCTTCATAGGGAAGACCTTCCTTTAAATACTTGAAAAAGTATTGTGCTAATAGATTCAATATACTTATATAATACAGCGTAATATAATGTATTCGTAGCGACACCTCAAAGCTTACCTGACTGATTAACGATTCATAGAGAAGACCTTCCCTCAAATACTTGAAAAATTATTGTGCTAATAGATGCAATATACTTATATAATATAGTGTAATATAATGTATTCGTGGCGACACCTCAAAGCTTAGCTGACTGCTTAACGGTGCATAGAGAAGACCTTCCTTTAAATAGTTCAAAAAGTTTGCGCTAATAGTTTTAATATACGTATACAATACAGCGTAATATAATGTATTCGTGGCGATACCTCAAAGCTTAGCTGACTGCTTACTAGTTCATAGAGAAGGCTTACCGTCCGTATCATATACTCGTATGAGGAAGTTTATTCCGCAGGCTACGTGCGGATGCTTTTCGAAGTTGAAATTAGATTAGAGGACGATAGTTCACGTTTTCGTACTATAATATTGTTCGGTAACTTTAATATTACTGTTTGTTGGCTTAATTTATTATTCCAAAAAGGTATTTTTTAATGGATTTAGGATTAGTTTAGATTTGTTTCGGAGAAGCAGTCTTAGTTAGACCGGAATGGAAACCCCGAGGCTAAAACTTAACTGGCCTTTTGATTTCAACTCTTAACTTTTCTCACTTGAGCTCAACACTTGTCACTCATAAGAATGTGCTAATCTCTAGCCCGGCTAAGTGGTCGACATGATCACAAAATATCTCCGTGATAAAAATCTCCTCCTAATACGGCACATCTTCTGTTGGTCAGTCCTGGGTGCAGTATTGCGATGAAACCATAGTATTTTAAAAGCATTGCTTAGTGTCGATAGGAAATAAATAAATTTCGCATTCAAATCATCATCATCATCATATCCGTTTAAATGCTATGATGACAAAGACGCATATATATATGTCGGCGCGGGCCAAGAAAGTTGTTTACGAACGAGTGCACGTGCAACGTGTGACGTCATCGTACCACTCAATGAATCAGGCAGATGGGGACGGACCGGTTGCCGGTTTATAAGGCAGCGCGTTGTGCGGATCGTCTCACTTCTATCGTGGCGATTACACCGTCAACATCTCCACATTGCGATCACGCCTGAATCATTTTTAGTATTTGTTAATTTGGTTGATTTTCTTAATAAATTCAGTATAAATAAATCCTAAAGTTTTTATATAAAAATGACGGAAGAGCGATCGAAGATTACAGATTCACAGGATCGGCGTCCACCTTCGCCAATACTTCAACGCACGCCCCTTCAATCCGACATCAGAAGTGGGATGGACCGAGGTTCTTCGGCTCCATCCACCAGCACTGGACGAGATGGCGCGGATAACAGTCAAACGCTGTCCGCACTGGCCATCATCATAGAGAATTTAACACGACAGCAGCAGGCCAGTATGCAAGCCAATCATGAGTTTCTTACAGGGTTGTTAAGCCAGGCTGTGGCCCCAATAAAACGACCAAGACTCAGTGACATTTACATCGCATCATTTGACCCTGACGGTGATGTACCAATTCGCGATTGGTGTGAACACGTGGACAGGGCAAAGACCCACTGGAAATTAACCGACTACGAGATTATTACCAAAATAGCTGGCTTATTGCAGGGTCGGGCCAAAACTCTTGGAGACACATGGCTAGTGAAGTCACCAGTATGGGCCGACATGCGACAGGCACTAATTCAAACATTTGAACCCGAAACTCGGTATTCAAATGATATAATAAAACTACGAAATTTTAGGTTTGATCTTGCAAATCCAGCCGAGTCCATTACTAGGGCCTGGAATATTTGGAAACGGGTAATCAATGGTGACAAGGAAAAGGACGCCGTGGAGGCCATTATTGGTTGCGTAGACAACGAGTTTTTTCGATTGCGTCTACTATCTAGCAAGTGTGCTTCTGTTCCCGAACTTATTTCAGTTGCGGCAACATTCAAACAGCGAGAACCTAGGCAATTGCAGGGTGAACCACCCGCTAAACGAGCAAGAATTCGTCACTGTACAGAGGAAACTATGCTTTGTTTTAAATGCGGTAAACCTGGACATGTGCAATCAAATTGTAACAAGGTTAGTGAGAAAATTAACGATCCAAAACCGTTACTAAGCACAATCAATACAAAAGAGATTTCTAACCGAACAGAACGCCCAAAGCCCAAGTGCAGTTATTGTGAGACAGTAGGCCACGTTGAATCCACTTGTTTTAAGAAAATGGAGGATGAAGCTGATAAGTGAACTTGGCTAGATGGTTTTTATTACTAAGAAAGGAGCCATTATAATGGGTAATTCGATCATCTCAAGTATAAATACAAAAGAGAATCCATTTGCAAACTTAGACATTGATTTAACCAATGTAACAGAAGTGTCTGGGTTGAAAAATCTTTTACAATAAAAAGAAGAAGTTAAGATACAAAAACGCTTCAAACGTCTCCAAAAACCAAAGTGACAACGGGAATTTTGAAAATCCAGCTGAAGGATCCCTGACCAAAGTAGTATCTAAAAGACTTTATCGAATGGCACCGGTTGAATGACAAAAGTCGAAGGCCATAATTAATGACTTTCTTGATGGTTCACGGAGTCGTCAGAGAGGGCACCTCGAATTACGCCAGCCCGTTAATTGTGGTTAAGAAAAAGGATTAGGAAGATTGAATGCACAGATTATCGATAACTAAATAAGATATACTGTTCTCATCAAGATTCCACCTCCAATAATATCAGACCAAATTGACAGTTTATCGAATGCTACCTATTTTAACAGGCTAGATATGGCGCAAGGATTTTATGAGGTTCCAATCAAAGAAGAATTAATACCAAAATTGCGTTCATCACACCAGAATGTTTGTACAAATACGTAAGGTTGCCGTTTGGACTGATGAACACACCAGCGGTTTTTCAACGAGCCATTATGACAGCGTTACGACCATTACAGGATCATATCTTGATTTATATGGATGATGTATTGATAAAATGCAAAACATTCGATGAGGGATTACAGATTCTAGAAAACGTTCTAGCAGCCTTAACCGATACTGGATTCGCTGTTAATATGAAAAAGTGCTCCTTCTTTAAGACATCCATCGAGTACCTCGGAAACCTAATCACAAGTATGTCAGTTCTGTGGCCTAGCAAGCTACTTCAGGCGCTTTATATCATCTTTCTCCGAACGCATGATCTCACTATATAATTTAACGAAGAAAGGTGCATTATTTCAATGGACTGCAAAATGTGAAAGCGTCAGACTCGACATCATTCCTCCACTTCCAATTGAACTCCATACAGACGCCAGTAGTACAGGGTTGGGGTGCTATCCTTATACAAGTGAAGGATGGCCGACATCATGTAATTGCATATATGAGTATGAGGACTACTGAACCCGAGAGTCACTACTAATCCTACGAATTGTAGACTCTTGCAATAGTCGAGCCAATGGCCAGGTTAAGCGAGTGATAAGTGTTGTGAAGAACGGGTTGTCCATAATTCGTAATTATGAAACTCAGGACTGGAAGAAAGGTTTGGAAGCTAGCGATCAACTGTACCAAGAACAAAACTACAAATGTGAGCCCAATTAAAGCTCTCACTGGAAGACACTATGCAGTACCACCAGAATTATTACCTTTAATAGACGAGGAAGAAATGTCAGTGAGTCGAGATCAACTAGATAATTACATCACGAGGAAAGGAATGTAAAGAAAGGTTTTACAAAGGTAAACGCTAGGGCTCAAATTAGGCTTGACTTTAAATATCCAGCTTCATACGTTATTTGGAAGATACTACCAAACGACCGTTACCAAGTAAAAAAGATAACAGGACGCAGACACCCTAAGAAAGTAGCTCATGATGAACTAAGATTGGCATCCAAGCCAAACGAAAAAATAAATCAGGATTCCATGTCGGCGCTATAGAAGCTCACAGTAATACCAGAACCCAGTATGTACCATGCCAAAATAGGCACACATGACGATTTGGATGAAGTCCCAGTGACTGAGATTACGGAACAATAAAGGTAACAAATAGCCTATAATTATGTCAAAAATTAGTACACACTATTTGCTTTCATAATGACGTAAGTTGAGGACAGGGGCCTCCTTACTATTGCGTAGACTCGCACAGTGACGTAAGTTGAGGACAGGGGCCTCCTTACTATTGTGTAGAGACGTAAGTTGAGGACAGGGGCCTCCTCACTATTGTGTAGAGACGTAAGTTGAGGACAGGGGCCTCCTTACTATTGTGTTGAGACGTAAGTTGAGGACAGGGGCCTCCTTACTATTGTGTTGACACGTAAGTTGAGGACAGGGGCCTCCTTACTATTGTGTTGAGATGTAAGTTGAGGACAGGGGCCTCCTTACTATTGTGTAGAGAGACGTGAGTTGAGGGCTGAGGCCTCCCTACGTAAAGTTATGGTGTTGCTGTTCATTCTTCTTTCTTAAAGGTCGAGGGCGACCTTAATGCAGAATGGCCGTGTCGGCGCGGGCCAAGAAAGTTGTTTACGAACGAGTGCACGTGCAACGTGTGACGTCATCGTACCACTCAATCGTATCAATCAGGCAGATGGGGACGGACCGGTTGCCGGTTTATAAGGCAGCGCGTTGTGCGGATCGTCTCACTTCTATCGTGGCGATTACACCGTCAACATCTCCACATTGCGATCACGCCTGAATCATTTTTAGTATTTGTTAATTTGGTTGATTTTCTTAATAAATTCAGTATAAATAAATCCTAAAGTTTTTATATAAAAATGACGGAAGAGCGATCGAAGATTACAGATTCACAGGATCGGCGTCCACCTTCGCCAATACTTCAACGCACGCCCCTTCCATCCGACATATATAAATGCAGAAGTGCAAAGCTTTCAACGAAATATATTTATAATAATCCTCTTTTCACGAATTCATTAGTTCAATGATACCTACAAAAAGGTAAAAATATTAAATCATTTTGTAGATAAATAATTGTATATACGTTTTCATATTTTTTCACCGTTCTAACTTCTACATTTCACTAAATCGCTTCAAGAGCCATAATTTGTTAACCAATACATTTACTCGTATAGATATTTATTCTAATTTTAACTGGTTAGTATTCATAATATATTACAGAAAAAACAACAATTTTTGATTGAAATTAATGGCTTTTTTTATCTTGTTTACATCGTTGGATTACACAAAAAACTAAAACTGCGCGACATTTTCCTTAAATATTAGTAAACCTTATGGTTATGGTTGAACATTATCATTACCATAAATGTCGCCTTAAAGTTAATACGCAGAATTCCGCCCGCCGATAATACCAAGAGTAATAGAGAGAAATACCAAGGTTCTACTAGCCTACAAAACTTTCAAACAGTGGAAAAACAGTAAAAATGCCCAAACATTTTCGGAGGAAGTGCTTATTTTAAAATAAGTTTTTAGAAAAACCTTGTGTCGTTTAATTCTTAGATCTTTTAATGCGTTTGTTATACGTATACGATTAACATTCAATTTTATTATTGAGAACGAGTTATTTTGATTAACAAAACTGAATTTGAATATGGATATGTTATGGATATATTATGTGATGGTTAATTAGTTGAGTGAAATATTAATAATCATTTATTATTTAAAAATAAAAAATTTGAGAATTCACAAAAGTATCAAACGATTCAATTACTTCTTTTTCTATAGCCACCTTTAAAATGGAGTACTCGAATTATTCGAGTTCTCGGTCTGAGTCTTACTTAGTACAGGGTCATTTATCTGCCTGATGTGATTAAGTTGAAGAAGTGGTTCAAAGTCTACTGTCACCCTTTAATCATTTTAGGTTCTTTGGCTCCTTGTGTATGGAACACTACAGCAAACTAGTATCTAGTATAGTAGATACTATTCTGAATATTCTCTGGTGGGAGGCGTGTTGCCAAGTGATTATGCGTTCCAGCATGATGTCGCTTAGAAACCAATTAGGAGTATGGGTTTACCATACCCAACAGGTTAGCACGCTACCATCTTTGACTGCATCATCACTTACCATCAGGTGAAACCGTCAAGAGCTGATTTGTAGTGTATAAAAAACGTTACTGCTATTTTGGGCCTATTTGCTTTAAAATTACCTGCCTACAATGTAACAAACCTCCCGTATTTACACGTAGCTTTTTTAAAGTAACTGTAGGCAACTACTTGTGTCAACAAAAGGGTGAGGGTGTGAGTCGGCAATGAGTGCGAGTCGCTTTTACAAAAATTACGTATGTACGTACAGTCGCCGACATAAATGTGACTACTGAGAATATTCGTTTACATATAAAAAATAAAAAAAGCCATTTATTCTACTACCATTTACGTCACAGTTGTTTTAGTTTGAGTGCTTAATTTCTGTGTCCAGTTTGTGAATGTCAATGTTGTTTCAGAATTACAATTTTTGATATAGGAACTTATGTCATATGAAACTGAAATTCGAAAAAAATGCGTGCATGCGTGCGTGCGTGCGTGCGTGAGTGCGGGCGTGCGTGCGTGTATGTGTGTGTGTGTTGTGTGACAGTTACTCTTTTTTATATATATAACGTACTTTTTCAACCTTTATTTTTCTCCTATGATAATGGTTGAACTTTTAAATGCAAGACTCCCCTCAACACGGTACTGACAGAATACCAGCGCTGTGGTACTTTAGTATCCACAACATTAAGCTGAGTCAGTACATTTTTATTGGCGTGACACAGCATCAAAAGTTTAATTTAAAGTCTTTACAATTTGTATTAATCTGTTACGATCTCTTATGTGTTGTACATTTGCAATTGTGTTGTTCTGATATATTAATGTTTTCTATTCTATTGCATTCTATATTATATAATCTGATAAATAAATGTTTTCTATTCTATATTATAAAAACTACTCAGCTAACAGGCATCGTACACAAAAATATTACTTTATTGGTAAATACCAATTCAATTCGCAAATGTTTTACGTTGCAAATATTGCAAATGTTTTAGGTAAAAAATGTACGAGATTAAATATTTCGTTCACTGGTATGAACGTACTTTTAACATCACACAGTATCCACAAATTAATATTATAATTGTTTTTTTTTTTCTATCATACCGCTGTAAATATTGTGTGTCGATCTATGATGTTTCTCACTATGACCTGTGAAGAGGGCATTTTTCATTTCTCACTTATATATCGTACCCCTGCTGCTAATTTAGATTTATTTCGAGATTTTATTTTAGTAACTTGTATAGTAGAACATTTTCAAGTAGTGTTTCATTTCGCTCAGAATATTTTACTGTTTCTTTTTACACCATTTACACTATTTATGTATGTGAATGTGTGTGTGTGTGTGTGTGTGTGTGTGTGTGTGTGTGTGTGTGTGTGTGTGTGTGTGTGTGTGTGTGTGTGTGTGTGTGTGTGTGTGTGTGTGTGTGTGTGTGTGTATTAATGTGGACGAAATTCGAATTATTGTTCTGTTTAAAGGTATTGAACTCAAAGGCTGTGGAATATATTAACTTCTTAGTGCTGAAATATCTAATTTTAGGGTTGCCAACCTGTTTCCCATCCTTCGTTAAAAGATGCACTTCGTAATGGCGAAGTAAGATTAGGGGATCTTACTCTAGAATATGATATTCAACATCATTCTCAGCCCATTTCTCATCATAAGGAAAGAAGGATTTCGAAGATGTAAATCCGAATTAAATGTCGGCAGAATACATATTAGTAGATACGTATATAACCGCGGAACCTTCGAGAAACCTACCAATTGATGTAAATCACTGTACTCAAACACAGAGGAAACATTCGTACACTGACAGCACCTTCCACTGCATGAGTCACGCGCTCGTCTCGAGAGCTTCAACTTTAGGCTTAAAGTTAAGAGTAGTTGTAACTATTTAGTACACGTATTATACATACATTCAGATAATGTGAACATCTCTCTAGTGAAAATTTTGCGTGTATACATTTTTTTGGAGTGATTTTATTTTTGTGTGTTTTTTATATGTAGTTTCAACCGTAATTGTGAAAGCTTATGGGCTAAATACAACCACGCTGAAATCCATAACTATGCGTTTTATATTAATACTTACTTTTACCAGCGGCTTCGCTCGCATTGAAGCTATTTCATAAGTATCAGAGATCATTGCAATAGCAATGTATCATTATGATACTCGTATATCAACAAACCATTTTTTATATTCATAATATTTGTTTTATTAATTTAAAGTATCCTATGTTAATTTTAATATCTCCAAGAATATATGTACAAAGTTTCATGACTATCGGTTGAGTAGCTTTTGCGTGAAATTGTAACAAACATCCCTACATACATATTATAATACATATTAGTAAGGATATGCTATATACCAATACGCTCTTACTGTTATGAATGGTATGCGATTGGTATGCCGCAAGAAGCTTATAGACGTTATACCTGCTCATAAAAAAAAAAATCCTACACCCATTTATTTCAACTAGGCTTACTTGTTAAGCACGTTTGAAACGTCAAATCAAATTTTGAAGTAACTACATTTAGTTTGGTTGGCAGATTCTACTTATGGCATAAATTAATTGTTAATCTTTAGATAGCAGCTTTAATTTAATAGTGCCATCCTTTTCCTACTCTTCCCTGTAGATAAGGACGACGCTACTAGAATTACCCTGCTACCTTTAGTTTTTGGATTAGATTGATTATTATAATCTGACGTTAGAAGAGACGACAATAAATCCAACAGTTGCTCTTATCCAAATATACTTTTATTCATTGTGTTAGTTACAAGACCTTGGTGCTTCCAAGCTAACATGTTGCTACTTTCATGAATTAAAATTAAAACAACTATCATTCATAATCAACCCATTACCAGCTCACTACAGAGTCTCCTCTACGGGTCTCCTCTCAATATGAGAATGGTTTGGCCATAGTCCACCACGCTGGCCATGTGCGGATTGACAGACTTCACACGCCTTTGAGAACATTATGAAGAACTCTCAGGCATGCAGGTTTCCTCACGATGTTTTCCTTCACCGTTGAAGCAATGTTATTTTAATTTTTAAAAACGTACATAAATTCCGAAAAATTAGAGGTGTGTGTGTGATGCGTGCCCGGATTCGAACTGCCGACCTCTAATTAGGAGGCTAACGCCCTAACCACTAGGCTATCACCGCTTTTATCATTATCAGATTATTAAAAAACAGCTAGGCTTCCTTTTATTATTCAAAGCAGTTTTAGATTATACGAGTACATCTGCTTGCTTACAACGCATTTCTTATATAAATGTTCAAAATCTAATATCACAGTTAGAAATCCGTAGTGTAGTCAGCCAAAGCTAATTCAAGCATAATAACGGAATGTGCCTACACATAATATTTAGTTTGTAGAGGTTGTATTATTTCGACCGCAAACATTCGGCTAATTGTATGGCACAACGATCCTCATTACGCAAATGTGCTGCGTAAGCGTTGTTGAGGGAAATTTTCGACGTCCTTAAATACCTACCCTTGTTAAATTTTACTTACCTGTTTGTTTAGGAACTATTGAATTTCTTAGGCGACGGTTCGATCATTTGCTTGGAAGACTTTTGCGAGTGAAACAAGGGCGCGTCGGAGGCACTTTTGATTACATGATTTGGACAGAGTTAGCTAAAACGTAGGACAAAGTGAAAGAACACTGTATTTGAAAATATCTGTCTATACTTTAAATAAAATATATATGGACGATTTCTGAATTTTCCATACATTTTGGAAATATACCTATATAATCACCAAAACCAATTTTGATTTTGTGTCTGTCTGTTGCCGCAATATAAACGCAACTGTCCAGTAGCGTACCTTTATAAATAGAATTTAGTATATACTTGTATACGTGCATACGCAATATAGCTATGATACTATGGAGCCGATTTTAGGCTATTATTATTCCAGAAATAATATACATTAAAAACGATTTTACTCCATAACTCCATAAAAAAACAATTTTGATGATAGTTCATCTTTTTAAATATTTTAGCTTAACTACCGACTTGTCCCCAATTTACTTTATTCCAACAGCCAACGGCTACACCTATGTAATTATATCGATCCTATTCTTAATCAATTTCTGCCGGAATCAATACTAATAGTTACGTATAATCAAAGTGACGGTTTTTCGTAGCATAAGCTACCTTCTCTCTGTTTATGGTGAGCCAGGCACAATAATAAAATATTCATACTCCATTATGGTAGCTGACTAATGGATTTTTTTCTAGGAGAAGTATCGTTTTCTGTTGCTTCTAAATTATTTAAAATAATGGTCATTTACAAGTTTTGAAAGACAAGAGTTTGTAAGCGAATATGTAACGATAAATTAAATATAATCATATTATGCATTTAGTTGATGCGGTGATAGCCTAGTGGTTAGGGCGTCAGCCTCCTAATCAAAGGTCGGCGGTTCGAATCCGGGCACGCACCTCTAACTTTTCGGAGTTGTGTACGTTTTTAAAAAATAATTAAAATATCACTTGCTTCAGTAGTGAAGGAAATCTTGCTTCAATCGTGAGGAAATCTGCACGCCTGAGAGTTCTCCATAATGTTCTCAAAGGCGTGTGAAGTCTACCAATCCGCACATGGCCAGCGTGGTGGACTATGGCCAAACCCTTCTCATATTGAGAGGAGACCCGTGCTCTGTAGTGAGGCGGTAATGAGTTGATCGTGATGATGCATTTAATTGAATATAGCTGTAAATGCGTAAAAAAATCTTGTATATATAGATTATTTTTGACCAGTTATCCGCGGGGACGTCAGCTAAACATCCTCCCAAAGTTTCATCACTAACTGACCAAAAGTATCGGAACATATAGAGGACAAAAATCCTAACTTTGTTTTTTATGTATATAGAGATCAGGTTCCTACATTTTCTACATACAAAGAAGGCTTAAAGGAAAAAAAATATCTCTATTACTATAGTCTGCGAAGTCAACAATAGGGATATACGTGGAGTGTTAGTCTGAGGACCCACAATAGCAGCTCGGTGCTCTCACAAAAGTCACGAGTGTGTACATAGTTTGCCAACACATTCGCTGTGCTTACGTCAATTGTGTTTTGCGAAGCCTTTTAAATGTGTAGCTTTCTTATTATCTTTTATATATTACAGGGTTCCTCCTAACGTACGGTATTGTTATAATTTGTCGTGAATGTTGAGATGGATACAAGAATCGATTTTTTCATTTATTTATATTCTACTACAAGTTAGGAATTGTCGGAAATCTCAACTGGTGGTTAATTGATGATGCAGTCTACGATGGTAGGGGGCAATCTGTTAGGTGTATGGTAAACATACTCCTGATTAGTTTTTACTTCGTGCCACGTTAAATCGTTCGGCTAAACGTCGGTAGAATTGTAGCTTGCTATGGCCGAAACGTCCTACCAGACCAGACACGAGTCGGGAGTCGGGAGGATCCCCATCTTTATAATGCGATGCGCACGCGCTGCACCACTTGGGTCATCAGAAACTGTGGACTGGACTTTATCCGTAGATAAACGTGTAATGAAATTCAATATGTTGTTATTATTATTTCTAGCTGATTTTAAACAACGATTTTAAAAGCTACCAGAATGAAAATTACTTGTGAACTGATAAATAGTTCTTAGAATTTGGATATTTTTAATATAATAGTTGGGACGGTGTCTTCATATAGGCTTGTTAGTGGTTGTGGAAAGTATTATATACCATAGTGAATTTGCGTCATATATACGTTGCCCTGCATATTTGGTTAAGTGTTTGGGTGTGAAAGGTAGGTTAATTTTGCTTCTGAATTCTTTTGTGCGAGCTCGAATAGGACACGGATATTCAGGAGGAGTATGCGGATGACAAAGGTGAGCAACTTATGTGTATTTCGATTGAAGCTTCGAATGAAATGTACGATTTAAATTAAATAGTGGGCCGGAAGCCTCCTTCATGTCTTAAGTTCATTTGAAAATGCCGGTATTGATAACGCTAAGCTTAGCGTTAAAATAATTAGCTAATTAACAAAGACACCATTTTTAGAGAAATTAGTACAATTAATTTACCTGTGATTGTATGTTTCTTAATTGATTAAAATATAAGTAACAAAATTTCGGGAACAAATTTAATTTTAAGATAAAAGTTCTAAAAGTTTTCTTGGCTTTCGACCCTATGAGTAACTTTAGAATTAATTGCAAGGTTGAATCAGTTTCTCTTGAGCTTGATAAATCGGCGGCCATTGTGGCTCCGTTTAAAGAAGAGTTATATACTATGGGTAAATTAAATATAATTAATAAAAAGATATTGTGTATCGAAAATTGACATTGTACAAAAACAGGATAAAATTTCAAATTTGTTTAGAACCGCGGAATTTAAATCGCAGACTTATGAACTCAATATTCTTATGCCGCATGTGTCCAGAGACGTCCGGTCACTTGTTTGATGTGACGTACTTTCCAGCGCGGGACAATCGGTTGCTTGGAATCTCAACGTCCAACGGAACTCCGTACTACGCACGCTTACCGTTGTCACGCTAGCTTTACAAATCGTTTATTGCACGAATTGTACGCTCATGGCATTATCCCACTCCCACGCCACAGGTTAAACGGTTATCCCCAAGAGATAGCTTGCAGCAATAAGACCGCCTTTGCATGTCTGAAATGGTTGTGTTTTCTGTTTTTTTTTTTTATCTTTGCGTGCAATAAAATATTCCTTCTTTTCGTTTTCTGATAGTACACATAATTAAGGGAACCGAATGCTTACGGTATTATGAGGCACGGAGATTAAGTTCATTAATATTCCAATCTTTGAAAATATTATCATTTTCAATGATAATATTTATAGACAGATATACCCTATATCTAACAATATTTGCCGTGTTAAAATTAACCAAGTAACTGTGGCTCACACCACATTCAAACAGAACCACCAAAGGAATTATATAATTACCTGCTTCAATACATAATATCTACATCGCATATTACGAAGGCATGTTATTAAAACCTATGTAAGTGTAAAATATTCATAAATGGCTTAGAATGAGAGTTAGGCATAAAATATTCGAGAAAATGTACCGTGAAGGGTGAAAATGGGATATGCAAATTGGTTGTTGAGCTTTCCTTTACACGTATAAGCCTATAAGCTCTTGAAAAATAATATTATCTTTTGTTTATTTTGCCCGTGTGTAATATTATGTGTTTTACTTCAAATTATGAGCACACGATGTGAATTTAGTAAATATATGGCTGACAGTCTCAAAATACGTAAGTGAATTTTGTTACAAATACATTAGTTATTAAAAAAGTAAAATGTTTGTAAATATCGTCTAAAATTCGATTGAACGGTTAAAAAAGTTGCTATATCTTTTGAAAAATAAGCAATAACGTATTATTATTAATTATTTTAATGACTTTTTATGAATCTCATCACCATCCTCAGTTTTTTAAATGATGAGATTTATATAATAGATCTAAAAGCGAAAGTGAAATACCTACCTTTCACGGAGATCGCGGGTTAGCTGGCATTGCTTTGGAACAAAGAATTGTCCGCACGAAACTCAGCTGTTATTTTATTTTAACATCAATATTTAACAATATCGTCAATAGATATATCTTGAATAAAGTGTAAAGCAACTTTGGAATTAAGATATTCATGAAATTTATAATAGCCTCAATATCTGAATACCCTCGTTCCAACTTATGCACTGTCTGATTCATCTGCGGGTCATTTTATAACAGCCTATACTATGCTCAACTAGAGCTCTATTTAATTAACTATTCTCTCTATTAATTAATTAACTATTCTCTCTATTTAATTAACTATATACAACTTTAAAAGAGAAGCTCTCATTACATCGCTGCCAACCGATAGAGAAGCCTATTAAATCGAACAACGGTAAACCTATGCAATAGAAATATTAAATATTTATTTCTCAGTTTGTCTGGGATAATGTTTTTCCTTTTAGCGGTTTATTTTGCAGTGCAAGTAGCTTTGTAGACTTTTATTGTTAATATTTAATAACGCATTGCGCCTCGATCCTAATTACTAATTTTGCATTAAGTTACTGTAATCATCTCAAGCGATGAACTACCATCCAATTGGGCGTTCGATTTCGAAGCAGGTCATCCTATTGTCTCTTTCACATATAATTCAAAAAAATAATTTATAAATGAAACAACTTATGGTTTATTCAATCAAGTATTTTGTATTCATTTCCATTCCATTTTCACTCAACGACTTTGATATGTTTCATCATCATCATCATGATCAATCCATCGCTGGCTCACTACAGAGCACGGGTCTCCTCTCAATGTAAGAAAGGGTTTGGCCATAGTCCACCACGCTGGCCATGAGCGGATTGGCAGACTTCACACGCCTTTGAAAACATTATGGAGAACTTTTAGGCGAGCAGATGACCTCGGCGACCTCACAATGTTTTCCTTCACAGTTGAAGCAAGTGATATTTTAATTGCTTAAAAACGCACATAACTCCAAAGAGTTAGAGAAGTGTGACAGGGATCGAACTCCCGACCTCTGATTAGGAGGCGGACTTCCTAACCTCTAGGCTACTTACAGCTTTGATATGCTTCTGTGCTTTGATTTATACCTATTCGCTTCCATCTACCATTGCTATATTTAAACAACCCAATGCCTTTTGAGACTCCGAGCTGTGTTCAACCTATTGCCACCTTAGCTGCTTTATTCTAGTTACTATCGGACTTATGTTTGCCGCGTTTTCGAACGGAAAGAGTGGCGTCACGTGACAACTGTCGGCTAAGGCGCCATCATTGATTCCAAATGTTCCACGCGGGAGAAACGACGAACTGTCGATAAGATTACACCAGCTGAGCTAACGACAGTGTGACAACGACACATTTTTATAAATGATCACGTCTTACGGTTTAGTTTATATCCTCCAAATAGCTGTATGTTTGTGTGTGTGAGTGTGTATGTGTGTGTGTGTGTGTGTGTGTGTGTGTGTGTGTGTTTGAAATAATAATGAATTAATGTGGCTTAAAAGCGACTCTAAGTGCAAATTCAACACAATTGCGAGACTAGCCTCTGATAGAAGCCGATGGAAAAAAATAATCCACACGAGGTTGCAAGGACACCAGGACCACGATCTTCAGTAATGAAGGAACGACTGGAGAGAGCGAGTAACTTAAAAGTGACGTTTTAATGTAATTTATATCTCCAATAAATGTATATTCTTATTCATATAACAACCATGTGTTACTTTTCTTATTTTATAAAACTCCCCGTTTCCGATTGATCAATTTTCGTCTCGAGTCTGTTATGATGGGAGGCTTTAGCACCCTACTCACAACCTCATATCAATATTTACAGATGTTTAAATTTTTTTATTTACTGTGTCCTTTAACATGCCTAAAAAGTTCACCTGTATACAAAAAAATATCCTATCGCCTGCTGTAAGTTTTTCCGATGCCTAAAGTAAGCGCTTGGTAAGAACTCACCTTACCTGTGACGTATAAAGAAGAAAGACAGATAGATAAATACTAAAACCCTATATGATTAGTTACTCCTTCATGTTGGCTCCAGTAATTTGACTTAAATTCATAACTAACAAGTATTTTCTTGTCTATGAAATTCAATTTCGAAACAGTAGCACGATATCTTATACATTCTTATATCTGACAGTTTATTTTAGCTTAGAGATTTTTTTCTTAATACAGGATTGTCATATTGCACAATTCTCAAAAGAAAACTATTTAATAATACTTTATATATGCTTACAATGTTATTATCAAAAATTTAAAGGTATTCCGAACCGCATAATATTATGTACCAAAATGCCTATCAATATCGTAGTTGTAAAATTTAATGGAAATCGGAGGGTAGTATTGGGATATTCTTTACGGAACATTTACGCTCTACACTTCAATAGGATATACCGCGGGAAATTACGTCGGCGTCATTACCTCCTACGGTTTCCACAACCACGCTTTATAAAATTTATTTATGAAGAAAAAGGATGAAGGAAAATCTTTAACGAGATTGATATTATTTATACATATTAGGGAGTACCCATACCTAAAATGTTTACTTTGATTATTATAACAATAAAATAACACAAATACACCTTTTAATTATCTGAAGATATATATATATATATATATATTATAATCAGAGGTCGAGGGTTTGAAGCCCATCACGCACCTATGGCTTTTCGGAATTATGTGGGTTTTTAAGCGTGTGAAGTCTGCCAATCCGCACATGGCCAGTGTGGTAGACTATGGCCAAAAGCTGAGGATGGGTTGATCATGATGATTTTTTTTTTACACACTCAAGTAGTTGGCTTGAATACATTAGACGGTTACTCTAAAGTCGGGAAGTCAGTCGGAGCAGAATATAACAATTTTTTACTTGGTACAGACTTTCACCAGGAATCACTAAAGAACCGGGAAATCTGATATTCTGCGCTGTAGGACTCACTAGTTGTTAATATAAAACTCAATGAAATGTGAAAAGTCACTCTTATGAAGAGCATAGAACCTGTTAATTATGTACAAGCATCTTGTATTAAAATTGCTTAAATGGTAATAGATTTTTAATTAGTTCCGTTATTAGTTGCTCGGTTCAAAAGATAAACTAATATTAGCGAAATTAGGCATAGGGCTAAGTATTTTGGACACTGTTGACGACAGCTTGTGTAACAAACTGTCTTTGTGACTAATAATTACATTCTCTCTGCGCTGTAATTCTCATAGGTCCCCTCAATCAATGGCGAGTATAATCTAATAATAAACTAGTGGGTGTAAAGACTACACTGATATCCTTTTTGAATACTGGGTCAAATAAAAGTTAACGCTCCTGAGCTTACAAACCAATATAAAGAGGTCCACTATAAATTTGTCGAACCCTCATTCAAAGTTGTCTCCTTCGTTTTTACACACACATAGTTCTCAATGCCGATGAATAGCTTCATTTGAACGTTATAAAAACATTCAATTCAATAGCTTCATTTATAAAGTTTAAAAACGTTCCGTTCAGTCGAATTTCATTTGCAAACGATCATTTAAATAGATCTCTAGAAGCTTTCGTTTTATTAAACCTATAAAACAGGTTTAAAATTTTATTGAAACTGATGAAGCTGGCTACCGATAAGCTGTAAACATTTAAATTAAGCATACCACTGAGCTCGTATTTAAATAGAATCAGATTTTGTTTGATAATAGCGTTGAATAAATAACATATTGTACACCTAACAACAACAAATATGAAAAAGACATCATTGCATGAACAGTATCTAGGTATGTGGAATTTCAGAAAAACTTTTCAAATGACTATTGCCTTCTGAATTAATATATGTTGTACAAACTTACTTAAATTATCGTTAAACAACACGACCAAAACATTAGGTATAGACGGGTTTAGATCAAGAGATGTTAGATTTTTTTTTTTATCCACTACAAGTTAATCCTTGATGGCAATCTCACCTGATGGTTAGTGATGATGCAGTCTTTGATGGTAGCGGGCTTACCTGTTAGGGGTAAACCCATACTCCTAATTGGATTCTACACACATTGTGCCGGAACGCTTAATCGCTTGGCAACACGTCTTTGTCTGTAGGGTGGTAGAAGTCTCCCACCAGACCAGAATCGAGCCGGGAATCGAACCCAGGACTTTCTAGCTTTATAATGCGCTGCGCCACGGAGGTTTTAAAATTAAAAATAAGACTTGATTTCCCATATTATGTCTTTTGTAGGTTTTTTGTTGGTATATTGCAAGATTAGAGAATGTATTTCTACATATGAAGCGTACGTGTAAATATATGCGAGTACTCATAGATATATTAAATATAAATTAATTATATTTATAACAACATCATAGTTTCACAGTGATTTTTAATGATAAAATATTAATTGCATCGCATCGCATCGATCGTAATGATTATTATTAAAATGTGGGTACAATGTAGGCACAAAAGCATCCGATATATTCCAGGTAGGTATTTAATTAGATATTGGTTTCAACTTTTTGGTAAAAACGAGTTCTTTCATCAAATCAATGATTAGGTTTTTAGTGGCCATTTTTCAATTTTAGGGCAAGATCTTGGATTATAAATCTTTAAGACTACAAAGTTTTTTTGATTAAGCATACGTACGTTCAGGTGTTAGGGACACTACTACCTAAGCATTTTTCAATAAGTCACGTATGTAAATAATTTTTAAATAAGTCACATATGTAGCCTGCGACTTCGTTCGCGTTATTTTAATTTTACGTTGTATCCCTCGGAAAAAAAATCATGTCTATATTTAGTTGCCAAAATTAAGAGATTTATTATAATTACTAGCTGATGCTCGCGATTTCGTTCACATAAATAAGGGGTTTTTAAAAATTCCACTAGCACTAAGCAACATTTGTAAACGGTTCAGTAGTCTCGGTGTAATTTCCGGTTCAGTAGTCCCGGAGTTTCCGCATTTATAATATCAGTAATATTATTATTATAAGTTTTACAACCTACCTGGCGCAGTGTAGAGCGCTGTGGCCTTTTAAGAATAGATCCCGGTTTAGATGCGTGGCGGAGACATTTAGGAAGTTTTATTATTTCTGAATTTTCCCTGGTCTAGTCTGGTGGAAGGCTTTGGCCGTGGCTATTTACCACTCTAAATACAAAGACGTGATGCCAAGCGATTGTGGATTTATATCCCCTGACGTATACGTGATGGTACATATATATATATATACATTTATATCAATATATATATTTATGTATATATTATTGCACCGCCTTCCTCTTCTCTGCGTATCTCTATATCTTTTAAATCTTTGATTGCCTGGAAGAGATCGCTATGAAGCCATAAGGCTGCCAAATTGTATACTACTATTTCTGTGTTATTTTCTGTCTTTTTTGTTACTTTCCCTACCTTGTGGTGTGTAATAAAAGTGTAATGATTCATAAACATTCATACATGGCATCATCACGTATCACAAGGTTAGATTACCGGCAAGGGTTATTTGTAGTGGAATAAAACAAAACTCATAATATGTACTAGGCCCGATGGAGTTTCGCGAAACACCAGTGAACAGTGTTCTACTTAAACGATTTGATATTCAACGTACACTGAGTTTGTTCGAAACGAGCCCACGGGTTAAAGCCACACAGCACAAGTTGGGATGTTCCATCACTCATATTCAAACATTTAGACGTTATGTTATAACGAAACACGGTATATATGTTAAAGTTAAGTTCTTAGTTTCTAGTTAATTTATATAGCGGTTTATTAGAAATATACTTAGTAATTTGTTGATAGATACACGTGGAAACGTTGCCGCTTTAATTTCTACCAATAAAAAGAATGAATGAATTAATACATTTTTATTGTACACCACAAAAGAATACTTAAAAAATATATAAACAGAAAACAACAGAAAAACAGTATACAATTCGGAAGCCTTATCGCTACGAAGCGATCTTTTCCAGGAAGCCAAAGACGTAAAAGACACAGGTACGGAATGAGGAAGGTGGTGGAATAATATTATGTTCATTAATTAAATATATGTATATATATTTAATAAATTAATACATACCGATTGACCAAAATATACAACGTGCGTTTAGACTAAACTCCTTCTTAATCAAAATTAACATTTAGTCTTCTTTCCTTAGTAATAAGAGAATCGTATCAAGTTTTTTTTTTTTTCGGACTGTCTATTAGCTGTACAAACCCTATTGGTTGCCACAGCGTAACCGGGCTGTTTGGCGAGCTTTGGAGAGAAGCTCTGCCAGAAGAAATTTTGAGCCCTAGGGCTCGCGGAAACTAAGGGAACGACTGCCTAGCCGAACCTCGGCTTAGGCGACGTTTGGGATAACGGGGGGGTCGGACGGTCGTATCAAGTGTTAAATAGTGTATGGCAGTATGGTGTACTTATAATAATTGGGCTATAAAATTTAATAATAGACTCGTATTTCAAAAGATTGCCGCGTTTTAACCAAAAAAAATAGCAAACAGCTTTATTAAAAAATAAATAAAGATTGAGCTTTTGTAGAGGCTCCATTTTTGGTTTATAATAACTGATGTTCAGTCGCGGGCAAGTCGGAGACGGTGCTCGTTGCCACGTGACATTCGCTTTTGATGGTGAATTTACCGATACTTATTCCCCTTGTTTAGCGACTAGGTTATATTCTAGACTAGACACAGTATAAGTACGGGTGAGGGTGAGAATATATGTTTGACATTGATCAGAAGAGAATCAGAAAGAACATAGTATGTGGGAAAATTCTATGTGCTATTAGCTACATGTAGGTAGTGCCAATGTCACGGCCTTGGGCCGATTGTTTCCAGCGGCTCTCTGTAATCTAATACGGCCGTCATAGATCGATATATTCTTAAAATTATGCCTAAGTATCATTTAAATACAAAATATTAATAATATTTTACTCTACGATAAATATTAACCTTTGTCCTCAGCAATTACATCTTTGCATAAAAAAGTCAATACATTGATCGATTCTAAACGAAGAACCAACAAACCAGCTAACAGTAACAGTAAAATAAACTTTTTTCTCATACTTTTACCGCTTTATCATTACGTTATAACATGGATTGATCTTTGCTAATGAATCGCTGGGTGTGATATGAAAATAAAATTGTCAACTTTGCACCTGAGTGTGCGAGAGCCACCGCATATACTTGTGCCGGGAGCTTGTATGAGCTTTTAAGTCATCATTTTATGAACTTTCTTTATAAGCTTTTCATATTGCAGTTGTGGCAAGGCCGACCGATCTTAAACGGTTTGAATAAAGTGAAATGTGCTGTGTCAAGTCCACTAAGCCGAAGAAGCGTCGTGCGAGGCGTCAGCTGTTCACCCCATTTAATATTAAGTAGATACAAGGTTGATGCAGTCCATTGTGTTTACTAACTTTACTATCTATATTTACACGAACAAACATACTACTTATTTTAGTCTCATATATTTACATATTACAAAACCTCTCACATATAATAATCAACGGAAAGCTATACGAGTACAACCGAATTTATATATTATATGTAATTATATTTTCGAGTTCTTGTTGATTTAAAAGATATTTATTAATATTTATTAACAATCTGCAGTAGTGAGGGCGTCAGCCTCCTAATCAGAGGTCGGCGGTTCGAATCCGGGCGCGCACCTCTAACTTTTCGGAGTTATGTGCGTTTTTAAAGAATTAAAATATCACTTGCTTTAACGGTGAAGGAAAACATCGTGAGGAAACCTGCACGCCTGAGAGTTCTCCATAATATTTCTCAAAGGCGTGTGAAGTTTGCCAATCCGCACACGGCCAGCGTGGAGGACTATGGCCAAACCCTTTCCATATTGAGTGGAGACCCGTGCACTGTAGTGAGCCGGTAATGGGTTGATCATGATTATGATGATGATTAACAATCTATTATCGGCAATTTATAGGGTTACCTTTTAGAATCTCTTTGGGTTGTTACGATAGTCTCAAATACATGAGGGCGGAGGTCTGACCTGTAAAAAGCTAATGATGTAATATAAACATAGGTTTCAATAATTACGAAATACGGGTACAAAATAATAAAGCTACAAGAGCTCGGAAGAGAGAAAGAAGAGAGGACATGTTATAAATGAGGAGATCTGCGGAAAACCCAGATTTACTGTCAGAATAGTCGTTGTGCAGTGAGTTAATTAAACAAAGTGGAAATGGGTGATTCTCAAAGCGCGGAGGACAAGTTACCGTTGATGTCACAAGACGCTGCAATAGTGATTTTATACTGGTAGACCTGCCTTCTTCAGCTGTAAAATAGTCTGAAGTCGGTCGGGAAATCTCCAGCCACTCGCGAAGTATCACTGGATAAATATATACAGCAAAGTACGTCAATCACAAGTACGTTTCCAAAATATTATTATAGTTGTTACATTTTACTTTAATTCTTTTCTTTTTATTCCTCAACATAAAATAAAGGTCAGCACGAATCGTTCCGTAGCGCTTACTCGCTTAGTGTGTAACGAAAACCAATAAACTGTCTATTTATATAAACGCCAGCAACGCTCGCTTTAATGAAATTCCTTGTGAAACATTAACGCATATTTTTGAACCCGCCGCACAAGAGCTGTGCAAAGTCTGGTAGCATTATCTGCGGAAAAGTAAAATATTAAAGATTAAGAGAAGATATTAGGTATATAAGCAAAAAATATTCACACAAAATCTCACAGGAATATATAACATTCATCAACACATATTACGGCATATTGAAATTGAAATTCGTATTTAATTTATTGAATATCTAAAAGTAGATTAGGTAAATTTTGTATCAATTTTGATTTGAAATGATTGATTTGATTTCAAATGTAATTTTAAAATATTAAATATTAGATCATATGTTAATATTTTTTGTGTATTTTAATTTTTAAATAAGTAATTAAGCAATTTTAAATTAATTGATTTGCAACTTGGAGTCTCTAGAGGACTGCAGAGAGAATCAGTTCCTTTGGGAAGGGAGGAAAAACACTATGTTAGTAAGCTAGAGTAATTTAAATTTCCATCATACCCTGACAGTACCTCAATAGAAACAAGCAAAAACAAGCAAAACATTTCAGAGCCACGGTATATATGTATACTATCGGTAATATTGGATCATTTTTAGCGCACTTGAAAATTGTAGAACAATCTTCCACCTATTGCGTTCCCCCAAAACTACGATCTAGGATTCATGAGGTAATAAACAAATTCTTCAGAAAAACGCCTTAGTGGCTTCTTAGGTGCTGCAGATTATGATGGGTGGTGGCGATCACGTAACATCAAGGAACATGCTCATTTGCCCGCTATTAATATTGTAAGCGTATTTAAAGTGAAGGCAAACATCGTGGGGAAGCCTGCATGCCTGACCTCATAATGTTGTCAAAGTCCACACCGCACTTGGCCATCGGGGTCCACGACGGCCTACAATCATCTCATTCTAAGAGGTGTTGTAGTGAACTGTAATGGATTAATGATCATGATGGTGAAATAGTAAAAAAGTTTAATTTACACAGATAGTTAAATTTGGGTAGCGTGGATTTTTTATGCACCATTCCGTAAGTGGCTTAGGTTCCATATATTTTACTTTCACAAATCCTTATAAATATTACAAATGGCGTTTTCGTAAAATGCTATGCCGACATACATTATTATAGTCGGTATATGAGGTCTTCGTCTACTAGTTGATATGATGGGCAATGGTTTTTTTGTTCTACTTTTGTTGCACATGCTAAGTGTTAGGGAATCATATGTATTATTCACCTTCATTCTTCATTGTTGGTGAATTCCAGTAATCCTATTGTAGTGGCGTGTGTGATATATGAAATGGAAAGAATAACTATTTATTTAGATTTTTCGAGCTCTCACGGGCGTCCAAAGAACATGCCACCAAAGTTTCATTTTACCAAAATTTGCTTTTGAATTTGGAAAGAATAAAGGACGGACATTAATGTTTATTTAATATATATTTTGTTATATACGAACTAGCTTACATATGGGATGTTTTAGATTACACTGGCGGCCCGAATAAAAATTATCATAAGTATAAAGATAATATAATATTTATCTGTATAAGTATATAATAACATAACTATCAAAGCACATCTTGAAGTTAATGCTTTATATTTCAGTCTCCAGTTGAATACAACACGATGAGAGAAGATTTAGATCTTCGACGCTTTTCTAATAAGGTAATTTTTTGTGATTTGTGTTAGTTATTGATTTATCCTATGTACTGAACATTTACCGACTGAAATTATTTGCTTGGAAAACCTATATTTTAGAATTTTTTACATTGAAAAAGTATTGATTAGATGCGAGGCGATGCTCTAGCGGATCATCGTGATAAGAGGGCGGTGAGCATTTTCCGTGATTCTCAACTCTGCAAACTGCAGTTGCAAAATAAATAACTGAACCTATTAAAATCTGGAATCGTGCCTAATGCAGAAGCAAAATTATCGTACTGCACAGCTACAAAATACAAATTTTAAATTTATAGTCTTATCGGTGGTATTGCTTGTGCCCCTACTATAAATGTATAAATAATTGTATATATTACTTAAGAACTACGAGTAAGAATGTTCATATCGAACATTAAATTTTTATACTAATGCTAGAATTATACACTGGAAACTAAACCGTATTTATATTTTCTACTAGCTGGTGCCCGCGACTTCGTCTGCGCAGGATTATAGATTCGCGTAACTTATAGTAGCGTGGCGTGGAAAAGAACTAACATTATGACATTAAAATAATCACGCTGATGATAGATTTTTTCCTACTAAGTAAGTAGGAAACTTATCGTCATATTTTAGACAATTCACACAACATCTTTATAAATTGTAACTTATGTCTGATGTATAAGCTATATTATTGTAAAGTTCCATAAAAATCCATTCAGTTGTTTTTACGTCAATGAGTAACAAACATCCATCCATCCATACGTACAAACTTTCGCGTTTATAATATCAGTAGGAATAAAGTGTTGTTGCAATTAAAATAATTATCTAATTTGTATGCATTTTAAAATTATAAATGTTTAAGTTCTAACTTATAAAATTACAAAGTGCTTTTACCAAGCAGCAATTACAAGTAATTTTCTCAATTTATAATGAGTTGTTAATAATTGCCGAAGATCAAGGCCCAACATCGAATGTTTGAATTGATTCCATCGTTTAAAAAATGCGATAACGTTCCCTTCCCTCTCATGCTCTGAGAGTTGGTAAAGTTATCGATTTGAAGAACTATGTAATTGACGGACGTAAGCACGTACTAATATTTTCCTATTATGTTCGTATCAATTTCTAGCAACCTATGACATCTATGTTCTGTCAGTTTTTCCTTATCAAACTTCGGAGATTAAGACCAATAGGTTCTGAAAGCAATTATTTATATTTTTAATTTAAAACACATTATATAGTAGTCCCAAAGTAAACCCCCTTTGCAAAATATAAATATTTAATCATCATTTATTTTGCATTAAACTATTAACAACCTTGCCATTTTATACAACATATAAGTTTTAGACATATGAAACTAAGCCATAGCAAATTTTGCCTGAGGACTTCTAATTTGAGATAAAGTTGAACAAGCGTTATTTATATCTATTTGGAATTTCAAGTTAGTTATTCCTTAATACCGCAAATTAGATGATCAAAAAAACATTCAAAATCAATAACTAGGTATTTGTTGCAAAGAAAACTTTTAAACACCTATTGTATTGGTGCTTAGGTATTTCTAAATAAGATATTTTATATTGTCTATGTAAATTTAGAAGAGAAAGTTCATATATCTAATGATTAACAGGAAAATAAAATTTGAACACTGAACTCATTTTATTATCTCTCTAAACCGTTTTAAATTTACGGACCGAGTTATCAAACAGTCCGATCTAAGGTCTGAAAATCTGTTACTCGCATGTTGAATATAATTTTATTAATTGATAAAAGCTGGAGTTTAAGCGAAATATACAGTAATTTAATGTTTGGGTTAAGAGGTACCGGATGGATGTTAGTCATTAGTTATGATAAAGTGAAATGCTTAAAATATAATGTTAGTTATACACACGATCTTGCCTAAGTAGGTGCAGTAAGTTTACGGGCTGGGATTGTTTTAATAAAGAACTCGTTATAGTTATAAATACCTTTGTAACAAAAAACGCAAAACGCGAAGTGAGTATTCGACGACCTCCGTGGCGCAGTGCTTGCGCTATTGCATTATAGTTGGAGGTCCTGGGTTCGATTTTCCGGCTCGAGTCTGGCCTGGTGGGAGGTTTCGGCCGTGGCCAGTTACCACCCTACCGACAAAGACATGTCAAGAAACGATTTAGCGTTCCGGCATAATGTCGCGTAGAAACCAACTAGGAGTGTGGGTTTACCATAACCCTAACAGGTTAGCCCGCTACCATCATAGACTGCATCATCACTTACCACCAGGTGAGATAGCAGTCAAGGGTTAACTTGTAGTGTATAAAAAAAGAGTGAAATCGGCATCATATCTACTGTAAATAAAAACGAAATAAATGTCACTAACTAGCTCATAATCAAATGGTATAATGTACGAAAATTTATTTCGAATAGGATGAAAATATGGAGACGGGAAACGTTGAAATAAATATGTATGATTTTACAACGTAGAATGACTGTAACTGCACTAAAATGTAATAAGAAACAGACAAGTTATCTTACGTTGCTTAATTAGTGTTTGTATGGCACAATGAACTTACGAATTTTTTGCATTCGTGCTGCGGTATTCTTACATCGCTCTTTCTGTATAAACAAAATCAACCATACTTTATTTAAAGTAAATATATATTTTTTATACACTGCAAGTTACCTCTTAACGGCAATCTCACCTGTTGGTAAGTGATGATGCAGTCTAGGATGTTAGCCGGCTAACCTATTAGAGGCATGGTAAACCCATACCCCTAATCGGTTTTTACGCGACATCGTGCCGGCACGCTAAATCGCTTGGCGACACGACTTTGTCGGTATGGCGGTAACTAGCCACGGCCGAAGCCTCCCACCAGACAATTCTAAAATCTGCATGCTTATATGATACATGCAGATTTTAGTATTGTCTGGTGGGAGGTATTTTACTACGTTCTGTAATGACAGATGCGGTAAACTTAATGCAATTTAATATCGCAGGATATCTTACAACGTAGGCATAGCATCATAGCAGATTTGGAGAAATTCGCTTTAAGTAGCTATATTGTTACAAGTTCCGGCCCCCTCCACTGCGACGTCAGTTGAAGGGTTGCCATGGCGATAGATTATGGATATTGGTTGAATTATTCGGTTGTTATAACTATTTTAGAAAATACACAATTATTAACCTTATTACACATACACGCGTAATTATATGACATTCGGTAGACAGTAGAGTTGGTCATGGTGACAATTTTTTTACACAGAAATCTCGCTCTAAACTAAATTGCGAGGTTTAAAATTAGTTCCCTTTTTATTATGATCTTTGTGAAGAAAGACTGTTCTATTCTGAATTAAGAATTGCGGCTTCAGATTAATTTATGTAAAATTGCCACCACTGGTGCCGATTATATTACTCAAAGTTTAGTTTAGATATCAAGAGGATATTTTTTTAATGAAGCCCTGGAAAATAATGTAAAATAATGCTATTCTTCCCTTCCGCTTAGAAGTTTATGTACAACAGAATCGCCTACAGATTTGTATACACTATTATTCAACTAATAAATTAACAATGGAGTTCTAGAGAGGCCGCTCAAAATATTTAATGGGAATCCTTTGAACTGGAAAGTTCATATCTGTACTAATGAAGCTGTTCGTCCGGAACATCGAACTAAATGTCAGAAGTGTTTTAACAAAGCCGGTTGATACTTAAGGGGGTTAAATATTTTGGCTCACCTATCTACTTTTCTTTATTTTTCAAAATAAAAGTCATGCATAAAATTATATAGGTTAATTACCTGTTAACAACTGACTTTACCACATTAGTGTTATATAGGAATAAAATCGTTTTAAGTGACAGGTTTTTTTTTCGGTCTGACTATTAGCTGTACTAACCCTATTGGTTGCAACAGCGTAACCGGACTGTTTGGCGAGCTTCTTTCCGAAGCTCTGCCAGAAGAAATTTTGAGTCCCAAGGCTCGAAGAAACTAAGGGAACGTCTGCCTAAGGGCGCCTCGTGTAAGGCCAAAGTGTCAGGTAACCGATAGCTAGTATATTAATTTTTAATACTGAATTTATAAGTGGCCGCCTTTTTAAGTTGATGCTTAACATTGAAATTACCTTGTACATTATTAGCCGTATACGATACTTAAGAATTACCATATAAAGAAAAAACTTAAGTCCTACTTTTTAAGTTATTTATGATTGGTAATAAATAACAACAATTAAACTGGCAATTAAGGTCGGTAGGCGTACCTAGTGCTAACTCTGTGTTAGCTCATTTACGAACCCGGGTGGTTTTCTTATGTTAGCTGTAAATATTGTTTTTTGTAAACATGTATGTACAAATATATAAATAAATAATAAAAAAAAACTTTGCTCGCATTTTTGGACTGTTTATAATGACATGGAAATAGCATGTTATCCTTGGCTACAAAATATCCTGTCTTTTGTCTGTCTTCAAGATGGAAGCTCTGTTTGTTTCAGATTTTATCGAGATCATTCCATAGTTGAGCCGTGTTTAACTCAATATAAGTAGACATACTTTACATTTATAATAAGTTTTTTTTCTGTTAGTTGAGAACAATTTTTCTCAGTCCCAGTAAATGCAACGTTGAAAAATGTAGAATGACGCGACACACGGATTTAAAGTGATCACACTGGCGATATGTCGCACAATAATTTATTTCGGCGTATCTAGTTCTACCCTCACCTTTTTAAAATCGAATATTCTGAGGATATAATCACTTCATCATCATCATGAACAACCCATTACCGGCTCACTACAGAGCACGGGTCTCCTCTCAATATGAGAAGGGTTTGGCCATAGTCCACCACGCTGGCCATGTGCGGATTGGCAGACTTCACACGCCTTTGAGAACATTATGGAGAACTCTCAGGCGTGCAGGTTTCCTCACGATGTTTTCCTTCACCGTTGAAGCAAGTGATATTTTAATTGTTTAAAAACGCACATAACTCCGAAAAGTTAGAGGTGTGTGCCCGGATTCGAACCGCTGACCTCTGATTAGGAGGCTGACGCCCTAACCACTAGGCTATCACCGCTTAATCACTTACATAGTTAATATCCCTTGACGAATCAAGATTGATTGGGCATTTTTAAGAAATTGTAGTTCAGACCAGGTATTGTGGCATGTCGCCCGGGAAGTATACAACGGGTCCCCCCGGGTGTCCAGTAAAACCTGCGAGAGGGACATGCCGTGGTGGTTTTTAGTTAGGGTATACCCCCCTTCGGGGTGGGAGTCCAACATAACCTCCTTCCCGCCCAAGGGTACGGAGGTAGCTATAAAGCTTTTCCACCACGACAAAAAAAAAAAAAAAAGGTATTGTGGCATGAAAAAAACATAAAATAAATAACATAGCTTTATTTTTATTTATTTTAAAGGGTATTAATTTGTTCATGTTCTAATTATCTGAATTACTTGAAACCATAGTATTTATTATTATTATTAAGTATATAAACTAAATCGGTAGGTATATCTCAAATTTTTCCAAAGATGACGAAACGGCGAATTTTTTCAATGACCATTTATAATGTATGTAACTAAGGTAACAATGTCTAATAGCATAATGGGATTCGAGTTCACGTCATCAGTGATTCCATTCGGTATTCGGCTTCCAGCGAGTATCTTCTTAAGTTTAGAATATGAGACTTGGCTAACTTTGTTGTGGGCTTCTTCTTAGCGCCTTTTAAAGGACTATTTGAATAAAGATTATTTGAATTGAATAGAATTGCGATATTTTAGAGGAGTTTCAGACTCATAAGAAATACCAATATCGACATATCCAGAGTATTAATTAAACTCAATAGACTATAGCTACCCATATAATATTAATATATGAAAATGAAATGACCAGTGTAATACCGGAAAGTAAATAGCAGAGAATGGAGAAGATATTTACTCAGTGGATCATACAATGACATCAGTAGTGAAGTCAGGCATGCCAGCTGATGTTATAATAAAATGGTTGCTATGTTTATATGAAACAAAAAGTGTTTAGTGTGCATTAACACTTAATGCATCTGGCGCAGGTGGTTATGTCTCGCGCAGACGGTCTAATAAGAGTGTCTCGAAAAAAACCGCACGTGCATTCATCACTCTGGGAAAGGTATAAAGTGTACCTTTGTTAAAATTTAACTCTTTGTTAACGGCAAAATATACACTTTTCTATTGGGTTCCACATAGACGCATACTTCGCGCATATTTTACACTAGCACACTTGCACATTTTATAAGTAACTGCTTAATGTTCTATAATCTAAGCGAATAGCAAGGCAAATCTGCAAGGTGCGATTTTTTTAAATTCTGAATACACAATATATATGTCGGCGCGGGCCAATATATATGTCGGGCTTCAATCCGACATATATATGGTCCTCCATCAAAAATAAATTTCTGCAGCGCTACCAAATCCCACTTCTGAATGTTCCTAGGTCTCTTCTTCCTTCTTCTTCTGCCAGTTTGCCTCTTGCCCTTCAAGAAAATAAACGCATTCATAGTAAGCATCACATTTTCAAAATTCTCTAGTTTATTTTTCAACTGTCCAAGTATTCACTAAAATTTCTATTGACCGGATGTAACAATGGAGAATTCCCATTTTCAGATACGTATGCAACTGTCTATTGCAAAATTCTTTTTAATTTTGCTAAAAAATGCACGGGCAATTTCATACCATGTTCTAATTTGAGGATGTAGAACCCTTTCTTTATTTGCCAATGTACCAGTGTTTATAAAAGCGTTTTACCTGCGATTTTTACTAAAGAATTTGGCTGATGGATACGGACATAAACTTAGTCTCTGAAAAATTTATAGTTAGTCCAAAAATCTATTGCAATGCGGCGGTATATCAACATATTTTTATTAAATTTATCAACATATTTTCATGAAAATAATTAAAAAAAAGTAAGTAAAGTTAAGTCTCTAATACGGTCGATTCCAGACCAAGTTGGAACACCCAAACTGGGTATGTGTACACAATATGCAAGGAAAAAAAAAACAAAGTTGGGTATATATAACTTTTCTCTCGAGTTCCTCATAGACAAGAGTCAGACATAAATCGCTTCGTTCAAAAATCTATGCATCTCGTAATATTTCATGTAACTTGACAGTAAACCATTTCTCTCGATTTCACTCGGTGCAAAGCTGAGAAATGAGCGAAAGCGTTGCAGCGACAGCACTATCCTTTAACCGCCTCAGAAAGTAAACATTTAGTATTTGAGGCTTTTGAATTCACCCTTACATTATTTTATTGGAACGAAGTTCCTTATCGCGTGTTGTGAAAGGGGGCTAGACAGAAAAAATTCTTACGAAAAGTTGTCACGACACTTTTTGTTATTGTAAGCTGTGCGGCGTCGCATGTTTCTCTGTCTGTCTCTCTCTCTCTCTCTCTTATAGAAGGCAAGCCAGATATTTTCATTTCTATTTCGCATTGAACAGTGTGGTGTTGCGACGATTATTTTTGTTGAGTGTATACAGGTTTTTTTGAAAAAATAAATAATAAAAAATAATAATAATAATGAATCCTGACAGTGTTTCTGCACAAGTTCCGGATATTGCTGATGGAGTACAAAATTGAGCCTACTGATTAAGTTTATATAACATTATATTTGTTAATAATAAAAAAAAATATTATTATAACATAAATAACATAAAATTTTATTACAATTCCTTCACTAATTAATCGAAAGGAACTTCGTTCCATCCGGGTGTCCCTTGACACCTCTCAAGTTTTTTATTATCCATATTCTCTGATCTCTCTCTTTAAAATAAATTCAATTCAGTATGAACCATACCTGTCGGATAATAGGCGGACAGAAAACCATACATATTCCCTTCTTCCACTATAAAGTTTCTAAACTCCTACCGGCACTATTTTAACTAGGTATGGATAACAAACTCTTTCAACGTAATATCCGTAAAGTGAAAAACTTTTTTATGGAATCATCTTCGTTCAAGTAAAGTGGGCAGTTTCTGAGCGATATTCCTCGAGTTACAATAAACTTTACCTAAGTCTGATTCTTTTAAAATATATATTTGAAATCGGAACTTCACATAATCGCACAAACTTTTTGGTAGCCGCTATTGCTATTCATGAACTTAGCGGCCTCTGCTCTAAATAACGCTTAGGTGCTCCTCCCTAATCATGGAGTAAGTTTTAGGCCAAGGGTTTCTCCTGCGGCCAGACCTCCTTCACCTGCCACTTTTCCTTGAATGATAAGTTGAAGGAGTACATTCTTTTTGATATTGCACATCACATTATAAAAATACTTCAGTTTTCTCCTTTTGAGATTTACTATTAGTGACTCTGGAGCCTTCCCCATTCTCTGTAGCACAGTGCTAATCAGTATACGGCCTTTACATGATATCCTTAGCATAAGTCTGTACATTCAAATCTCAGTCTCAAAGAAAGAGAAAGAGTTTCTTAAATCTAGAATCTGAAATCTTAACAGTTCCTAAAATAAAAAATAAAATTGTATTTATTAATTGTTAATTTCTGGCAAAAAATTCAAGAATATAATGAACTATGACGACCAATCAAATTTAATAAGCTTGTTCAAGTAGACATTGTTAGATATCTAATGACAACACTCAACAAAAATTGCTCATATTATTTATTTATTTATTGTGGAAAACCAACAGCTAATACATTTTCCATGACCATTTTTTACCGTTGTTAAATTTGTAAAATTTTTGACCACACATGCATTGTCGTATTATAGAGTGATAGGTTCTGGGTTCGACTCCCCGCAGTCCAGTCTGGGAGGTTTCCGCCGCAGCTAGCTACCAATCTACTGGTAAAGAAATACTGCCTAGTGATATAGCGTTCCTGTATAATGGTGATTAGGAAAACGAGTTCAGCCAGCAACGCATCAGTGGTGCTACACCTGTTCATGGGCGACAATAATAATATCAAGGAAACCGTTTGCTCGTTTACACACATAAAAAAAATCCCAAAGTTTTCAGGTGTTTTGCTGTACCATGCACAATGTTGAATTATGTGTTGATATAGAAATTATTCTCAAAACTTGGACCATTTCCAAACACCATAACATCAAAAGTATCGGTAATAAAATAACAGATATGAAATTCAGGCAACGTACACTTATATTGTTTCGTAGCAACCACGCACATGCATACCTTCACACACACAATGATTCGTATGTGTGTGTCAAAAATCAAACACAAAGCGTTTGCCCCTGGTAAATTTATTTTTATACACTATCTCGTAATTGCAGCTTCCTTCCTTCCTTCCTTCAAAAATATTAATCTACATAAAAATCAAGAATACCTTACCTATTTCTTTAAAAATATAACAGTTTACCGTAAACTTGTTAAAAAACATACTAGTAACGCCAACCATTGGCTTGATTTTGAATCAATAATTCGGTCAATGTCCACGATTATTATCCAAATACCCTCTAATGCCTTATCGTGTACTGTCACTGATATTCGGTATGGTAAGTTTATTTTTATACACCATCTCGTAATTGCAGCTTCCGTAACAAAGTACGTCTTATCAAAAATCCTATTTTTTTTTTTAATTCACATCATTGTTATTAAAAGAAAATTGGAAAATGTAAAGCGGAGAGCTCGGCTATAAATCATGCGCTAAATATTCTAGAAAAAGGAACCAGGTGATGTCAAGCTCGAGGAAAATCTTGCTTCAGCGCGTCTTAATCTGCCCGGTGCTCATGATAAGGATAACGAATGACTTTAATATAAATTTAATTTTCTTCTATATCTCAAAAACCACTGAGCCCCAACTTACGCCCGATATTAAGTAATAATCAATCAATCCAAAATCATTGAATGAATTTAGAAGAGACATCTTTATCAACAGGGATAATCTAGAAAGAGATAATTCCAATAATTAAAATTAAATATTAATTGCCATTTTGTATATCCCACTGACGTATCTTATTTTTAAACTATTTATGAACGGTCTGAAAACCTGTAGAAAGCTTTGTTTTTGTGTTTAATTTGAATGTCTATAATCACATTAGCCCACAACGTAAAGAAATGGTTGTGAAAATATGTATTACCTGTTACTTTTCTGTCATAAATAAATAAGACATGCTTTCTGACACCGTTTTAGAGAGATTGCCAAAAATTTAAAGCTTCACATAGAGCATATTTACGATTCAATAATCTCAGTTGTTCTAAAATAACTTTTATGTGTCCAATGTCGAACCGAACAGAAAGAAAAGCAATAAAATGCCTGTTTATTTGAAAACCCACAACGCTTGCAGTAATGAAATTCCGTTGGAAATATTAGCACATATTTTCCAGGCATACAGTCAATGTATTATTGGAACAAAATGGCAGACCAATAGACTTTCATAATGATATTTTATATTATTTATTTAATTTATTGAAGGATACTATTAATTACTCACTATTACATTGGTCCCTTTACCAGAAATACGTTGCATGAAATAATGAAAAATGTGATATATATGAACGATTCATCGATACCTGTAATAGGTTTATGTGAATAAAGCTATTTTTGATTTGTTTACATTTTAATGGTTTGATAAGTATTTACAGTAAGGACATGTTATCATCATTTTTACATTGAATTAATATAAAGATTCATAAAATTTAAGTCTAATATACTAACATTTATTCTGTTTGAAATAAGATAGAGAAATATTACTAATATAAAGGCCATTAATAATCGGGAGAAGTATTGTTTATTTTCAGCCAGCAAACAAATTTCGCTTAATTCAGATGATGTCTTTTGTTGTAATATGATTTTATTATTAAAGTTTGCAGAAGATATAATATTTCAGTTAGTGTATTCGCCCGAGTCTGGAACAACGCCAGGGTCGGCGTAACGCCTTCCTTCAAGCAATATTGCTGTGTTTGTTTACATTAAACGATGGATAGGTACGAGTAGGAAACTGAACCTTCAACTACCGAAGGAAACTCAAATAAATATTTAATATACTTCCTAGCCTACATAGCCTAGAAGTAAGGACGCTCGCCTAATCAGAGGTCAGGGGTTCTAACCCGGGCACGCACCTATAACTTTTTGGAGTTATGTGCTTTTTAAGCAATTAAAATGTCACTTACTTAAACAGTAAACGAAAACATCGTGAGAAAACACGTGCATGCCTGAGAGTTCTCCATAATATTCTCAAAGGTGTGTGAAGTCTACCAATCTGCACAAGGCCAGCGTAGTGGACTATGACCAAACCATTCTCATATTAAGAGTTCGTGTTCTGTAGTGAGCCGAGAATGGGTGAGAATGGGATATTTAGTGCAGTACATATAATATAATGTAGTAGCGGAGTCCGAAAAAAAATATATTTCAAAAAATTTAATCCCCTATGTAATTCATTCAACACTTTTAAGAACTGTATTTCAAACAATCTGCATACAGTTATTTTATTTAAAATATGTACAGCTGCAGGTTTTAAGAACTTTCACTTTCAAGCCCCATTTCACGGGCTTGAAAACAATCAGGCAGTACCCTTAGAGTAATATTTAAAATAAAAAGACTGTGGTTAGTATAATCAGAGAAAACTGGTTATGAAATAATACAATGATTACAATATTAATAACTCTTAGACGTTTTAATATATATAAGAGAGTGTCAATCTCAATTAACATCTGCAAACAAATTTAGTTCATATTTCCCGCGTGTATGTCAATAAAGTCTTTAATGGACCATAAACTTCCACCCATCTTAAGAGAGTAACACTATAATCTTGTTTTGTGTCTTAGAATGCCTTTTATTTTAAAAATACAATAACCTCTTTTCTTTAGAAGGAAACTATCCAAAGCAGCAATTTGATTTTACATTAACGTCTTGCGTCGCTTGCATTTTTTATGCGTTTACAAAGTGCTTTCTTTTAAAAGCAAAAAAAAAGATTAAATTAATTCTTTTCCTTGTTAAATTCAGATCGTAGGCAAATAAACAATTTTAAATTTCCCCGGAGGCGACACAGAATGGGAACTTACTGAGCCAGCATTTTTTCGTAATCTGAATCATTATTTTCAGGGTTCTTAATAAAATACTTTAAGATGCAGTGAGTTTGACGACCGCAGTGGCGCATACATACATAAAGTTGGAGGTCCTGGGTTCGATTCCCGGTTCGAGTCTGGTCTGGTGGGAGGCTTCGGCCGTGGCTAGTTACCACCCTACCGACAGAGACGCCAAGATATTAAGCGTTCCGGCACGATGTCGCGTATAAACCAATTAGGAGTGTGGGCTTACCATACCCCTAACAGGTAAGACCGTTTCCATCCTAGACCGCATCATCACTTACCACAAGAAAAAAAAGTTTGCAAATTTGATAAGGTAAAGTACTGTTTAAAAGCGACACGGAAATCAGAGACATTAGGGACCTTAGAATATACGTGGCATGACGTCAGAATGGTATTGCTCTGTTTAGTCACAGTCTGAGATTTGAAAGATACTGTCACATGAAGCTTAAAAAGTATCACTTTTTTTGTAAGGCGGATTTTTTGAGAGGCTTTTAATAAAATTCTATTCATAAATTCAAAAAAGCTTTATTCATTTAAACCTATTACAGACAATATAAAGCGTTCATATACAATATGATATATTTTCATTATTTTCATTCGGGAAGTGATGGTGATAACCACACTCGCAAACTTAATACTAAAGCTAAGAAGGTGCCAAACGCGCCCAGCGTCTAAGAAGAAACCCACAAAAAACTAAGCCGAGTTTTTATTTTTGCTATCACCATCTTATATAGTCAATAATAATAAATTTTGAAGTAATACACACCCAAGCTTTTTAATCATTTATACCTATATAGTATAAGAATATACTAAACACGAATCTATGTTTTTTAATATATTTATTTATTTATTTATTTATCTCCTCTTATTCTAGCTTAACAGGACAAAAACCTAATTTGCTAAAGTAGCCTAATATAAAAGTACATATATATAAAAATTGCCTAAATTTAAATATTCCGGTAACATATCATCCATGATGACACTCTTGTGAGGTCACTCAGATTACAGCTGAATAGGTCCAGCCTCTCTGCGACATCGTTCAGAGTGATAAGTTCGCACGTCAGGGGCGCCTGGTTGAGCAGGTTGGTTCCGTCGGCACTGCCAGCAGTGGCGGCCTGCGCCTTCGATACACGTATATAGATGTTTGTCGTATCAAGACTAGGACTCTTCTAAATTATGTCAGAGGTATAGAGCTCATTCAGACCAGAAATACCCCATCTATGGATATAATCCGGGCAGTGCAATAATTGAAATTTCAATCCCCAAATTTCGCTTATAAGTTGAATCATCGCCGAAGAAATTTAACCCAATTAAAAATAACATTAGTCTTTGGACCAAGCAACTCTTTATAATGAAGGAATAAAGTGTTAAATATGAATAAAATTTAATATCGTGCTCTTACGTCGCTAAGTCTATCGAGGCCGCTGTACTCCACCGCATGCACTAAGTCCATGACATAACATATTTCCTTCACAAGCGATGTTGAACCCAATAACTAATTTATGTAGTTAGCTAGTTTGCTTGACATACTGAAGGAAATAAATAAATTAAACTGCCATTTCAAAGACCTGCTTGCCACGTGACCCAGTTTTGATAACGATATATGTATTAATGTTAAAATCTGGCAACATGAAATGAAATTTAAATGAAAATGAAAATGAAAAAATTCTTTATTGTGTATCAAATTTACAGAGGAATCTTAAATTTAATGAACGATAACATCTGTATTAGTTGAAAAACTGTGTCACAGACATTAACGCCCACCTCCGGGGATTTCCTTGGAGCTTAAAATTAAAAATAGATATGTGTGCTTAAAGATTACACATTAATAGTTGTGTGTGTGTGTGCGTGCATGCGTGTGTGTGTGTGTGTGTGTGTGTGTGTGTGTGTGTGTGTGTGTGTGTGTGTGTGCGTTTTATGTGTGCCAGCAAGCAAAAATTAAAACTATGTTTGTATAAAAAACTGCACTTTATTTCAAACTAATGAAATCCTCAGTTTCAATATAGGTAAGTGTTTTAAGCCATTTGGTTACTCTGACAAAAAATATATGAATTAACAGCTATTGACTGTTTGACTATTACGAGTATTTTAACCAGCACTGGACAGCAATTAACCTAAGATAGACATCGCCTATAAGTTGCCTGTTCATTAATTATCGAGACGAACCATGTTATTAGTACCGGGGAAAAGGGAGGCCGCAAGGGCGTTCAGTTTTCATAGGTTTTTGTATGTAACATTTTATTCGCAGAACCAAACGTCATTATGTAACAACTCCACACAAATATGACAAAATGACGCCAACTTTTATGTGGCGTTTGATAACGTGTTGTTACACTAGGGGCTCTGATATTTGCGATACTCTTTACTGCCATGAGAACTGTATATTTTTATCGAGATAAAACATATTTTTAATGTCACTAAAACATCACGTAGGTCGGTTATTTCATTGAGTAACCACATAATGTTCTACGGGCACTTGTTATAGGACAAAGCTGATATACGAGTACACAATATATATATATTTTTATACTTAGTGACAAGTATACAAGTTAGACCTTGACAGCTATCTCACCTAGTGGTAAGTGATGATGCTGTCTAGGATGGCAGCAGGCTAACCTATAGTATGGTAAACCCACGCTCTTAATTGGTGTCTAGGCGAAATTGTGCCGGATCGCTAAATCGCTTGACAAAACGTCTTTGGCGGTACGGTGGTAACTAGCCACGACCGAAGCCTCCTACCAGACCAGGCTCAAGCCGGGCATGGAACCCAGGACCTCTAACTCTTAAAATGCAACAGCGCACTGGCTGCGCCACGGAGGTCGTCAAAATACTCGTACTTTTCTATTTATGGCATGCATAGGTATTAGTTTAAAGTCGTACATAAATACATAGTGTATTTGAACATATAGTGATTAACCTACCAAACAGGTTATTGAAAGGCGATATTTTATCTTGACAAGTTACTGTAATAAATTTTTCCATTTAATCATGTCATGTTACTGCACTGATGGCAGCTTTGGAAAATGGCGAAATGTCACATATTAATTGTGAAAGGCTGTAAAACTGCAATTTATTAATTGAGTTTTTACCTGTTTTCAAAATGTCACATAGTCGTGTCACTGTAGTTTAATAACCATTCGAGATTAAAGCGGTATTAATAAAATTAACATTTGTTTAAGCTAACCTAACCCATCATCATTTCAACCGAAAGACGTCCACTTTTGGCCATAGGTCTTTTGTAGGGAGTTCCAATGGCCACGGTCTTGAGCTGATTGTACAGCGGCCTCCTGCGACTCGTATGATGTCGTCTGTCCACCTTGTTGAGGGTCGACCAACGCTACGTTTACCGGTGCGGGGTCGCCATTCCAACACCTTGGGACCCCAACCTCCATCGGTTCTCCGAGCTATGTCCCCCGCCCATTGCCACTTCAACTTCGTAACTCGCTGAGATATGTCGGTAACTCTGGGCCTTCTACGGATCTCTTCATTTCTGATTTGATCACGTAGAGATACTCCTAGCATAGCTCTCTCCATTGCTCGCTGAGTGACTCTGAGCCTTCTTATGAGGCCCATGGTGAGCGACCACGTTTCGGATCCGTAAGTCATCACTGGTAACACGCACTGTTCGAAAACTTTAGTCTTCAGGCACTGAGGGATGTTGGACGAAAAGATGTCGCGGAGTTTCCCAAACGAAGCTCGGGTGAGCTGAATTCAGCGGCTGACCTCCTTCTCGAAATCGGACTTACCTAACTGGATCGTGTGCCCTAGGTATACATACTCGTCTACAATTTCCAGTGTAGAGCTCTCAACGATTACTGGGTAAAGCAGAACATTAGCGTTCGACATGATCTTTGTCTTGCTCATGTTCATACGTAGGCCTACCTGTTGAGAAACTCTGCTAATGCTCCTTACGTAACCTAACCTATACTTTTTTTATATTTATAGCTGTTGCAATATTCATTTTTACTTATTGTAATAAATGTTTTATGTAAGTCTACTAGTCATCCCAGCCTATTATTCCACAAGCCAAAATTATACTTTAAATAGAAAAATAAACAAATACCCACCTAAGGTGGTAAAGGCAAATTTTCAAAAGAAAGTGTTGGAAAATTCATCACAAAGAACGACTGTCACGCAGTAACGAGCAACGTCTCCGAGTCGCCCGCGTCTTACAATAATTCATCTTAAGGCTGTCAACGTCACCATGTAAACGGAGCACCTGTAATTAAATGCGGAAACTCGCTGTTGACAATGAAACATTGTCATATAAGCTTGACATATGTATAATGTAACAATTTATATCCTGTTTACGTAAAAACGTGACTAAATCTTTTACGCTACAAGGAGCGAACAATTCAAAATGAAATCAAAATATTATAGCTTTATTCATATACACCTATTTCAGGCATTTATGAATAGTTCATATATATCACATTTTTCATTACTTCTATTCGTAAAGTGATGGTGATTAATAATACACTCGTCAACTTAAAACTATAGCTAAGAGGGATCAAATCGCGCCCAGGTCTAAGAAGAAGCCCACAACAAACTAAGCCAGGTTTTTTTTTGTTATCACCATCTCACATAATCAATAATAAATTCTAGTACCTATGAAAATAAAGAAATTCACACCCAAGCTTTTTATCGTTTATGTAATCGTATTACGATATTAATATCGTAATACGATTTTTCTATAAGCTTTCGTTTTATCATAACTTTGAAGGTATTGCAAACTTATTAAACAGTAAACGTGACCTGTTGTTAGTTTAAAATTAGAAAAGCATTTATTTAGCTTTCTATTTACTGCAGCCTATATATCTCTCACGGAAGAGGTCTGCAGTCCTCTCTTTTGGGAGAGAAGGTTTTAGAGCATAGTTGTGATAAACGCGAACCACTTGGCCAGCGAGATATCAAATTAGTATGTAGTTAAGAAGAATATTTTTATTCATAGTTACGAAATTCAATAATTTCAAAAGCGAAGCTAGTAAAATTATATATTCAGAGCATCCATTTTCCTCTTAATTGCAAAAGCTGTGGTACAAATCTGAGTTTTAATTGCTTTTATTTTTCCACAATTCCGTTCAAGTTATTTTGCGTGGCTTGCGTGCAAACTGTGTATTAAAACACTCGCTCGTCGGGTTAAGTCTGTATTATTTTATAATTATCGTTATAAACACGAACTCCAATTAATTGTGGAACTCAATGTTTTCCTACACTGTGCGTAGCGCATACCAACCAAATCTGAGGAATACGTAATATAACAATGTTAGACTCAAAATAGACCTAGACTTAGTGGTACTGCTCGAAATTAGTTTTTACTGAAGTAAACAAAAATCCTCATTATTGGCACTCATTTGCATCATCATGATCAACAAAGGATTTGGCCATGGTCCACCACGCTGGCCATATTTGGCCGGATTGGCAGACTTCACACGCCCTTGAGAATATTATAAACTCTCAAGCTTGCAGGTTTCCTTATAACGTTTTCCGTCACCGTTGATGCAAGTGATACTTTAATTGCTTAAAAACGCACATACCTTTGAAAAGTTAGCGGTGCGTTTCCGGATTCTAACCCCCGAACTCTGATTAGGAAGTGGACGCTCTAACCTAAGCCATCACAGCTTCCACATTCACAGCCAGCTGCATTATCTGATTAGAAAAAAAATAGCCAAACAAAATCAGCAAATTATTTTTCTGTCCTCTATTTTATCGCTTGATGTGCGATAAAAGTGTGTCCATTAATTCAACGCCAGTAGATCTCTATAGTTCACCTCTATACAGAGCGTACAAGTAAATAAAGAACAGGGTTGTCGAGAATAAATTCAGGCCGAAATAAACGGACGGAGCCTATTAAAGACAATATAGGAATGTGTAATGTGTTGGCTTTCGGCATTTCCAACGGCTGCGTCTGGCATAGATGTATGCCAGCCGTGCAGGAGCATATAAATCGGGTGGGTGTCCGCTCGGCGCAATGGAGCTGTGACAGCACAATGTTCGCTTATCTTAATTGCTTCCCCAGATACGATCAGCCTCCAATTTATCTGCGGTGCAAGCAACGGTCGCGGCGCTTCCAGCAATCCGCGTAAGAACTTTAATCATCGCATCATATTTGATATTTACAGTGCAGGAAAACCAGCAGACGGGTCGACTAATATAGAAGAGGCATTTGGAGCATTGCAGGCTAAACTCATATTGCACAGTTTCTATGAGACATATTTTTTTGAACACACTACAAGTTAGCCCTTGACGGCAATCTCATCTGGTGGTCAGTGATGATGCAGTCTAGGATAGTAGCAGGCTAACCTGTTAGGGGTATGTTAAACCCACGACACGTTTTGAGATTCCAATAGCCCATATTTCTTGTTCCTTCAATTACATACAATACTATAAGTACTGGCTCAAAAACCTAACATACTCTGATACAGAAGAATTATTGCAAGTGAAATAGCATTTATCCTTAAAATGACACAGTACACACACACACACACACACACACACACACACGCGCGCGCGCACGCACACACACACACACACACACACACACACACACACACACACACACACACAAACGCGTGCACGCACGCAAACATATACACACTAATTAATTAATTGCATGCTAAGTTTTTAAATTGGCACTAACCGTTGGAACTTTTGTCTTGTTTAAAATAATGTGTCTCAGAAATGAGGGCCTGTTGACTGCAAATCAGATTTTACTAATGCAGTTAACAAGGTAATTATTTTATATACTGTGTTATGTATTTTGTTCCCAATAAATAAATAAAATGTCTACTATTATTATATAATAGAATTACTTTCATCAGTGACACATTTGGGGATTTTATTGTCGATATTTACTGATCTTCATTATATTGGTATATTTTAAAAGGGTGTGGCGTTAAATTAAAATATAAAAACTGCACGCCGTGCGAAGCATTTGGCACGCAGCGATGCAGTAACATTATTCTGGCGGGACCGCACCGGCTAATGTGTCATGTTAATGACTCAGACTCAAAACACCGTCCGGCTACGATTAAGCACCCTTTAAAATCTATAGTCAGCTTTTAACCGTGTATTAAATATGCCAAAAGAAACCGTACTCGTTAAATACGTAATGTGTGCCTAAAACAGTCTTTTTGACAACCTCCGTGGCGCAGCGCGTGCGCAGTCTCATTATCAAGTTAAAGGTCCTGAGTTCGATTTCCGGCTCGAGTCTGGTCTGGAAGGAGGCTTCGACCGTAGCTAGTTATCACCCTATCAACAAGGATGTGTCGCCAAGCAATTTAGCGTTCCTGCAAGATGCCCATAACCCATACTCGATATCGTGCTGGAATGCTAAATCGCTTTGAAACACGTCTTTGTCGGTAGGGAAGGGTGGTAACTAGCAGCGGCCGAAGCTTCCCACCAAACTAGACTCCGAGCTGGGAATCGAACCCAGGACCTCCAACGTTATGCGCCACGGAGGTCTACCATAGATTGCTTTACATATCAATGTCTTTTTTACTTACTATGGTATTATATAAGCTTTTTTCTAGTCTGTGAAATCCAGCTTAACAAATAATAAATATATATTTAAACATTAACATAAAAACTAACATAAGATACTGAAATTCCATGTGAGTTAGTTTCACTTAGATATGTCTTCTTTTAAACTTTTAAAATGCGACAGTGACAAAATTTACGAGTGAGAAAGATCACCTGGATTTTCATCAAGCCCGTTACAGCTGAAAGTAAAAGGAAAAACAAGGTGGCGGTAATTTTATCAGAATTTGGACGTCTGCTTTTGTGTATCCCTCGAAAATAAAATTTACGGGTCGAATAGAAGATCAGATTAAATGGAGTGCACATATTCCCTACACAGTTGGAGCCAAGCCAGAAGCGCGTATGCTTGCTTCTAGACTACGCTGTTTGTTTTCATTATTCCACCGAAACATAACATCTGCAGAATTGTATTTTGTTTTTTTATTTTATTTCGAATAGCCTGCAGAGTTTGGTGACGTTAATCGAAAGCTAAATAATAAAATTATAACCTAATTTTTTTTGTTTTAGATTTTATTTTAAAGGTTGACCAAAACCAGCGTGTTTAAATCTATATATATAAAAATCAATTACTGTTCGTTAGTCTCGCTAAAACTCGAGAACGGCTGAACGAATTTATCTTATCTTGGTCTTGAAATGTTCGTGAAGGTCTAGAGAAGGTTTAAAAAGTGAGAAAAATTATATTTACTGCCGGGTAAACCCTAAAAACAGCCCTTTTCTTTTTCCCAAATAAACGTTTTCGAAATAAAATGTAGAGTCAATTTGAACTTTGTTACGATTCAATAAAATTCATATTAAATTATAATCACTCACTGTTGTCTAAGAAATGTAGGTGTGTTCCTAACTTTTGCAATTTATTAACGCTGCACAAATTTCAAATTCAATCATGTCTAAATCAGTTAATTTCAATTGTTTTATTTAATCCGGTCCGAAGTCGGGACCCGGGTCCGATATGAAAAATTCTTTCAACTCAAACAAACTCGATATTCGATAGATAGTCCTTTTATTGAAGACGGCTATAGATATTTTGTCAATATTTGTGAATTACGCGGGTGAAACCGCGGATCACAGCTAGTTTAAAATAAAATTAATAAATTTATAAACCAAGTCCATGACAACCAGACACATCATCGTGTATTGATAATGTAATTCATACATCTTGTACTTTATAATGTTTATATATATTAAAAAATTATGTTTATTCTTGTGTTTGATAAAATAATTTTAGTCGATGATAATCTTTTGAAAATATCGGAAATAGAGATAAAAAAAAAACAAACCGTTTCTAATAATTGTTAATTTATTTATTTATTTATCTCCTCTTATTCTAGCTTGACAGGATAAAAACCTAATTTGCTAGAGTAGCCTAATATAAAAGTGAATAATGTATATAAAAATTGCCTTATTGTTGTAGTAGTTAAGATAAACCTAATAGTAAATTAAGATAAAGATTTATTTACTATATTACATTATTTCTAACTCTGGGAAATCAGTTTACTCATCCCCACCGGAAGCGGAATGCTTCCGGCAGGGTTGGGACTCGCCGTCGGCCAGAAAACCCAGCGATGCTCCTTCGCGTCGCCTAGTGGTTGGGTCGCGGTACCGCTCGCGGGCTCGTCGCTAAAACCACTAAACCCAACCTAACATGATAGTGGGCTAACCTGACAGAACAATTATATTAAACCCTACTCCATCGGTTTCTAAGTGACATCGTACCGAAACGGAAAATTTCTTGGCGACATTAATTTATCAGTAGGGTGGTTACCCTACTAGCCACGGTCATAGACTTCCACGAGAACATACCAGAGATAATTCAGAAATTATAACATATTTTAACATAATACAATAATTTAAATCTAAAGGTATCCTATACAATTTTAATATGAATAACCACTATCAACTCACGACCATGTTCATATATATGCACTTTTGGTACGTCATTAAATTTAATGACGCATCAAAAGTGCCTTTTGAAGGATTATTTGAATAAAGTTTATTATAGATTTGATTTGAAAGACGGCTTAACTTTTGAATCCTGCTACATTGCATTAAATCACTTCATAAACGGAAAAGAAACTTTCCTGTACCTAGTATACCAAGAACAAACTAAATTTCCTCCTAAACGGCAGTATAACAAAAAAGTCCACATAGTATAAAGCTATTTTGTATGCCGTAGAGTGAAAATTTACCTCGAGGGAGTACAAAATGAGGGGTGAAAATGAGAAATGCAAATAGGTTTGTTGAGCTCTCTCCGAGAACGGGCCTAAAGTGTTTGAACACTTGAAAAAACAATATTATTTGATTACGTTTTCTACATATGAAAACAAATTGATTATTAAATAAGATTGAAAGTCGTAAAATATGAAGCCATCTGTGTATGAAATGAGGGTATACATTTTTAATACAATGCACACGGATGTTAATGCGTTGGAAAATTTTGTTTAGATTAGATATTTTTTAATATCGCCGTTTCTGGGCCGATTTGCGTATGTATTTGTAATATCATTCAGCGGCAATAATACAATAAATATTTGTTTTTTAAATGATATTGCTCTTCAATGGTACTGGAGTGTAGTCAAAAATACAATACAACGTTACCTCGTGTGTCCAAATGGTGCTATTTTTACATTTTGGCACCAATTAATAAAGGATTGAATAAAAATTTATAAAAATATCACTTGCTATCACCACCCCAGATAAAATACTAAGATGCAAAATATGACACTAAAATAGTATGACAAGCGTATGTGAATTATAGAGATATATTAGCGATGTCCTCTAAGCAAAAAAGGCGCTTATCTGTATTTGCCTTTTTATTTGTTTAGTTATACATTCCGAACACAATAATAAAATAAGTCTTTGGTTAAGTTAGAAAAGAACCTTCTTGAGAAGGTTTTAAAACTTCGTTTATATTAGGTATACCAATGAACAACCCAAAAAGGTAGGATATACGATACCTCTATTTTATAAACAAAGTGTACCCTACAGCCATAAATTCGAGAATTCACGTGATCCCACTTGTAGCCTCTAGCATGTTTTCGACATCGGTGTGTCTTTCACTTTTCCAGACAGAAAAAAGCTTACATTGACAACAATGATATAATTAATAGGAAGTCGCATATGTTTTGTCGAGTACGACAAAATCAAACTATAATATTGCATATAAAGAGTAACTACATAGGTGAGCGAGCTTATCAAGATTCCTAAAATGCAGTATACAAGGAACAATCAATCTTGTCATTACGACTGTTATTTGTCACGCAATATGAAACTATAGAACTTGTAAATACAGTCTAAATTTATTTGTTCCTTTATGACCCTTTAAACTTTGTTTCACACACGTTATAAATAGTTAATGAACTACATCTCTTTGGCTAGAAATGGCTTTTTGTTTAGGGTCTAGGACTTAAGTTAATATATTTAGGCGTAAGAGGTGAGAATGAAAAGAAAATGAAACAGACACATAATTAGGTATATTTCGACTGCATATTATTGACCGAAGATATCAAATTCAAATTCAAAATAATCTTTATTCAAATAGTCCTTTAAAAGGCGCTTTTGACGCGTCAATAATTTACATAGTAGTGATTTGATGGTGATAACTAGATTCGTAAACTTAAAACTAAAGCTATGTGGGTTACAAACGCGCCCCGGTCTAAGAAGAAGCCCACAACAAACTTAGCGAGGTAAATTTTATTTTTGTTATCACCATCTCACATGCCACTTAAAATTATATTAAGAGCTATCTTATTAGAGCAATATTTCACACCCATGCTTGTTTATCATTTATGTAATCCTTTACACTATAGTAGGACTTTTCTACAAGCTTACTTTTCACAAGCTTTATCAAATAATCCTTTCTAAATTAGTATATAGCTTCATCTTTTCTTTGACAAACTTTAAGTGTTAATTTTGATAATAAAGACGCCAGAAGCACAGGTAATATTCAAGAAAAAATCGCATTACTTTAGTACCACGGAATTTTTACCAATGTTTGAAGCATTACAGCGGAGATAAAGCCATTATCTTTATTTAAGCAGGGTGCTCGGCAAGTCATCTATCAAGCGAAGTAAATCAGCTGGGGTGGGATTTCTCGGAAGGCTTATCTCAAGACCGTACACCTCTTTTCATAAATTAAGAAAACGAGCACATTAAAATAGCTCAAATAAAATAATTTTTTAAAAGCCATCTTTCAAAGCTATGGTGCGAATTTTTAAGCTAGTTTTTAAAAGTTTTTGTTTGGCATTTTGAGGGCATCTTTTGCACCTGCAAATTTTATCTAAGATTTATTTATTCTGAGGGGCCTTAGTTTTTCATCATATTAAGATATGCTGAAAAACTAAGGCCCCTCAGATGTGTGACCCTTACACAGGGTAGTGGTAAACCACTATCCTGTGTAAAGTAGAGCTCCTAGCCTCGATGATCATACCCCAATTGTTAGCATACACAATAAATGTCACATTAAAGTTGGATGTCTTGTTTTCGATTCCCGGCTTTAGTCTGGTCTAGTGGGAGGTTTCGGTCATGTTTAATTACAACCCTACGGACAGAGACCTGTCGCTAAGCGGCTAAGCGTTCCGGCACTATGTCGTGTAGAAACCAATTGGGAGTATAAGTTTATTATGCCCCTAACAGCCCGCTACCACCTTGGACTGCAGAATCACTTACACCGGGTGAGATTACCATCTAACTTGCAGTGAGTAAAAAAATTGTAGTTTTGTGTTTTTAAGCAGCAACTGAGGAACTGAAAATCAGCAAATTATTTTTCTGTCCTCTATTTTATCGCTTGATGTGCGATAAAAGTGTGTCCATTAATTCAACGCCAGTAGATCTCTATAGTTCACCTCTATACAGAGCGTACAAGTAAATAAAGAACAGGGTTGTCGAGAATAAATTCAGGCCGAAATAAACGGACGGAGCCTATTAAAGACAATATAGGAATGTGTAATGTGTTGGCTTTCGGCATTTCCAACGGCTGCGTCTGGCATAGATGTATGCCAGCCGTGCAGGAGCATATAAATCGGGTGGGTGTCCGCTCGGCGCAATGGAGCTGTGACAGCACAATGTTCGCTTATCTTAATTGCTTCCCCAGATACGATCAGCCTCCAATTTATCTGCGGTGCAAGCAACGGTCGCGGCGCTTCCAGCAATCCGCGTAAGAACTTTAATCATCGCATCATATTTGATATTTACAGTGCAGGAAAACCAGCAGACGGGTCGACTAATATAGAAGAGGCATTTGGAGCATTGCAGGCTAAACTCATATTGCACAGTTTCTATGAGACATATTTTTTTGAACACACTACAAGTTAGCCCTTGACGGCAATCTCATCTGGTGGTCAGTGATGATGCAGTCTAGGATAGTAGCAGGCTAACCTGTTAGGGGTATGTTAAACCCACGACACGTTTTGAGATTCCAATAGCCCATATTTCTTGTTCCTTCAATTACATACAATACTATAAGTACTGGCTCAAAAACCTAACATACTCTGATACAGAAGAATTATTGCAAGTGAAATAGCATTTATCCTTAAAATGACACAGTACACACACACACACACACACACACACACACACGCGCGCGCGCACGCACACACACACACACACACACACACACACACACACACACACACACACACAAACGCGTGCACGCACGCAAACATATACACACTAATTAATTAATTGCATGCTAAGTTTTTAAATTGGCACTAACCGTTGGAACTTTTGTCTTGTTTAAAATAATGTGTCTCAGAAATGAGGGCCTGTTGACTGCAAATCAGATTTTACTAATGCAGTTAACAAGGTAATTATTTTATATACTGTGTTATGTATTTTGTTCCCAATAAATAAATAAAATGTCTACTATTATTATATAATAGAATTACTTTCATCAGTGACACATTTGGGGATTTTATTGTCGATATTTACTGATCTTCATTATATTGGTATATTTTAAAAGGGTGTGGCGTTAAATTAAAATATAAAAACTGCACGCCGTGCGAAGCATTTGGCACGCAGCGATGCAGTAACATTATTCTGGCGGGACCGCACCGGCTAATGTGTCATGTTAATGACTCAGACTCAAAACACCGTCCGGCTACGATTAAGCACCCTTTAAAATCTATAGTCAGCTTTTAACCGTGTATTAAATATGCCAAAAGAAACCGTACTCGTTAAATACGTAATGTGTGCCTAAAACAGTCTTTTTGACAACCTCCGTGGCGCAGCGCGTGCGCAGTCTCATTATCAAGTTAAAGGTCCTGAGTTCGATTTCCGGCTCGAGTCTGGTCTGGAAGGAGGCTTCGACCGTAGCTAGTTATCACCCTATCAACAAGGATGTGTCGCCAAGCAATTTAGCGTTCCTGCAAGATGCCCATAACCCATACTCGATATCGTGCTGGAATGCTAAATCGCTTTGAAACACGTCTTTGTCGGTAGGGAAGGGTGGTAACTAGCAGCGGCCGAAGCTTCCCACCAAACTAGACTCCGAGCTGGGAATCGAACCCAGGACCTCCAACGTTATGCGCCACGGAGGTCTACCATAGATTGCTTTACATATCAATGTCTTTTTTACTTACTATGGTATTATATAAGCTTTTTTCTAGTCTGTGAAATCCAGCTTAACAAATAATAAATATATATTTAAACATTAACATAAAAACTAACATAAGATACTGAAATTCCATGTGAGTTAGTTTCACTTAGATATGTCTTCTTTTAAACTTTTAAAATGCGACAGTGACAAAATTTACGAGTGAGAAAGATCACCTGGATTTTCATCAAGCCCGTTACAGCTGAAAGTAAAAGGAAAAACAAGGTGGCGGTAATTTTATCAGAATTTGGACGTCTGCTTTTGTGTATCCCTCGAAAATAAAATTTACGGGTCGAATAGAAGATCAGATTAAATGGAGTGCACATATTCCCTACACAGTTGGAGCCAAGCCAGAAGCGCGTATGCTTGCTTCTAGACTACGCTGTTTGTTTTCATTATTCCACCGAAACATAACATCTGCAGAATTGTATTTTGTTTTTTTATTTTATTTCGAATAGCCTGCAGAGTTTGGTGACGTTAATCGAAAGCTAAATAATAAAATTATAACCTAATTTTTTTTGTTTTAGATTTTATTTTAAAGGTTGACCAAAACCAGCGTGTTTAAATCTATATATATAAAAATCAATTACTGTTCGTTAGTCTCGCTAAAACTCGAGAACGGCTGAACGAATTTATCTTATCTTGGTCTTGAAATGTTCGTGAAGGTCTAGAGAAGGTTTAAAAAGTGAGAAAAATTATATTTACTGCCGGGTAAACCCTAAAAACAGCCCTTTTCTTTTTCCCAAATAAACGTTTTCGAAATAAAATGTAGAGTCAATTTGAACTTTGTTACGATTCAATAAAATTCATATTAAATTATAATCACTCACTGTTGTCTAAGAAATGTAGGTGTGTTCCTAACTTTTGCAATTTATTAACGCTGCACAAATTTCAAATTCAATCATGTCTAAATCAGTTAATTTCAATTGTTTTATTTAATCCGGTCCGAAGTCGGGACCCGGGTCCGATATGAAAAATTCTTTCAACTCAAACAAACTCGATATTCGATAGATAGTCCTTTTATTGAAGACGGCTATAGATATTTTGTCAATATTTGTGAATTACGCGGGTGAAACCGCGGATCACAGCTAGTTTAAAATAAAATTAATAAATTTATAAACCAAGTCCATGACAACCAGACACATCATCGTGTATTGATAATGTAATTCATACATCTTGTACTTTATAATGTTTATATATATTAAAAAATTATGTTTATTCTTGTGTTTGATAAAATAATTTTAGTCGATGATAATCTTTTGAAAATATCGGAAATAGAGATAAAAAAAAAAACAAACCGTTTCTAATAATTGTTAATTTATTTATTTATTTATCTCCTCTTATTCTAGCTTGACAGGATAAAAACCTAATTTGCTAGAGTAGCCTAATATAAAAGTGAATAATGTATATAAAAATTGCCTTATTGTTGTAGTAGTTAAGATAAACCTAATAGTAAATTAAGATAAAGATTTATTTACTATATTACATTATTTCTAACTCTGGGAAATCAGTTTACTCATCCCCACCGGAAGCGGAATGCTTCCGGCAGGGTTGGGACTCGCCGTCGGCCAGAAAACCCAGCGATGCTCCTTCGCGTCGCCTAGTGGTTGGGTCGCGGTACCGCTCGCGGGCTCGTCGCTAAAACCACTAAACCCAACCTAACATGATAGTGGGCTAACCTGACAGAACAATTATATTAAACCCTACTCCATCGGTTTCTAAGTGACATCGTACCGAAACGGAAAATTTCTTGGCGACATTAATTTATCAGTAGGGTGGTTACCCTACTAGCCACGGTCATAGACTTCCACGAGAACATACCAGAGATAATTCAGAAATTATAACATATTTTAACATAATACAATAATTTAAATCTAAAGGTATCCTATACAATTTTAATATGAATAACCACTATCAACTCACGACCATGTTCATATATATGCACTTTTGGTACGTCATTAAATTTAATGACGCATCAAAAGTGCCTTTTGAAGGATTATTTGAATAAAGTTTATTATAGATTTGATTTGAAAGACGGCTTAACTTTTGAATCCTGCTACATTGCATTAAATCACTTCATAAACGGAAAAGAAACTTTCCTGTACCTAGTATACCAAGAACAAACTAAATTTCCTCCTAAACGGCAGTATAACAAAAAAGTCCACATAGTATAAAGCTATTTTGTATGCCGTAGAGTGAAAATTTACCTCGAGGGAGTACAAAATGAGGGGTGAAAATGAGAAATGCAAATAGGTTTGTTGAGCTCTCTCCGAGAACGGGCCTAAAGTGTTTGAACACTTGAAAAAACAATATTATTTGATTACGTTTTCTACATATGAAAACAAATTGATTATTAAATAAGATTGAAAGTCGTAAAATATGAAGCCATCTGTGTATGAAATGAGGGTATACATTTTTAATACAATGCACACGGATGTTAATGCGTTGGAAAATTTTGTTTAGATTAGATATTTTTTAATATCGCCGTTTCTGGGCCGATTTGCGTATGTATTTGTAATATCATTCAGCGGCAATAATACAATAAATATTTGTTTTTTAAATGATATTGCTCTTCAATGGTACTGGAGTGTAGTCAAAAATACAATACAACGTTACCTCGTGTGTCCAAATGGTGCTATTTTTACATTTTGGCACCAATTAATAAAGGATTGAATAAAAATTTATAAAAATATCACTTGCTATCACCACCCCAGATAAAATACTAAGATGCAAAATATGACACTAAAATAGTATGACAAGCGTATGTGAATTATAGAGATATATTAGCGATGTCCTCTAAGCAAAAAAGGCGCTTATCTGTATTTGCCTTTTTATTTGTTTAGTTATACATTCCGAACACAATAATAAAATAAGTCTTTGGTTAAGTTAGAAAAGAACCTTCTTGAGAAGGTTTTAAAACTTCGTTTATATTAGGTATACCAATGAACAACCCAAAAAGGTAGGATATACGATACCTCTATTTTATAAACAAAGTGTACCCTACAGCCATAAATTCGAGAATTCACGTGATCCCACTTGTAGCCTCTAGCATGTTTTCGACATCGGTGTGTCTTTCACTTTTCCAGACAGAAAAAAGCTTACATTGACAACAATGATATAATTAATAGGAAGTCGCATATGTTTTGTCGAGTACGACAAAATCAAACTATAATATTGCATATAAAGAGTAACTACATAGGTGAGCGAGCTTATCAAGATTCCTAAAATGCAGTATACAAGGAACAATCAATCTTGTCATTACGACTGTTATTTGTCACGCAATATGAAACTATAGAACTTGTAAATACAGTCTAAATTTATTTGTTCCTTTATGACCCTTTAAACTTTGTTTCACACACGTTATAAATAGTTAATGAACTACATCTCTTTGGCTAGAAATGGCTTTTTGTTTAGGGTCTAGGACTTAAGTTAATATATTTAGGCGTAAGAGGTGAGAATGAAAAGAAAATGAAACAGACACATAATTAGGTATATTTCGACTGCATATTATTGACCGAAGATATCAAATTCAAATTCAAAATAATCTTTATTCAAATAGTCCTTTAAAAGGCGCTTTTGACGCGTCAATAATTTACATAGTAGTGATTTGATGGTGATAACTAGATTCGTAAACTTAAAACTAAAGCTATGTGGGTTACAAACGCGCCCCGGTCTAAGAAGAAGCCCACAACAAACTTAGCGAGGTAAATTTTATTTTTGTTATCACCATCTCACATGCCACTTAAAATTATATTAAGAGCTATCTTATTAGAGCAATATTTCACACCCATGCTTGTTTATCATTTATGTAATCCTTTACACTATAGTAGGACTTTTCTACAAGCTTACTTTTCACAAGCTTTATCAAATAATCCTTTCTAAATTAGTATATAGCTTCATCTTTTCTTTGACAAACTTTAAGTGTTAATTTTGATAATAAAGACGCCAGAAGCACAGGTAATATTCAAGAAAAAATCGCATTACTTTAGTACCACGGAATTTTTACCAATGTTTGAAGCATTACAGCGGAGATAAAGCCATTATCTTTATTTAAGCAGGGTGCTCGGCAAGTCATCTATCAAGCGAAGTAAATCAGCTGGGGTGGGATTTCTCGGAAGGCTTATCTCAAGACCGTACACCTCTTTTCATAAATTAAGAAAACGAGCACATTAAAATAGCTCAAATAAAATAATTTTTTAAAAGCCATCTTTCAAAGCTATGGTGCGAATTTTTAAGCTAGTTTTTAAAAGTTTTTGTTTGGCATTTTGAGGGCATCTTTTGCACCTGCAAATTTTATCTAAGATTTATTTATTCTGAGGGGCCTTAGTTTTTCATCATATTAAGATATGCTGAAAAACTAAGGCCCCTCAGATGTGTGACCCTTACACAGGGTAGTGGTAAACCACTATCCTGTGTAAAGTAGAGCTCCTAGCCTCGATGATCATACCCCAATTGTTAGCATACACAATAAATGGGTGGGAAGTATTTGACGGCATTAACTGATTAGGAGTATCATTATCTTATGCAACGCGGGTAGCATAAAAAATAACCACAGGACAGTTTGTTCCTTTTCCGACTTTGCATCCGGCGAGTCTCTTTAAACTAAGGCGTGGAAACGAATAAAAGTATTGAGTTAAGTCTAATAATATGGCTTAGTTATAACTGTTGTGGCTGGGTTCTAAGCTATACATAGCGTTTTGTGTATTTTTACGTCGGTTGCAGGTTTTGATCCGACCAACGCACAGGTTATGTAGAAAGTTGTTCAAATTTTAGAGTCCAAAGCTAACGAATTTTTTCCTCAAAAATTACGGGACTTTATTCTCGAGGAAGAAGAGCAAACTATTTCTAGTAGTTCTTTTCAGTACAAATAGTATTTGAAGTCAATTGTACAATCTAAAAGCTCAACATGAAATGAATATTTTATTTCACTCTTTCCAATTTTTTTGAGCTTGTTACCTACAGCAGCTAGAATACAAACTTTTGCAATTTCAAGGAGTAAACATAGTAGACAGATATAAACTGGAATTGCATAAGTCCAAAGTGCAGAAATGAATCAGCAAACGCTTTTACTATCACAAACAGAGAATTCAAACTCCGAAAGTCAAACAACACTTCATAGCAACTGGAAATCAGAGAGGCTTCTGAATTTACACACTATCAACTCACAGTTTAAATGCGGTATTTTCGTTAATTCCTATAGCTTCCTGTTTTTAAATAATTTTATCACAAAATTCAAATTCAAATAATCTTTATTCAAATAGTTCTTTAAAAGGCACTTTGGAAGCGTCAATAATTTACATAGTAGTGATTTGATGGTGATAAGGATAACTACATTCGTTAACTTAAAACTAAAGCTATGAGGGTTCCAAATGTGCCCCGGTCTAAGAAGAAGCCCACAACAAACTTAGCCAATAAATTTTCTTTTTGATATCACCATCTCACATGCCACTTAAAAGGTATCTTATTAGAGCAATATTCTTAATAATCCTTTACACTATAGCAGAACTTTTCTTAATATTATTTGCTATAATTTGATAAATATTATTATATTAATGCATGTTTTAAACTCTAGTTATGATGTTAGCATCTCAATTCTCATTGCAGTATATGAGTATTATTTATATTTATTTATTTATAAGCAAATTAACCAAAAAAGTTCTACAACAGCAAAAACAGTTTTAGAATGTCACATGTCCCGGAGTCTTTATAATATTGTTAATTCCGCACTAAAATACTTCATGTGGACGAAGCATTCTTAATTTAACTAGGTAAAGAGCTAGCCGTTACAGAAATGATGAATTTTATGTATTACATTATGTAAGTGGCTATATATGTTTTTATTTGTGTGTATATGTGTTTGTTTGTATGTTTGTTACTCCATCACGTCGAATCTACCGAACCGTTTTGGCTGAAATTTGAATAGAGTCAGTTTATACCATGGACTTACTTGTTACCGGAAATTCTGTGGTTTACGCGAGTTTTGTGAATAATCGTCACGTATAACGTTAATGAGCTAAAACTAAACCCCGTACGCTTTGATTTTCTGGCTTGCAATCAAATCTAATGCATCATAGTAATTACAGTTATTTCGGCAATGTATTTTCCCGGATTTAGACTGCCCTAATAGTTCAGAAGGTTTCTGAAACCTGAGACTGAGCTCATCATATTAAGAATTTAATGGTTATTAATTAAGTGTTTAAACTATAATCGTTATCTAAAATGATACAAAACAATAGATCTTAAGCGAGAACCGTTGTAATTGTCACTGATTCAGAGTAGGTAGCTAGTTATAATTTGTATAATACCAACTGACCACTTTAATCCTTTGTCCAACATATGCATAATTAACGATATCACAAAGGGGTGGTCGGAGAAGTTTATTAATAATTCCGAATACCTTATCCTTAATTTATGACCGTTCGTAATAATACACATCGGAACAAGAACGGCGAGTAAACACAAGTATGCAAAATAAAACTGTATAATATGAGAAATACAGGTCAAATTCTATCGGAAAATTTTTCATCGCTGGGAATACTGTAGGTTCCTACTTTTCGAGCAGTAAATATTTTATGAGTTGCCTCTCTTCTACACACATAAGCCTTTTCGGTAAACCAGCTTATACACTTGGCGTTATTTTGTTGAATGGATTAGCCGGTAAGTTGTTCAGCTATTCTTTGTATACGTGAGTACTTACACAAAATTTCTACCTCCCTACACGATCGGCATTCATGTTTGAATCTTCATATTTTCATAATTCTATTTTGCTGACGCGGATACTTAAATCATACTTACTTCTTGGGGGATCAAGTTAAGCTGTCTACCTAAATAAAAGGTGACTGACACACTGATCATCAACGCATAGCTGCTAAACGATAAGGGTGCCAAGGTAACTAGCCACGGCCAAAGCCTCCCACCAGACAATAAACAAAAGACATACACAACATTAACTTTCATACAATTCAAGTTAATATTTATTGTACAGAGAAGATTTCTTCTTCTACTCCTGCTATCTCCTATCAGAGATTGGCAATAATTACTGCCTGAAGATAGATTTTAATGTACCTATTTTATTCACTGACATGATTTTATAGCCTTCAATTCGCTTGTTGCCTTAGTTTGCTTTATTTTGCCTTTAGTAGGCACAGGAGTAGGAACAGTTCAAAGAGATTATTTGGGAACCAATTGTTTAATAATTATTATTCTTTACCACAACATTAAGGGAAATAATAAAAAAAAAACAACAGCAAAAAGAAGCACACAAAAGGCGGCCTTATCGCTTACTAGCAATCTCTGACTGAATTTCATAATTTTATCCGGTTTGGTCTGACTTTCAGCCAATCGTTTAGCGTTCCGTAGCGCTGCCGCGTTAAACCAATTAAAGACAGTTTGTTGCACTAGTTAAGGAGTACCCCTATATATTGCAAACTGTCTTACCCCTAAAACGTATATTCTATTGTAAAATCTGCTGTTGATATACCCAATATTTCTTGATATAGATAATTATTGTTTCCGCGGTTCTAATGGTGCTTTTTGTTTCAACGTCTTGGGCTGACTATTCTGAACAGACCCTAACCACCATGAACATAATAATGTATTCAACAGTTATGTATGTCAGTAGATTTAATGTGAATGGCGAAAATGGCCCGAATTGCTTCGGCAGCGTGTATATTCGATGATTTTGCGATAGAATTAACATAATGTTTGCTGTCGTTAGGTTTATATTCGCTCACTACACTGAACATGTGATAACTGGTAGACCGTTACATTTCACCGAAATCTACAAAAGTAATATATTTTGACGACCACCGTGAACGCGTGCGCTGTCACATTAAAGTTGGATGTCTTGTTTTCGATTCCCGGCTTTAGTCTGGTCTAGTGGGAGGTTTCGGTCATGTTTAATTACAACCCTACGGACAGAGACCTGTCGCTAAGCGGCTAAGCGTTCCGGCACTATGTCGTGTAGAAACCAATTGGGAGTATAAGTTTATTATGCCCCTAACAGCCCGCTACCACCTTGGACTGCAGAATCACTTACACCGGGTGAGATTACCATCTAACTTGCAGTGAGTAAAAAAATTGTAGTTTTGTGTTTTTAAGCAGCAACTGAGGAACGGATTGACTTGGTATTTTTAAAGAAACGTCTATTTTTATTGGAGCTAAAATATTTTTGTATGTAATGAAAACCAATATAATTACAATATAATTTAGCTGATGGCTAAACTGTTTAAAAACAATTTAGTACAATATGCGGTAGAGGCAGTTATTTTAAAAGATTTATGTATAGACCCTCATGTCTTTCTGCGTCACGATTACGTGAAATCTCCGCTAGAATCCCCTAACCATTCCTTATCATTTAGTAGAAATTGCAAGACTAACTATTATTATGGGAAAGAGATAAGTGGTGGTCAGCATACATCGGGTAAACCCCGTTTATTTAGACACGCAAGAAAGTTAACACCCGTGCAATATTTAACATGCTAACAAAAATAGCGCACGATTCAGGTTTCACACTAACATTCAATTCCGTGCCAAATTCAACCCTCACAAAACCAAGAGAGACTTCATATGCCACTAATACTACCCAGTAGGGTCGAAAGATACGTTAGATCGTCCTTTTGATCTGTGACCTTTCTATCTACGAGGGCTGGTGGGGCGTATCCCTAGTGGAGTGACCTTATTTGTATGCCGCGTATCTCTGTACGTGTAGACGACAGATGTTAGATCTAACGGTTGAAATTATTGTGAAAGCTTAAGCTCATTTAAAACAAGACTCAATGAAAAGGTATTTTTTTATCTGCCTGGATCAAAGTGTCATCTTTGGCAGGCAGCGGGTCTTTAATAATAAACAATATATTTTTGTAATGAGCGAAAATTATCGAGAAAAATGTTTGCAAGTCCCATACAAATTCTAGCAGAATAAAGGTCACTTTTTGTTTTTTAGAGATGGTTATCATGATGGGTTATTAAAAAAAAAAAAAAATACCAAATAATATGTATGCCGCTTACTTTATAAATAAGATATTCCGTCAATTTTATTGCTTTCCAAATGTTAAGTTGAAGTTTAAGAAAATAGATTTTTATTTGAGCTTTATTGCAACTGACAACACAATCTTATCTTTATCTTTGATTTAATTGATCGAAAGGAAAAAGGTAAGAGTATGTAATTCTTTTAATACTCTGGTGTGCGTTGGCCCTTATACTTTTTAATTTCCGTCTGCATATAAACTTATCATAGAGCGGATATTGAACAGTGGTAAAATGCAATACTTGCAAGAATATTTTGAACTATAAAAAATACGCTAAGCCATTTTTTTAATGTTAGTGTACTATACTATACTAGGTGACCAGTACGAAGTGTTTGCATGAGTAACCCACTCTAATTAAATTACCTAAATAATTTCATCATGATCAACCCATTGCCGGCTCACTACAGAGCACGGGTCTCCTCTCAATATGAGAAGGGTTTGACCATATTCCACCAAGCTGGAAATGTGCGGATAGGCAGACTTCACACGACTTTGAGAACTCCTAGGCATGCAGGTTTCTTCACGATGTTTTCCTTCACTGTTGAAGCAAGTGCTATTTTAATTGCTCAGAAACGCATATAACTCTGAAAAGTTAGAGGGCGTGTCCGGGATCGAACCCCGATTTATGATTAAGAGGTGGACGTCCTAACCACTAGTCTATCACAGCTTGATAACACAGCTAAATAATTAGTGCTCCGGAACATGTTTGGACTTGATCAAACTTATCGTTCAAGCATGTGTCATGAAGTTCAACGAACTTGTAGACAATTGTAGCGTCAGGTACCCAAGTCACAACGTCTACGATTGGCGGGTCAACAGAAACGTATGCTGAATGTTAAAGCAGTAAACCTAAACCTCACATAGTTTAGTGGGCACCCAAGCAGAGAAGCAGAATGCAAACCGAAATAAGCGGGTTATTGTAATAGGTAATACTCTAAGTTAAGAAAAGGGCTAGGAGTTGATATAAATAAAATATTGGAGAAACTTGAAACTACTAAAGATTGTAACACGGTTTCGATTAAAAGGTCTAAATATGCGCAATACCTTGGTGATTTTGTGAAATAACAATTCACGAGGTTTTTCTTACAAAATAACAATACTGAAACTAATAGGCTCTATATAAAATTCAATGAAGCTTTTAACGTAAAAATGGTTGCTAAGACAAGGTTTTGTGATCACTAAATTTTTCGTGAAGATTAATTATCATAAAAATGATATTACAAATCTTTGATAGCAAATTCTTGAAGACCCTAATAAGTCTTAAAATTGTTTGATCTTTTTACATAAAGTTTCCTAAAGCCATCATTGCCGAACAATGAATGCTGCTTGTGTAACAATTTTAAAATGAACAATGCTGCTTGTGTTAGATTTTTAAAAGAAGGTTCTATATTATATATTGACACAAAAACGGCTGCGTTATTCTATAATCCATAAACCTACTTTTATATATTATATATTGTTCAGGTCTTTTTTTTTTGTAACTACATTAAGTAATGATGCAGTTTAAGGCAGAAATCTATTAAACGCTCTTACATTTACTTAGTGTAACGATTGCGCAAACTTGTCTATGCCTGGCAGCCATATAGTCGTACCCTATGCCATGCCTAAAAATACCGCCATTTTGGTTTGGACGTCAAGCTAACCGCCATTTTTATGCAAACAATAAAAATATTTTCGTTTTGTCTTTTAATTTTTGTGTCTTACTACATAAGCCAAATTAGTGTTAAATCGGTATTTATGCAACGCGAATGGCTTTGCCTCGTTTAAATTGTATATAGTAATCAGAGTTAAGACTATCCGCGCTATATAGATCTCGCACTTAGATGGTTTGCGGGCTAACCTGTTAGGAGTATGACCGTTATTCGTACCTCCTAATCGGTCTCCGCACGCCTTCGTACTAGAACACTAAATTGATTGGCCACAATTGGATGGTCTTTGTCTATAAGATGGTAAATAGCCGAAGCCTTCCCGTAGAATAGGCAAGAAAAAAGTCAAATTAAAAATTTCCGAACTGCTTCTACCAGGAATGAACCAGGGTAAACTAGGGGTCCTATATTCTCCTTCTCCTCCTCCAAAACCTTCAGCTTTTGAGGCCACAGACCTGCCCACTGCACGAGAGAGTTAATCATAAAATATTACTTTTTTTTTTTATACACTAGAAGTCAGCCCTTGACGGCTATATCACCTGGTGGTAGGTGATGATGCTGTCTAGGATGGTAGCGGGCTAACCTGTTAGAAGTATGGTAAACCCACGCTCCTAGTCAGTTTCTACGCGACATCATGCCGGAACGCTAAATCGCTTGGCGACACGTCTTTGTCGGTAGGGTGGTAACTAGCCATGGCCGAAGCCTCCCACCAGACCAAAATAAAGCTACATTATATATAATAAAGCCGATTAGTTTCTTGTTTGAGTTGATTCAAGTCAATAACTTTTTCAATAAACTAATAAAACAAATTCAAGTATCAAAATAACTATAATAAATCCTTAAAAGCGATAACAATTAACATAAAGATATACAAACAATAAGCGAATTTCAGTTCTCTCCTCTAATAAAAACATTAAGTTCGGATGGTTTAAGATATTCTTCCTCACGACCGAGGTACGGTGTGTGCTTCATACCAAATGTAGGGGCCGGAATCGTACGTTTTGTGTACATAAACTGAAATAAAAAGCAAGGCATAATCGAAATATAAAACCTTTACAATAAGATAAAGCAAAGAGACAAGCAAAACTCCCTATGGGACAGACTATTCCTTAAAATTACTGGAAGAATTCAACATCATTATCAACCCATTATGGGCTCACACATGGCGCGAGAAGCGGTGATAGCCTAGTGGTTAGGGCGTCAGCCTCCTAATAAGAGGTTGGCGGTTCGAATACGGGCACGCACCCCTAACTTTTCAGAGTTATGTGCGTTTTAAAAAACATTAAAATATCACTTGCTTCAACGGTGAAGGAAAACATCGTGAGGAAACCTGCACGCCTGAGAGGTCTCCATGTTGTTCTCAAAGGCGTGTAAAGTCTGCCAATCCGCACATGGCCAGCGTGATGAACTATGGCCAAACCCTTTTCATATTGAGAGGAGACCCGTGCTCTGTAGTGAGCCGGTAATGGGTTGATGATGATGATGACATGGCGCGTGTCACCTCTCAGCATGAAACGGGTTTTAGCCATAGTCCAACGGGTAACGGGTAACGGGTTTTAGACATTGGCCAAGTGCAGATTGGCTTTGAGAACAATATGGAGAACCGTTAGGCATGTGGATTTCCTTATGTTTTCCTTCACCGCCATGCAAGCGATAATAGATTAATTAGATCAATATTAGATTAATATTAATTAATCTAATATTTATTCAATCTATATGCGTATAACTACGTCAAGTTAGATGTGCCCGGCGAATATCGAACTCCGTTACTCGTAATGGCAGGCCGCAATCTTAACCACTAGACGAGGGCCTTTTCGCAGATAGGGGTATCTCAGAAATCGTCGTTATCTTATTGCAAAAATATTTTCGTAACTAGGTTATCTTAAAATAAATTCATATTAATTATATTTTCGCAATAAGATCACTTATCTGCAAACAAACTTGACACATTTCTCTCATTTACTTTGAGAGTTTGTCTATAGTATGCGCAATATACAGTTTTCTTTTTCATAACCTGATGAGCTATACGTTCATAACAATGAGGAAATACATACAACACGTAATTAATTGAATATAATGCGCAGCAGTGATAGCTCAGTGGTTAGGGCGTCTGCCTTCTAATAAGAGGACGGGGGTTCGAACCCGGGTGCACCTCTAACTTTACGAAGTTAAGTGCGTTTTTAAGCAATTCAAAATATCACTTGCTTTAACGGTGCCACATGGCCAGCGTGGTTGACTATGGCCAAACCCTTCTCACATTGAGAGTAGACCCGTGCTCTGTAGTGAGCCGGTAATGGGTTGATCATGAAGATGATGAATATGCCAAAATGGTTCGTCAGATTGATTAAGTCATGAGTCATAAGCTCTGTCACATTTAGATATAAATACATCCTAGATTATTTAATTGTTGTCACATATTATAATACGGTAATATGTTATTTATAGTCTAATGTACCATTGTGGCCTTAAGTATTTTTAGGTTACTTCTAAATATATCCGTCCAAGATGCATGCCACCTCTCTGTGCCCAATTTCGTCTGGATCACTACAGTAATTGTGCCCAACATTGGCAATAGACAAACATACACACTATCATAAGTATAAGCATTGACCCTTACGTTATCTTCCGTGGCTTTACCGCCGTGAGGATAAAAAACCAACTGTCTAATCGTTGAAAAGCAAGCATTCGTAACATATTCAATTACCTTTTTCTGGCAATAGGCGTTGGGAGCTGGCCTCTGTTGTTCCTTCAAAGACTTGTATGGCGCACCGAAAGTGAATGCGGGCTTGGTTCTTCGAATATAATTATAATTCGGATCATGTGAACCGGGGCAAGGCATTGGGCTTTGTTCAACTGACCTCCGGAATACGTTACCGAAGCTATAGGCTGGAAGGCGTCTAGAATAAAAAATACTTAATATAGCTACTGACTCTCATCACATTTGATAGTAAGTTATGCAGTCCAAGCTCCACCTTGGTGGTCTAATGAATTGCAATAAAGAAATAAGCTTGAATACGAAGGTACTTGACTCAATTCTGGTACGCCATAATATACTGTGTTTTCTGACAAGTTTTTGTTTGTACCAATTCAAAAGAAATTATTTAGTCTAAACTAAGAATAACTTCATTCATTAACATGCTAAAACAATCTATATATATAAAAGCGAAAGGTCACTTACATACTTACTGATTAAACACGAGATCTCAAAAACTATTGTACGTATAAAGCTATAATTTAGCAAGTAGGTAGTTGAATATTAATTTAAAATTCATAAGAAAACAAAAACATTCACAATAACGTTGACATTTTTAAATGTTTTCTATGATCTACTGATAGACGTCAGAAACGCATTGTTTCACCCAACGGATTGTAGGTGAGAATTTATTTACTTCCTTCCCGGCTGATGTGGCAAATACATATTGGGCGATGGTGTCCATTGATCCCATGGTTCATAGGGTGGACGTGCTGCTGGCCGCATGGAGAATGCAGGTGGACGCTTGTACTTTATTGAGGTACGAGGAACATATGCCGCTGGGCCTGGAGTTATAGTTTTTTCTTCCGGAACGACAATTGGTGGTGAAACTAATCCATGTTTTATTCTATGCGGACCTATTGAATTTCAAAGTTGTCATTATTACTATGTAAGTGTCTAAAGTAGAATCCGTGATACGATATCACCATCGGTTGACGTCCACTGCTGGGAGTAGTTATTTGGCAGGGATTTAGAAATCCACGATGTTAAGCCGCCTTTGTCTAGCGAAGCCTGACAAATAAGTCGCAACTCATTTGTGGCGTCTGGCCATCTTGTTGAGCGATGGTACTAGCCAAACCAAATTTAACTTATTTAACAAAAACCAATCCCATAATTACGTCGAAAATCCAGTATTAGACTGTCAGTATCTCTAAACTATAGGAAAACCTGTTTTCTAAATATTTCTAAATGTTACCTTTTGGTCCTATTCCCCGTGTATTAAACATAGGAGCCGTAGGTTTTAGTACCGGCTTCGAAATAAGAGGTGTGCGATATCCGAACGTGTACGCTGGTGAACGTAGAATATGGGAATAACCTTTTCCACCTGAAATTCATATAAAATTATAATTATGCACCTATTATGTTTCAACTATGTTATGATTACCTATAAATCTTAAATATCAAATTAGATTAATGATTTCACTAATCGTTAACAAAATATCAAATGAAATAAAAAGTGAAAAGTGATTGGTTTATTTATATGACGAGTTAAGGGCGTCCGAATTGTTTTTTAGTAAGAGTGACGTCAGCATTGCTGACGTCACGCTTTTATTTACTTTCGCTCATAGTAATTAAAACCACAACTAGCGGGATTACATTTTTATTGCGACCATAATTAAGAGGTCCGAACGGTCCAACGTCTCGAGCGAGATTGCCACGAAAGGCAACAACCGCTCGTATTTATAGCAAAGCATGCTTGTACAAAATTGATTGCTACTTTCTAAATACACTGATTAGCAAAGAAATGATTAGTTAGTGATTTAAAGAGTTCAAATGTGGGTAATTATTGGATTCTTGATTTTTTTGGCGCCTCTGAATAAAGTTAATAACTCCTTCCCGCCGACATATATAAAAATAAAATAAAAACTACTTAACTATACTGTCCTCTTTATGAACTGTATTTAAATAGTTGCAATGTTGTTAACGCGGTCAATAGCAATACCTAAAATTGGATTTAGGTTTAACTTTGACATTAATCCAGACATATCATTTTCCAATTACTTTGTATTGGACAATGACATACAATGTGAAATCTCCGAAACAATAGATAAATTCATGCCGATTTCCGTGATAAAATGAACACAGTTAACTAATAGTCCCTACAGGATTATACGGTTTGGGATGGCCTGGATCCCGAATGCTTTGACGTTTATAACATTACATGCGTGGATTGATTTTATTTTGCCACGTGTATGCAATGTACCATATATAAACAAAAGTCTAACTTTGCTTTTAATACTACATGTAAGCTATCTCACCTGGTCATGATGCAGTCTAAAATAGTAGCGGGCTAACCTTAATCTGTGAAATGTTTGCTTGAAAGCGATCCTGGAATGTAGTGACAATGAAACTGCATAATCTGTGTTGCTTCTTATTATTGTATTTGTTTTTGTGTATTATTCATCATGATCAACCCATTGCCGGCTCAGAGCACGGGTCTCCTCCCAATATGAAAGGGTTTGGCCATAGTCCACGCTGGCCATATGCAGATTGGCAGACTTCACACTCACTTCACTTGTGTATTATTAACAAAGACTTAAGAAAAAGAAACGAAAAGGAAGAACCTCAACTACTGTACTAATTATGTTACTACATTAAACATACAGCATAATGTTTAATGTAGTAACATAATTAGTCAATAAAATTAAAGTATTTACCAAGTATTTCCGGTGTGGCATATTGCATTGGACCTGGACACATCACTTCGCCAAGTACTTTCCCACGGTGTTGAGTTGGTTTTGCAGGAACCTGCTTTATCAATTTAGCACGACACTCCCAACCCCACGGCATTTTGATAAATGTCCTTAAATAGATAAGCAAATAATTATGAAAATAAATTATTCCGAAAAAGAGACAAACACATTAAATCAAAATTACATCGATTGACAAGGCTTTGACAGCCGCAATAACTGAATTTGATAAAGTGGCCTGATATTGTATAATATAGGAAAGCTTTTAGTGTAATGAAATAAAGTCAGATGGAGACCTGCTATGCGTTCGTTTTTTTATGTTTTATTCTTAATCGTATCTATTACATATATCTAAATAAAAATATAAAGTGCAAAGTGGTAGTTTAAAATTATATAGACCTTTTTATATTTAAATATAAAAATATTTTATTTTGACTTTTAATTTTTTCCGCTTTTTTGTGGGTCGTAATAAATCAAAGTTACAGATCCTAATATCAACTGCCCATTATTATATTTGAAGAGTTCCCACAATTTTTCCAGAATTCCATCATCAGATCATTGATGACAATAAAACCTGCGAAGTATCAGTATCTTATGAAATAACTATTTTTCAAAATGAGGTTACTAATAACACATTTGAGGTAACAAACATTATAAATAACACCCAAATTGAGGACACCACCGTTTCTTGAAGTCTATTTAAGAGAAAATACCCGATCTATCGAAAAAAAACTCCCAAGTTACAGGTACCATTGTGTGAATAGGTATCAACATATTCCACTTTTCTCTCTTATATAAATTATTCTGTAACTCTCCGTAAGAACGTCGACATTTTCGTTCTCCCAATTCAATTAGTACCTCGCGTCGCGTCGCTTTCTGATCAATAATTTAAGATGTTTATAAAGTTTGGAAACAGCTGTCTATCTTAATTTTCCTCGTAACATAGGTATTATTTCTTTTTCAAGTCGATTACACTTTTCTTTGTAATTAAATTTAAACATTACTTATCTCTTTTTATGAAACAAGGTTCATACACTTTAAGAAAGTTCTTGTGCATACAAACTTTCATCCTTTACATCGACCCCTTCAAGCCTCTTTTACGAGATTAAAGGTAAGGTATATGTTATTTCAGAAGCTCTAGTCTCTCAGGTACAGAGATTTATTTATTTATTTATTAAATCTTAATTCTAGCTTTACAGGATAATAAACTGAATTTGCTAGAGTAGCCTAATATAAAAGTAAATTTATATATATATATGTTTAAATTGCCTAAATTTACATATTCCGGTAATATATAATCCATGATGCCACTCTTGTGAGTTCACTCAGATTGCAACTCTCTGCGATAACGTTCAGTGATAAGTGAGCGAGTCAGGGCGCCTGGTTGAGGTTGGTGGTTGATAGCTATTTAGAAATTTAGGCAATTTATAATATATATATGTCGTCTCCAACGATGTATGAACGGTATTAGTTGTGGCTGCAGGGCCTTCTGGTACAGGGTTTACAGGGTTCATGACGTAGGTCTCAGGCGAATAAAATCCGGCAATGATGATAGCAACACATTCCTAATCGGAGTTGAGTAAACCAACGGTTTCGTGTTGAACAACCGAATCGTGCAACCGCCGAGTCAGGAATGATCGTGAAAAGCGGCGCTCGCTTCAACACGATTCCGCTCACGTGATGTTACGACGTTCACTCAGTTCCGGTACAACAATAATCAATTGAGAGTCTTTTAGTCAATTGAGAGTCTTTTAGTCAATCGAGAGTCTTTTAGTCAATCGAGAGTCTTTTAGTCAATCGAGAGTCTCTTAATCGCCGACATATAAGTATATATATATATACTTATATGTCGGCGTGTATATATGTCTGCTTGACTAATAGCTAGTAAATTATTTTAGGACATCATCTGACATGTTATTGCGATAATGTTTTCAATTAACGCACCATGAATATATCAAACAATTTGTTCCATAAAGACATATGTTTTGATATTAGTATAAACTAGATACGGCCTATAAAACAACTGCAGTATTCCATCGTTATATTTTGCATATTTAAATTCAATCAAGTAGATTGAACTGGAACACGAAAGCATGTCATAGCTTTGTTATTGACAGAACCGCGCCCAATATGTTAGATTACTAGATATTATTATTTATAAACGTACACAAATCATAGTAGGCAACTTAGTGGTTACTGGAATGAACCATTTTGATGCTTTATGGAAAGCCAACTAATGATTATATTTGACGACCTCCATGGCGCATAGGAACAGCGAAAGTGGGTCGCGGAATTCTCCGAATTCTTTCTCGGTATTTAGAGCCTGATATGATCTAGTGATGAGTCATACTACAGCTTAAGTTGCAACGTGCTTCTAACGTAAATATAGCATTTCTTTTTTATATACTACAAGTTAGCCCTCGACGGCAATCACACCTGATGCTAAGTGATGATGCAGTCTAAGATGGTAGCAGGTTAAACTATCAGGGGTGTGGTATACCCCATACGCCTAATTGGTTTCTACGCGGCATCGTGCCGGATTGCTTCGCATCACGTCTTTGTCGGTAGGTTGGTAACTAGCCAGGGTACCCAAGCCTCCCACCAGATGAAAGTGACATAAGTGAGAGGAATCTATTTTTTTTTATTTACTACAAGTTAGCTTTCGACGGCAATCTCACCTGATGCTAAATCATGATGCAGTCTAAGATGGTAGCGGGCTAACCTGTTAAGATATTGTAAACCCATCCTCCCAATTGGTTTCTACGCGACATCATGCCGTATTGCTTTGCATCACGTCTTTGTCGGTAGGTTGATAACTAGCCACGGCCCAAGCCTCCCACCAGACGTAAGTAACATAAGATGATTCTCTAGGTAAGCCATAATTATGTTTCGGCGTTTCGAAGTTCACTAGAGAAATCTGAGGAGTTTTATTTTTTATTCATATAACGCCATTCATATATACAACTGAGAAAGAACAAAGGGTAGACGGTTAGGTCGATGGACGTAGGATTTAATGAAGACAAAACGACGCATTCATTCCGCGCTGGCGTAGCTCCAGTTTTCAGTTTTCTCTGCGAATGAGTCCTCAGTACCTTCATAATAATTGTGAATTCAATAATTGCATCTCCCCACGTAATATTTCACTGGCTTTTTGTCACGCCTGTGAACTTTGTTCCGCCCAAAGAACGCTATCCCTCAATCCGCAGTTGAAATGCTCATAATAAATTACCAATTTAGATTCTTGGCCTGGCTGTTAGGTTTGGGTGCTTCTAATTAACCTTTAATTTCATTTAAACCACTTAACTGAGACCAAAAATAAAAATATTTTACTAAAATTATAAACGAGAGAGTATGTATGTATGGGTGTAAGTCTCTTTCACGCAAAAACTATCAAACTGATTTGACTGAAATTTGGATTTGAGATAGATTATACCCTAGTTTAAATAGAAAAAACCAAAAAAAACTCAGACGTAATCGCAGGCGAAAGCTAATTTAAATATAAATATATGTAAGCCGCGATAGTGTTTAGGACTTTCCTAAAGGAAATTTAATTAAATGGAATATCACACTGCGCATTTTCAGCGTCTCTGGAATTTGTCTTGTAAAAGTAAATAGCTCGAACAAAGACAGACTTATTGAGAAGGTCACCTTATAATTAATTTGCACTCTTTGTTCCGTTTCAGAAGATATAACTTTCATTTGTGTCAAATACACTAAATTAAAAGAAAAGAACTTTGAAGGGGTGTCAAGAAGCTTATGCCGAATTATCTATGAAATTATATTATGGCGAAGAAAATATAAATAAAACAGATTTATACTTATACAATTACAGGTTACCTGTGATACCTGCTACCATCCGATGCCACCATGATCAAAACTCTATAGTTGTCTATTTACCTGTGGTAAAGATATGGGCTTATGCACATTCAGCTTTTATATAATCACGTAGGTTTTGAATAAAAATTCTTTATTGAGATCTTACAAAGTGGCTCTTCCAGCATTTTCAGTTCAGTTGCACGTCAAAGGTTCTCTTTAATAATGGGTTTTAAATAACTCGGAAGTAAGGGGTTATGAGGTATTAAGAGATTATGATGTCTGTAACATCTAAAGCATAAAACCGATGCCTTATTTGTAACAAAAAATATATAAATGATAAAGAACAAGACGTAACGCATTATGCTAAGTAAACACTTTAACCTTTATCCTCAAGAGAATCGTACTGGTTCACTTGGAAGAGGGGATTTTTGGAATAAAAAGCATCCTTCAATGTCCAGAACTAAACCGGGTATAATTTATTTATTTTTATTATAAGAATAGATAGATTTTGAATTGAATAGCTACATTATATTAAAATAATACCTAATTAACGTAATCCTGTGCATATCTAAATACCTACGAATGATGGTGATCCACGCCGCATTCCTATCCTAATATTGAGATGGTCTTTATGTAAACCTGCTAGCCGCAAATCCGTCGACGAACTAATCCGCAATTTACCGTCTATATAAGCTTCAGGATTATAGGTCTTTAAAACTATCAACATTTTCAGTCTTGCGATACGAATGGATATAAAAAAAACTCAAATAAAAATCCTCAGAATTATTAAATTTAAAACTTAATCCTCAAATAAGGAATAGTTCTCAATAAAGTCTTATTAATATTATGTTCAATGAATACATCTTCCATCATAATATTAGGTAATTTACATGCATTTAATAATGCCTAATTAACGTAAGGCTGTGCTAACCCAAATACTGTTAACCGCAGCGCGTACTATTAACGAGATGGTTTGTTGTTAGCTTGCTAACCGGAAATCCGTCAGCGTACCGATCAGCGATTTGCCGTCTCGGTAATTTACAAAAGTTAATTGGGACTTGGGATCTTTATATATATTTTTTTACACACTATAAGTAAGTCTTTGACGGCAATCTCACCTGTCTAAGATGGTAGCGGGCTAACCTGTTAGGGTTATGGTAAACCCATACACCTAATTGGTTTCTATGAGATATCGTACCAGAACGGTAAATCGCTTGGCACATATTAAGGGTGATAACTAGTCGTGGCCGATGCCTACCACCAGACCAGACTCGAGCCGGGAATCAAATCCAGAATCTCGAACTTTATAATGTAACGGCGCACGCGCTGCGCCACGGAGGTCATCTAAATATTTACCACATCTAAGTAAGCCGACTAATACATTTTTTATGCGCTTTATTTTAAATGCTTTTAATTAAACAAACAAAGATGGCAAGAGAAAATTTAATTTTGTGTGGAATTTTAATTATTATCTCTGACTTCGGAGCCATAATGATTTTACATATTATCATTAGTATCCTCGACGAATCCATTAAACACTGTCATATATATGCCAGAAAAGGGAATTACATCATATTAACTTGTTTATTTGTTTCTTACAGTTGCAATTACTCGCAATCGTTTTAAAGAAGTAAATGTAAAATCGCTCATAAAACTTATTTAATCTTCAACTAGAACGGTATTTTTCGCTCACCGCTCGGTCGGATAAATGTTATGTTTTGTGCACTTGTTATACAATCTACTATTGCAAAATGAATACATGTTAGAATATTTAGTCCCGATTTCTAACAGCACGTTTATAAAATTAATTTTCACTGAACACGTTTCAATAACATAAAGTGAAATCATAAAAGAAACTTTTCTTAAGATCAAAGCTCTATGCTTAACAATAGCCTTTTATTGTAAGTAAAAGTTCTTGGAGTTCTGTTACTTCTTTGGAAAAATATGCGTTAATATTTCCCTAGAAATTCAACTACTAGGTACCTCAGTTTCAGTATAACTCGCAGGTTTCAAACCCGTTTATTTTCTAACAAGCTTTTGCCCGCAACATCACCGTGCAGTTTTAAATTGAATGACATTATTTTAATTTGACATAATTAAGTTGACTTTAAACCATGACTATTTTTTTTTATTTATTTATTTACTGTTTTCTAAGCACAAATGTAATTTTACTCATAAAAATGTCAACGCTGAATGAAAAGAAACTTGAAAACGAAATTCTTTTCACAATTTTGATATTGCTGTACGTATTTTGACTTAACATAAACAAATCTGTGAGGCTCTTGTATATAAAACCTTTTCGCAAATCTAGACTATTTATTTATTTATCTTTATTTCATCTACAGCGACAGTTGTCATGCATTTCCTTACTACTTTTCAAATCACCTGCTTATTTAAAGCATTTATTAAAACTTTTAATGGTTCACGTTTTATAATAAATACTATATATTTAATAATTATTTATGATTGATCAGATCAGCACTGCACTCGGTACATCATTCCACGCCGCTCTACATAATGCCGGAAACAGAACCATTTGGAGAAAAACCGTACGAAAGAAGGTGATCCATGCTAAGGATCGCGACCCTCAGTAATGAGGATGACGATGCAGAAGAAGAAGAAGAAGAATGATTGTTATTTTTACTTTTGACACAAAATATACTAACGCAAATAAAGAAAATCTTTACTGATCAAAATTTCATGGAACAAAAAAAACTATACAGTTACGATAAACATTAAATTGTAAAAAGAACTTTGAAATTATACATAACTAGGTACGCTTTTATGGTTTTGAACGGCATGACCTCTCATGAATAAGTGTAAATCTTCCAAGTTGGAGCATATACAGAAAAAGTTTTTTTTTTTTAAATCGGCCTTCCATACCTACTAACTATTACATTACTTACCGACTACAAGCGAAACCTATAAACTTAATTCCCGCTGACTCTTGAAATATGGCACGAAAAAATTTGAATAATTTAAATCAACAGGAGATTCGGAATTTTTAAGGAAATACAAATGTTACAGGTTTCAGATTAATTATTTATCAGATTAGTGCGTGCTCTAAAGCCTAAGCTGTTAAAGGTAGGTGTTGAAAAATGTAAATGATAAAAGTCAAAAGTCGTACGTACAGAGCTTTTTTTCTTAGTTAATTTAGGCTTCTGCCTAAATTGGAAATCTAATATTTTCATACATACCGCATTTTAGACTTGCGGAAAAATGTAATATGGTATAGTATTGATGTAATATAATTTTACGGGAGTTTTCATAAAAGTTGTTATACGACATTCCGTCAAAGAAAGCAATATATACTAGTCAGTAGAGTTTAATTTTCTATAACACGTTTCCTCGTTCACTGTAAGCTAGAGGCATTGCAGACAACCCCTATTTAACTAGGTTGAAACCAGTATGTCAAAGATATAAATAGCGCTTCAGCCTTTTAATTGATAATAACCTGGTCGTATGTCACTCTTTGTGGCTCATGGAAGTATAAAACGTAACGTTTCAGTTAATATCGGAACCTAGAATATAATAAAGAAAACAGCGTATCAAGTTCAAGTGGGGGCACAAAATATTTGGCGAATTTATAAATGAATCGAGCATTTTAATAAATTATGTAATAGAATAAATACGATTTCACAACATATAAAATATTATAGGTTGTGAAGTCAATATCTCTTAAATGAACCGGTGTTGGAGTGAAGTGGGACATATCGGAAGATCTGTATGATCTGGTTGAAATAGAATAATGAGAAATATAAATTGTACGATGCAGATGATAGCAAAATATGCTGAGATTTTTTTCGTTGTTCAGGGAGTTTTTGTTCGATATTCATTTAAAAACTGTTAACTATCAACAAAAATTAAATTATTCAGTGATCAATATATTGTAACGAGTGCGCCAACTTGTCTATGCCTAGCCGCCATATAGTCGTACCCTACCGCCATGACTGAAAATGCCGCCATTATAGTTTGGTACGGTCAAGCTAGCCTAAGCCCGCCATTTTTATGAAAACAATAAAAATATTTTGTGCATCCATTTTTTGTTTCATTTTTGTATCTACTACAATATATATTTAAGTTAACAATCTAAAACTTTGTATAGCTGTATAAACAAGTTAAAGCAAGTACCCAATATTGAATAAGGGGCAGAAACATCTTGTTTTTCAAACAAACCTACCGTCGACAACGTGTTCATTGCGTTTAGAATATATGGAAGTCGACAATAGTAATACGATGCAATCGGCAAATCACGTTAAATTGCCTGTTAATTGCTCACAATAGGTAAACATTTCATTTTTGCATAATAAAATTTCCTTAAGATACTTTTACTCCTATTGAAAATGAGACAAGATAGAGTCAGAAGGTGTAGGGAAGATCTTCTAGTTGATTGTTTCCAACCAAAAACTAGAGATACAGAATACAATTTCCTTTAGAATACTTCCTTTAATTTTAACTATTAAAATAAATACTGTCCTTTTATATTAATAACAAAAATCAAATTATATGCATGTTAAATTTAATTAAAAATAATTGTTAACGACATTTGATTGTATCATGCACAGAATATGAATATCATTTTGCTTACGTTTTACTAGCACTTATATAGTTATATATTAAAAAACGTTATGAACTTAAATTAATAGTTATCTAATTATGTACTTGTTACTGGTTGTACTGTTTTGGTAACTTCCGGTCTTACGAGGATATAAAAGTGATTTGTTTCATTATCAAGTTAGTTGGAAACGAAATAAATCGCTTGAAGGTCTATAGTGTCTTATTCGGTTGCCCATCTCCTATAGTCGCAATATGACGTTAAATTTAATCACATCCGACCGAGCTAATAAACTAATCACAGTGATGAAGGCGAGTGGCAGTTAAATGACTGCGCACGGACCGGCCTCTGTTCTGAATATTCATCAAAATTATTACCAGCTGAAACTGTTGCTACGGGTGCTACGTAGCTTGAGGTTTGTTAGCATCTTAATCCCAAGGAAGCAATCACGGATCACCGTAACAGACAATATAAAATATGGTATTTTTCTAAGAGCACCAATGCGTAGTAAACTTATAGCCGTGTTGGTGCTTCTTTTTTATTCTTTATTTGAATCATTCAAAAAGTATTTATTCTATTGGCACTATTACAGGCACTTATGAAGCGTTGTGGAGATTGTGATATATAATTAATTAATTTAAATTTAATTCATTAAAAAAATAAAAAAAACAAAAAAAAACTTGAAGGTTCATAATAAAATGTAAAGGTTTCTACATACAGGTTACGCTGTTTTTCAAACAATAAGCATATAATAATATAAGCGACCGTTTTTCGAAATTAAAAACAAACTCATTATTTTAAATTATAAATCTATGGTTTATAGATCCTTTATAACCACAGACTTATACGGATTGTTTGTAACCACTTTAGGACTGAAATATTAAAACAGTGCAATCATCAATATTATTGACATTTCAGCCTAAAGTGGTCACTGATGAACATAGGCTTATCACAAAGAGCGACCATTCATCCGGGTTTTTCCCATTTTCCCACTCCACGTCACTCTCTTTACGTCGCTAGTCCATCAAGCTGCCAATAGCCATTTCAGCCTGCTGGTGATATTGGTTTTACTGTGGATGTCTTTGTGGATAACTGTATCCATGAAACCCCTACTATCTTATTAACTTTATTGCAAATCAGTCTGTTTATTACATATTTACTAAGTATATAAGTTTTGATGTCGTAGGTGATTATCACATTAGGATATATTTTCCTAATTGCGTAGGTAAGTCTGCCTATTTTCAAATAGAGATAAAACTTTGATGACGCTTGCTAACCTTTTTATAATGGATCTACCAATTTGGCATATAAACAGAAGCGGTGGTAAAAGCTCACGCTACGCCATTCTTTATAAATTAAAAAAAATCGACACACTAATGTCTACGGCAATATCTTTACGTTTATACTTTGACGACCTCCGTGGCGCATTATAAATTTGGAGGTCCTGGGTTCGATTCCCGGCTCGAGTCTGGTCTGGTGGGAGGCTTCGACCGTGGCTAGTTACCACCATACCGACAAAGACGTGCCGCCAAGCGATTTAGCGTTCCGGAACGATATCGTTACGCTTATTTAAAAGGCCCTAAGACTACAGATTATAAGGTCCCGAGTTCGATTGCAACAGACGTTACGATCTGTGGCAACCTCTCTCTTGCCTTCAAGGGCATATCATGCCTTCAGTCTAGATTATCATCACTGAAATAACCGTTACAGCATCTTAGCGGCGTGGAGAGCTAATCGTAAATCAATATCTCTCTTTTATCAGTAAGCAAGCGTTTATAAATGAATGAATTATTACACCTTTTACCTTTTATTATGCACACCACAAGATAGGAAAAAAAACAAAAAAAGACAAAAAATAACACAGAAATAGTAGTATACAATTTGGCGGCCTTGTTGTAGCAACAACAACAAGCGATCTCTTCTGGGCAACCAAAACCTCAACCACTAATGTAGGACAGAGGATTATACGAACAAGTTGCTTCGATACCTTCCAAAAAATTAAATAGTATATAATTTAAAGTGATCTCTGACCATTGTGATTTACTTTTGCGTTTGATATCTGAAATTCACTGCTAAGTATCGAATAAAGCAGGTATTTTCCCCCATTAATTCGACATTGATATTGCAAATAGGTACTGCCCGTTGCGATCGTAAATCCATGGGTTGTATTCATTTTATTTGATTAGGGAAAGCCTCGACGCCGACCGACCGTGGCGGAGCGGCGGCTTATGTTTATTACTGTACCCATAGCGTAGTACGAAGTAGCGAATGATTTTGCTGGCTTCGGTCAATACTTAGAACTGCTAAATGGAGAAATTCCCAGCATAATAAATTTCCTACGGGCAGGCATATATCTCCTCTCATACGAGAGCGGGTTTCGCGTTCATACCACCCATACTGTTCATACACAGTTCGTGATCAACCCATTGCCGGCTCACTGCAGAGCACGGGTCTCCTCTCAATATGAGAAGGGTTTGGCCATAGTCCACCACGCTGGCCATGTGCGGATTGGCAGACTTCACACGTCTTTGAGAACATTATGGAGAACTCTCAGGCGTGCAGGTTTCCTCACGATGTTTTCCTTCACCGTTGAAGCAAATGATATTTAAATTTTTAAAAACGCACATAACTCCGAAAAGTTAGAGGTGCGTGCCCGGATTCGAACCGCCGACCTCTGATTAGGAGGCTGACGCCCTAACCACGGGGCTATCATCGCTTCGTTCATACACAGTTGGTGGCTTCCAATTAAATTTTTAAGGAAACTATTAATTACGCAGCCTCTGTTCCCACTATTGCATAAATATATCTTCTTCTTTAGGTGCCTCTCCAACTAGTGAAGGGTGGTAGTGAGAATAGTATATTTTGCCTTGTATCTTGCGATGCTGAGAAACTGCGATACCAGTCCACTCTCTGATGTTTCGCAACCTACCTAACCTTTTTATATTGCCGTTAAACTCATTATTTAAGATAATGTCACTATTTCGAATGACGTCCAATCAGAATGGAGGTTAGCCCTCGAGCGTGGTCGAGGCACTATCTTGTTTTTCACACAGGAGTCAGGTGCATGTTTTTGGTTGATCGAGTTAGATCATTTTGAGAGTGTTTTTGAGGATAATTGAAAGAAGGACATAGATGTGTGTCGCGAATCCGCTATTCTGATTGAATTGTTTGATTTAAGTACTTAATTATTAATTGTGGTGTAATTATTCGTATTGTGAGTTACAGCATTGTAAAAGTTGGATTAATAAAGTGTACGAAACTGTTAATATTTTGTTAGTGCTTGCATTTAACCCTGTTGACGCCCACTGGAAACGTGTACGATAATAATTATCACAATAAAGATCGTCATTCTCCGACATATATATATATCTATTAGGTTACTTGCAAAATTATGAATATTTAAAAATGATAAACTGGAAACCTTGTTTGTATATTAATACGGCTGGGGTATTTAATGAAATACACTTTTACAGGAATTCAAGACACGGAAGCGTTGGAAACAATTAGTAAATGTCTTTGCAAGTCTAGAGGCGGGTTTCAATGGCTCCGCTGTTAACAAGCAAATCCACTTCATTTAATGAATCGTTTGACTTTTTAACAATACCCTCTCGCGATTTATCTGACTCCTTAATTAATTAATCCTTGAGATAACTTTGCGAAAGCTGATTTAGTATGAAAAGTTTAAACAACGAATCACCTGTATTCTATTTCCAATCGTGAACTATCGTTGCGGCCACAGTTATTTATGAATATCGCAGTCGACGTCTGCTCTCAAAGTAATTAAATGAACCCTTATTAGATATCTTTTTTTGCCGTTGGCATTTTTCTCAGGAACCAATTGAAGTATCAAATTGCAATTGATATCGTAAAATGATCTTTATAAAGCTACCGAAGTTGATACTTTCGTAAAATCTCGAGTAGCTAAAATATTTTATTTCTTTATTCGTTGCAAATACATTTATATAAACACGCATTCAGTAATTTTGGCGTACAACAATATAATAATTGTCAATTCAAATACGATCAAACATCTTAATTATAATTTTTCTCTCTCTCTCCAGTCGTTCCTTCAGTACTGAAGATCGTGGTCCTGGTGTCTTTGCAATCTTGATTAATTGTTTCCATCAGCTTCTATCAGAGGCTAGTCTCGCAATTGTGAATTATAAGTTTAGTCAATAACAATTAAATATAGTAGACTGATTAGTTTTTATTAATAATAAATTGTTGTACTATATAGACCTATGGATGAAAGCATGGGCCAATGAGGTAACATTTCTTAGGAGTTATATATTTAAATAGATTGGAAAATAACCAAAATAAATAATAAAGTATAAAAATAAAAAAACGTTAAATCTAAAACGTCGTCGATACCCACGCTGCAACGAGGCATTCGTAAAATTAAAACTAAAGGTATGAGGGTTCCAAACGCGCCCCGGTCTAAGAAGAAGCCCACAACAAACTTAGCCGGGGTTTTTCTTTTTTCGTTATCACCATCTCACATAATGAATAATAAACTATAGTACCTATGGAGATAGAGCAATTCACACTCAAGCTTTTTTTATCGTTTATATAATCCTTAATATCGTAATATGATTTTTCTACAAGCTTTCGTTTTATAAAAACTTTGAACTTATTGATAGACATCTCCAAGATATCAATAGGTAATTTATTATAAAATAAAATACAATTTCCAAATAAAATACAATTTCCAATAAAATACAATTTCCAAACACACACACACACATCCACCTCTTCACCTTAAAAGCTACAAAAATGGCGCTCCCATCGAGATTTTCATATTGGAGTCTCTTGATCATTTCAGCATTGGTTAATGGCTTTAAAAATTACAAACCAAACCGGTTATGACATTTTATTACGTAGTCTATTTCTAGGCCTTACGAAACCGCAATCCGCAAGTTCTACTCGCTATCCTTACCAGATGGTAAGAATTATAAAGTCATCAATGTTTAAATGATACATACTAGGATTCTACGTATTGCTATCGTTAAACTAGCTACATTACGTTCGCGATATTCTATGTTATTCGCACAAGAAATTACCAAATGGGCATTTCTCAAGATGGTAGGAAAAACTGCTCGCTTCGCTGCCAACACAATTTATGGCTATAGTTGGTGTAACACTGATCCCGTTAGAGCTATTAAGTGGCTACCTAATGTTATAATTACACCTTGATATGGGTAGGTAAGAGCAATTCTTTGGCATCAAGAGGCTACCTCGTAATATAACGAACTTACTGCATCCCGCGTTCTCACTCTTGTTAAATTCATACTAGTCAAAGAGAAGGGAATGAATAAACGTTTTTACTTTTTTTTTAACGTAGACTGTTAGTTTTTTTAGCGAAGTTAAAATATTACAACCTCAACACATTCTCCATATTATGTGGGTTTTTGTGAACGTACATGGATAAATTCGTGGTGCTATTTGACAATGATACATATGGTGATTTTCTAACATACTAGATAAAAGCTGAAATCTTGTTAAAGAATAAAGTTAAATAAAAATATACTGACTATGATTAAATAAAAAAAAATATCGTTTTAGATTACACAGGAGTAAACCAATGAAGGGTAGTATGGAAAGGTTTTTTAATAGCCTCAAAACGCTGCAAACGTCTCGATCTAATACCGCAAATCATATATATGTGATTGCGTTATAAGTGAGAAGGTTTTTTTTTATTTCAATTTTATTTTGTATCCAATAATATTACAAATTATAATATTATACAATTATACACTCCACTAACCAATCCATAACGCCGGAAACGTTAAACATGACCACACTGTTATTATTATTTGATTTCAATGATTATAATGATGTAAAACTTTTGAAATGATGCCCAAAAATGGGTAGTTATTTAAAATGTCAATATCACAATATTAAATTGTAAATTGAATCACGTTATATGCATTGAAGTGAAAATTATAATAATAGTGACGCGGAATACAAATGAGAGCATAGCCCAAATAGTATCACTCGTATCATTGTGATCCAATTTGTAATATCATGAGGGATTTCTGTCACGATACCAGACATGATATTAATACGTATTCTAACGAACGAACACCGAAATCTGTTCGGTCATCCTCCGTCTCCATTAATGTGATATTCTACAAATAGCAGGCCTTTGTCACTCCCAGCGTATAGGCGATGTCGACCTATAATCTGTGTGACTGTGGAGCCATCAGCTACGTTGGTAAGTTATTACCGTGTAACTAAATTTGCCTACCTCATCCAAAAACATGATAGTGAGACTATCATGTTTTTGGATAGCCCCACATGTGGAGTGACTGGGGATTTACTATTTACTACGTTGTGAAAAAAAAACTGCAGACGAGTATATAAATCAAAATATTAATTCTTTATTATATAAGTTTTTTTTTATTAAAATATTACTAGCTTCAACGGTGAAGGTAAACATCGTGAGGAAATCTGCACGCCTAAAAGTTCTCCATAATGTTCTCAAAGGCGTGTGAAGTCTACCAATCCGAACATGGCCAACGTGATGGACTATGGCCAACCCCTTCTCATATTGAGAGGAGACCCGAGCTCTGTAGTGAGCCGGTAATGGGTTGATCATAATGATGATGGTGATTATATAAGTATTGAATGCGGGTAATGGAACAGTTGAGGCCAATTAAATTTTTAACGACCTCCGTGGCGATACGTCACATTTTAAAGTAGGATGTCCTGGGTTTGATTCCTGGCTCGAGTCTGGTCTGATGAGAGGCTAGTTACCACCCTACCGACAAAGACGTGTCGCAAAGCGATTTAGCGTTCCGGCACGATGTCACGTAGAAACCAATTAGGAGTATGGGTTCACCATATCCCTAACAGGTTAGCCTGTTACCATCTTAGAGTACATCATCGCTTACCATCAGGTGAGGTTGCCGTCAAGAACTAACTTGTAGTGGTTAAAAACAATTTTTATTTAGATAAAGCCTAGCATTTGTCTCCATAATGTTCACAAAGGCGTGTGAAGTCTGCCAATCCGCACATGGCCAGTGTGGTGGACTAAAGCCAAACCCTTCTCATATTGAGAGGAGACCCGTGCTCTGTAGCGAGCCGGTAATGGGTTGATCATGATGATGATGATGATACAAGAATAAGCCTACAAGTGTGTAAAGGAACGACAGCACTACACGTCAGCGGAACTATATGTCAAGTCTGCAAAAGCTCCAACTATAAAGTGCTTAATAAGAAAAGCCCCAAGATCACTGCGTCGATAAAAGCGCTTAGGCCCCAGTGTTCAGGTCACATCGCCGCTCAACAACTACAAATTGAATTTCAAAGTTATTCCCAACTTGTGAAGGCGTGATTGGTGTAAGGTCGTCGTGACTTGTTGTTCCGTTCCCATAATATGAGATTTACACGCTCGCAACGGTAGAGTATCGAAACATTTGCATAATAGTAGTAGTAAAATAGACCTCATACATATGATCATTAGGTCCATTTTAATCTAAATTCTTTCTTTTACAAGCTTAAGTTCATCCACGCTTCCAGAGATCGCTCCAAGCTGCACCTTAGTTGTATAAAATCGATAGATCAGAATACTACTATTATTTACTTGGACTTTATATTGTAACCATATTCAAAATATATTCTACAAATCCGGTCGAAGAAAGCATAGGCGATTACTGGGTTTACTACCCTCGCTTATTGCATGATTATTTTAATATTGTTTTCGTATTGGTATCTATATTATAGTTCTAATTTTCGAGACATAAAGATATCACGTTGACGTGATGCAATTTTAGAGAATTAGGAGCCGTCTTGAAGCTTCTGGATTAGAACAGATAAGATAAAAATAATGTTATTACAGAAGATTCCTGTTACTGTAAATATCCGATAAATGTGGATGAAGCGATTCAGCGTTCCGTCACGAGGTCACGTAGAAACCAATTAGGTTGGGTTTACCATACCCCTGACAAGTTAGCCCGCTACCATTTTAAACTACATCATCATCAGGTAAGATTGCAGTCAAATGTTAACTTGTAATGTATAAAAATAAATAAAATACTTTATATGTTGATTAGTCACTTAGCAGTACCTAATAAATGCCTCTCAAACCATAGCAGTCAAATGTTAACTTGTAATGTATAAAAATATATAAAATACTTTAAATGTTGATTAGTCACTTAGCAGTACCTAATAAATGCCTGTCAAACCATAGCTAAGCTGAAGACTGTCGTGGCAGCGAATTATAAGCTTAACTTTTTTTTTATATATGCGTTATAAAGATAAGCTTATGGTTTCAATAACACCTGGTTCATTAAATTCAAATTTTAAATTCAAAATAATCTTTATTCAAATAGTCCTTTAAAGGCACTTTTGAAGCGTCAATAATTTACATAGTAGTTATTTCAAGGTGATAACTATATTCGTAAACTTAAAACTAAAGCTATGAGGGTTCCAAACGCGCCCCGGTCTAAGAAGAAGCCCACAACAAACTTAGCCGGGTTATTTAGCGGCATTATGCATACTAAGCTAGAATGATTGTGAAACAACACGTAATATAGTAGAAAATGGACACCAAAAGGGTATATTAGATGTTTACTGCGCGTATTATAAATCAGGAAGCAAAGTGTTATATCATGAAATTTCGTTTCGGTTCAGATCTTTGAGAGACCTCGCAATTCGATGTTCATACAAAACAATCGTATCGCCGTACCCATATACCTTAACCATATTTTTTATACACTACAAGTTAGCCCTTGAAGCCAATCTCAGCTGATGGTAAGTGATGATGCAGTCTAGGATGGTAGCGGGCTAACCTGTTAGGGTATGATAAACCCTTACCCCTAATCGGTTTCTACGCGACATCGTGCCGGAACGCTAAATCGCTTGGCGACACGACTTTGTCGGTAGGGCGGTAACTAGCCACGGCCGAAGCCTCCCACCAGACAATACTAAAATCTACATACTTAGATGATACTTGCCATTTTCAATACGTTCTGTTATGACAGACGCGGTAAACTTAAGGCAATTTAATATCGCAGGATATCTTACAACGTAGGCATAGCATAGCAGATTTGGAGAAATTCGCTTTAAGTAGCTATATGACATTCGGTAGACAGTAAAGTTGATCATGGTGACAATCATTTTACACAGAAATCTCTCTCTAAACTAAATTTCCAGGTTTAAAATTAGTTCCCTTTTTATTATGATCGTTGTGTTAGAGATATTGTACAGCCATGCTCCTTATCGGTTTCTACGCGAGATTGTGTCAAAACGCTTATTGCTTTGCGACACGTCTTTGCCGGTAGTGTGGTAACTAGCCACGGCCAAAGCCAGATTAGACCAGAATCGAACCCAGAATCTCCAATATTATAATGGGACAGCCCGCGCCCGTCACTTCAAGTTTTTCCGTATTTTTATGTTTTATTCTTAATTTGTTATACGTATCAAATCTGCGATCCATACCTAACTAACACAAGCCAGTGCGGCAGAACTATAAATTGAATTCCGAAGTTTATTCGCAAGTTGTGAAGGCATGATTGGAGTGGAGTCGTTGCAAGTTGTTGTTGTTCTCCGTCGAATCGGTGATTGCAGTCGGTATGTACAACGGTGTCTATTTAACTTTTGGTAACGAAAAGGCGAGTGGCATCTTAAAGCGTTTGCCCGCGCATTTGTGTTCAGTCCAACAGAGCACAACAAAATAAGTGTACGGAAGTTCGCAACGAAGAATAGCATACTATTCTAAGGATTACTAAGGGGAAGTTGTAGTGGGTGTGTCATATCTGTAGGACCAATGTTCGTTGAGGCGGACGTGTTCTTTAATGGAGACAGCAAGCAAAATTTAGCCTCTAGTCGACTGGACAGTCGACCTGAGAAGTGTCTTGAAGCGACTGTGAGAGGCGGAGGACCGCGTGTGGCGGCGCGTTGGAAAGCCCTATGTTCAGCTGTGGACGCTAGTAGATTGTTGTTGATGATGATGATGGTGATGGTGATGGTGATGATAGTTATGGTGTGATAGTGATGGTGGTGGTGGTTTTATGGTGGTGATTTTTAATGTAATTATAAAAATGAATAGGTAATTTAAGTAGCCATAGTACCCTGTAAGCTTTTATTTTTATACGTTTTTAAATACCAAAATTAACTATTCTTCCATTAATTATATGACTCAGACGCTAATTCCCTGCAGTTTTAGTTAAGGATCTCCATATCCTTTGTTGGTTTGAAGACCTCCGCGGCGCAGTGCGTGTGCTGTCGCATTATAAAGTTGGAGGTCCTGGGTTCGTATCCCGGCTTGACTCTGGTCTGGTGAGAGGTATCTGCCGTGATTAGTTACCACCCTACCGACAAAGACGTATCGCCAAGCGATTAAGCGTTTCGGCACAATGTCGCGTAGAAACCAGTTGGGAGCGTACCATACTCCTAACAGGTTAGCACGCTACCATCCTAGACAGCATCATCACATACCACCAGGTGAGATAACCGTCAAGGGCTAACTTGTAGTATATAAAAAAAATCTGCCCATCGACGTCTTGAAAAACAACTACGGAATAAAAGTCATAACTCTAAGAATACTAAATAAGTGAGACGCTTTTACCCACTTTTGCGATAAAAAAGGTGGTAAAAACTTTACCCCCTCGCCATAAAGCGTGTAGCCTACTCCATCGACGACCACATACCGAAACGGCAAGATCATAAAAAGTAGGCGAACCCACAACAACCTGTGTTCAAGTTGGTAGAAAACAAACACTACATTGCATTAGTAAAGGACAGTAAGAAATCACATGACTTCAAAGCTCAAGACGACAACTTAAAAACATAGAATGCACACCCAAATGTAATAAAAAAAAAATGATAAAACCTGAAACTGTAGCTGGTTTAAATATAAAGTATTCCGTAAACCGTTTCCGTAACAGTAAACAGTTACTGTACCGCGCCTTTTTTAAATATTGGGAATAGGCACAACAACGAAACGGAAATAAAACGCTTAAAATACGCCGAACACCCCATTACAGCTCACTATTGAAACAAACAGCCAATATCCGATTCAATTTGCGCGAAGGTGATAAATTGTGAGCGTAAAATAGAAATACTCAGTCGTCATGACATCGTCACCAAATCCTTGTTCAATGTGTGGATGTGTTTACGACATTGAGTGATTTACATACACACAGCGTCATTGCGCAGAGTCTATTAATCATAGAGGTATAGTTTTAAGTGCACATAAATATAGAAGCACTATTTGTAGTGTGCTGTACGTTTTTTTTTTTTTATTCAAATTTTAGTTGGAATCATCTGTTCAGATATACAACGTAGTATTTGTATACTCTTTGTCATGTATTAGTATAGTTTTAAGTGCACATAAATATAGAAGCACTATTTGTAGTGTACTGTACGTATTTTTTTATTCAAATTTTAGTTGGAATCATCTGTTCAGATATACAACGTAGTATTTGTATACTCTTTGTCATGTATTATATCTTAAACAAAGATTACTGTGGAAAAAAGGCGGGAGACTTCGCATTCGGCGGTCACGTTATTTCACGCTTTTCTTGAATTAATGTTTGTTGGTTAATTTTGGAAAGGACTGGTGTTGTTTGTGTTGTGGACATTATAGTTTTGGTGTTGTTTGTGTGGTAGCTTTTTGAATCTGGTATTAGTTTGGGAAAGGTTTGAGGGAGCCGCGTCCGCCTTGTGCGAAGTTTCCCGCCATTTTTCCCTAACTTAAATTCTCCATTGCTATAAACTTGACATTGTCTAATCTGTGTAAAGCCATAAAAAGAAAAAAAAGATAACTTTATAAAATACTACTATTACCGATAGTATTTGTAGTATAAATGTGACAGTTTGTTTTAATGGAATCTTATTCCTCAATTCCTTCAATCACGCAACAACCATTGAACACAATTGGAAGAAATTTGGCAAATATATAGATTACAGTATAAAAAGCCATAGCCTACGTGAACTTCTGTTCGAGTACGACATTTTCCCCCGGTTGTCTCATCGAATTTCCGAGAAAAAATTGTAAAAATATGAATACGTAAACGCCGATGAAAAAGGAGGGCGTAATATATACATTTAAAGGAATTCAAAAAAAGCATTTTGAAATGTACCTAATTGTTAGTTTAATTTTGTAAAATGTATCATCGTCAGTACAGTTTCAAAGGCAACGAAATTAAAAATTACAATTTGCAGCACTCTAGACTTAAAATCCTTTTCACTGAGTAAGCAAAATTCAATTTATTGTTTCAAACAATAGGTGCGCTGTTTGAACTATTGAGGTGGTTGTACAATATTTTAAACCTAACAAAAAATACAAGGTTAAAAGGCCGATGGAATATTCGTTATTGGAGTAAAACTCTATTTCCGATTCAATATTCACATTGGTAATCAATTTTGATAAAAATATAGTGTTTATAGGTATTATGTTCATTTTCTATTTTTGTTCTCACGATGTGTACACAAATTTAAGCAATTTCCATACTGATTTCTGACTAATCTTGTATTATATAATTAAAAATAAAGAGCTTCAATATGTTAGACGCATATTATCTATCTATATATATAAAAGCGAAAGGTCACTAACATACTTACGTACTTACATATTTACTTACATACTGACTAAACACGAGATCTCAAAAACTATTGTATGTACAAAGCTATAATTTAGCAAGTGAGTAGTTGATAGTTAAGAGATGTCAGCTAAGAAAGGATATTTGGAAATTCCACCCCTAAGGGGGTTAAATAGGGGTTGGAGTTTTTTTTGAAAATCCTTTGTTTTTAGAGTTAGAGACACAAAAATTTGCATTAAGATTAATAATAATAAATAAAAAACAAGTACATCAATCTTTTTTTAAATATTACCTGTTAATGGTGGTAAAATGGGGGATGATAGTTTTTGCTTATTTTTTTATTATGAAGTCTACAAGCTTGAAGTTTTGAAAATAGATTTCTTTTAAGGCGTAAGTATAAGGTTAGAATTTTTTTCATCCAAATCTACCCCGAAGGGGGTAAAATAGGGGTTTAAAGTTTGTATGAAAGTCCTATGTTTTATAATTTAGAGACACGAAAATCGGCAATTAGACATTTGTCTGTAGCTTACTTTCTGAAGCAGGGCATTGACCGCACGGGAAACCTCAATCTCACGGGAAATCAACAATTCTACGCAGACGAAGTCACGGGCAACAGCTAGTATCTATTAAATCTAACGGCTAAAAATTACAATTCTCACTATACTCTTGCACTGATTGCAAATCTCGCCCAGTTTAAATTTGACCAAAAAGATTAAGAATTATTTATACCATAATAATTCTCAAAAGTAAAAGCTCCAACGTTGTGCGAGATGAAACCACGAAAATAAGTCCTCCGGGCCGGAAAATTTAAGAGCGAGCGTATTACACTGTAATGCCAGTGAACTCCGCGCCTGTTCGATATCCAGATCGTCGCTTAGGGATTCCATCAACATATTTGAATTGCCAGAATGGGTTTTACATTGGCGTAAATATTAAATAATTTTGTTAATAAATTTTAATTAAATTTTCGGTATACACATTTTCACGATAAACAAAATTGCTTCTAATACACACTTCAGGCAGGCTTGTGGATGCCTATTCTAGTTAAATTTAGAATTATTAAATAAAATGCGTCCGTTGATGATTATTAATATTTGAAAGTTAAGAAAAATTGTTCATATTACATTTTTTGTCATTCCAAATATGATGTCATTAATCAAATGCGAAATTGCAATAAAAAAATTGAGGTCCAAGTTGCCTTTAAAAGATTTACTTTTTTTTTTCTTAATACTCTACAAGTAAGTCCTTGACGGCTATCTCACCTGGTGGTAAGTGGTGATGCTGTCTAGAATGGTAGCGGGCTAAACTGTTAGAAGTATGGTAAACTCACGCTCCATCCATCTCATCTACGCGACATCGTGCCGAAACGCTAAATCGCATGGTGACACGTCTTTGTCGGTAGGGTGGTAATTAGCCTCGGCCGAAGCCTCCCATCAAACTATCCGAGTGATAGTCTGGTGGGAAGTTGGGTAATACCCTAGCATTAAAATATGTAGAATTGTTTCTTTATTTAAGATATCCAGGTATCGATCAGTGCTTATTTTAAGTGTACGAGTTTTATTCCGACAGCGATTTATAGCGTCTATGAAACAAAAACTACCCATATACAAATCAGTATGCGTACAGTTATGTATAATGTATATAGGAAGTAAATCCGCAGTTGTGATGATACATTCAGTTCTCTAGTCTGTTTATGACAGAGTAAATTAATTGTTCGTACGTATAACGTAGCAACTTGGCTTAAACTTGCAAATTTATGTTTGACTAGCATTCAGGATATATTTGATTTTATCATTGCGAAATTTCTGGTTTCTTAACAACCGCGATGTTTCCACGGGCTACCAAATCTATCGGCTTCTGTATTAACGATTAGAATTCATAAGAGTTGATTCTCCAAAAGTGAAGCGGGTCATTATTATCTGCTATTCACAGGTCTGCTGGTCACGATCTATCTATAGGAGATATTGATCTCCTATAAGAGAATAGGCCTATAACATTTACATACCAAAGAATCAGTAATCAAAATCACTTATTTGAATCCATAATTTTGACTGGATTAATAAGCTTTCTAAGGCATGGAGTAGGATTTGACGACCTTCGTGGCGCAGTGCACGCGCTGTCGCTTTATAAAGTTGGAGGTTCTGGGTTCGATTCCCGGTTCGAGTCTGGTCTGGTGGGAGGTTGCGGCCGTGGCTAGTTACCACCCTACCGATAAAGACGTGACGCCAAGCGATTTAGCATTCTGGCACGATGTCGTGTAGAAACCAATTAGGAGTGTGGGTTTACCATACCCCTAACAGGTTAGCTCGCTACCATCTTAGACTGCATCATCACTTACCATAAGGTGAGATTGCCGTCAAGGGCTAACTTTTAGTAGATAAAAAAAAAAAACAAAGGAAAATTTATCTCTCCCAGCTACGCTTTTTTGTTTAAACACGCATCCTCTACGGAGTGCATCACTTTCGGCGAGGTAGGTAGGACTAGCCAACCGCCTGAGGGGCGATCAGAATACCCAATAAAACCCATGTTCCTAAACGTCGCCTGGTGGCTGGGACGGGCACAAGCACACTTGTGCACTAGTCCGCAACTCAAACAGCGTCATCCGCCTAGATAGACCCTTCACCTTTAAGCGAGGCCCTCTAAATCCATCCGATGTGCACTAATCATATTAGGTGCGCCTCACAACCCGAGTATTCTCCAGCTACCCTCAGATGTGAAACTATTTCCTAAATAAGACCTAGTAGTGCAAATTTCTAACAGAAAAATCCAACACCAATACAATTTTTGGCCTGACCTGAACCTTCCGTAATTAAACCTGCCTATCATTAAACTAAACTGCAGTTACAGATCAGGTTATTAATGATTTATTTTAGTATTTAAAACGAGCCTAAAAAGAGCAATTAAATGAATGAAATGAATATACACTTTACTGTACACCAAACAAAAGAAGAAATACAAGACAGCAAAGAGACACAAAAGAAAAGAGGTACAATAGACGACCTTATCGCTATAGAGCGATCTCGAGTAAAAGGTGGTATTAAATTTACAGGATAATATTACTGAGCAGTACATAGGTCTTCGTTAAACGCTAATTAGTAATTAATAATTAATCTTAAAACAATCTTGCTGATTTCACTTAATATTTAACTGGAACTTAATTTCTCTTTTTTTAATGTTTATTTTATTTTGGTAAGTTGTTTTTGACTTTTTTTTCTGTTTACTTGGTTTATGTTATGCATGTAGTGTTTGCTTTAAAATGATTTAACATACATCTTACATGTAATTTAACTGTAGATAATTTGAGTCATTTGTATAAATCGCTAGCAAACCTTATTCAAATAAATAAATAAATAACAATTAAATTGCATGAAGCGGTCAAGCGGAAATACTTTTGAGTAATAATGGCCCGCCAAAAGTCGCTGCAGGTAGACAAGCAATTAGGAAAGCTATCTGAAACAATTCCTATAGACCGCTTCGATTGTTGTTGCAATTAAGCTTCTAATGGCCGAATATCAAGTGAGTGAGCAAAATTAAACTGAATTTTGGTAAACCTCTTCTGTACTTGTCCGTACACCCATGTCAAATATAAATTTCAAAATTATTTCGACACATTCTCGTTCAACTTTTGAACAAGTAACTCGGTAATGAATAGGGTCATTAATCAATGATGGTGCAAAAATAAATATCTCTGTTTATTTTCTTCATTTTCATGCTCATCATTATCCATTATCATCACCATCACATCATCATCACTATCATCATCTTTTACCCTTTTAATGACATTACAGGTAACACGAAAGCGTTCAGATTTAAAATCCTCACGAATTTAATGAGAATAAGAAGGGTTTTTTAGTTGAACAAATCTTATTTTTACTGAACAAAAATTAGCTCTGCACCCTAAGAGACCCCATTTTATAGATAACGCGTTATTAGAAAAATATAAGATCAATATAAGAGTCAGTAGTTCCATATACCTCATAATATGGTTCAGCAATAATTGCTTCATATGTGTATCGCAGTAAATTGCTTGATCTTGTTGTAGCCGTGACTTCATACCCGGCCAGTATTGCCCGGAATTGAATAATGTTAGATGCATGCGTAATTGCACCTTAAAATACATCGAGCAATCATTTTCAGTGTACTGCCACTAAAACAGCCAATATCCGATGAAATTTGCATAAATGTGATCAATTGTGAGCCTAAATACTAATCAGGAATACGCAATATTTACCGAATAATCATTCAATAGAGTTTCACCGCGGTGCTATTTACAATCATGATCAACCCATCGCCGGCTCACTACAGAGCACGGTCTACTCTCAATATGAGAAGGGTTTGGCCGTAATCCACCACGCTTTCCATCTGCAGATTGGCAGACTTCACACGCCTTCGAGAACATTATGGAGAACTCTCAGGCATGCAGGTTCCTCACGATGTTTTCCTCCACCGTTGAAGCAAGTGATATTTTAATTGCTTAAAAACGCACATAACTCCGAAAAGTTCGAGGTGCGTGCAAGGGTTCGAACCCCCTACCTCTGATTAGGAGGAGTACATCCTAACCACTATCTAAGGCTATCACAGCTTCGGCTACACTAGGCTATCGCCATTTACAATGACAATAGATAAACTAGTCTATTTTTCTTTGATCTCTTACTTATTACTATTTTACTGGCACCATCAGACACTTACCATCAGGTGAGATTGCCGTCAACGGCTTTCTTGTAGTAGATTAAAAAAACCTGCTGCTTCAATAACATCCCTACTAAACTGCCAATGTGTGCTTTTTGTTAGTTGCGCTTTCACGCTTGAACCACCGAACCTATTTGAAAAGTTCTTTCACCAATGGAAAACTTTATTATCAGCGAGTGAGACAGGCTAAATTTTATCTCCGAAATTCCATGGAAACGGGAACTACGCGGGTGAAACCGCGGGGTTCAGCTACTAACAATATAAAAGCCATATCGAACATAAATCAAATCAAAAATAGCTTTATTCATATACACTTATAACACGCATCTAAAAATCGTTCATATATATCATATTTTTCATTATTTCTATTAGTGAAGTGATGGTGATACACTCGCTAACTTAAAATTGAAGCTAAAAGGGTTCAAATTAAGGGTCAAGGCTTAAGAACAAACCCATATCAAACTTAGCCGGGTTTTTTTTTTGTCATCTTGTTAACGTAGTAAAGTTTATACGCGTTAAACAAAATATAATATGAAAGAGTCAGTTTTGGTTGGAATTCCAAAGAATCTCACTAACATAATGGTTAACATAAAAAAATCTCACCCAAAAAAGTGTAAAGAGCTCCATCTCAAAGATGATAGATAGATGAGATATCGCCGTGCGACCCGCGTCTCTGAGGTGCTATTTTTCACCTGCCATTCAAATTACTGACTTAGGTAGTTCATGTTGAATAATTTATGTAGCCACGTTTAACTTGAACGCCGCGCCATGCCGTAACGATACTACTATAAATGTAACTCCTTGGAATGTGTTTTCACTGTTTTTATTTGTAAAGAAATATTCACATCCCAAATAACCATCATCGGTAGTTTGGTATGTGAATATTAACCTAGCGACATTGCCTCTCTTTTATGGGTTTGGGCCACGTTTAACTTTTTGAATCATTTATGTAAGAAACTGTATAAATAAGTCATAATTAAGTTATAATTCGTAAAATTATATTAAGTAATTATCCGTCAGAATTGTTATACAGGAAACTGTATCTATGTGTTCTATTTTTAAATATTATGTATTATATATAAATTGAATCGGTATATTTGAACTTATAAATAAATATATGTAAATTTTAACACCTTATATTTATTACGCCCCTTGGGCTTTCTTATATAGTCAGGTAGTATCCTATCGTTAGTATTTTAGACGACCTCTGTGTCGCATTACAAATTTGGAGGTCCTAAGTTCTATTCCCGGCTCGAGTCTGGTCTGGTGGGAGGCTTCGGCCGTAGTTACCACCCTACTGACAAAGATGTGTCGCCAAGCGATTTAGCGTTCCAGCACGATGTCGTGTAGAAACCAATTAGTAGTATCATACCCCTAACAGGTTAGCCTTCTACCATCTTAGACTGCATCCTCGCTTACCATCAGGTGAGAAACATTTTGGCTTAAAGAAATGAAACTTCTAAAAGTATAATCTTTATGTATATATATATATATATATATATATATATATATATATATATAAATATATATTATATAAATGAAACTTCTAAAAGTATAATCTTTATGTATGTATATATATATATATATATATATATATATATACATACATAAAGATTATACTTTTAGAAGTTTCATTTCTTTAAGCCAAAATGTTTCTCACCTGATGGTAAGCGAGGATGCAGTCTAAGATGGTAGAAGGCTAACCTGTTAGGGGTATGATACTACTAATTGGTTTCTACACGACATCGTGCTGGAACGCTAAATCGCTTGGCGACACATCTTTGTCAGTAGGGTGGTAACTACGGCCGAAGCCTCCCACCAGACCAGACTCGAGCCGGGAATAGAACTTAGGACCTCCAAATTTGTAATGCGACACAGAGGTCGTCTAAAATACTAACGATAGGATACTACCTGACTAGATAAGAAAGCCCAAGGGGCGTAATAAATATAAGGTGTTAAAATTTACATATATTTATTTATAAGTTCAAATATACCGATTCAATTTATATATAATACATAATATTTAAAAATAGAACACATAGATACAGTTTCCTGTATAACAATTCTGACGGATAATTACTTAATATAATTTTACGAATTATAACTTAATTATGACTTATTTATACAGTTTCTTACATAAATGATTCAAAAAGTTAAACGTGGCCCAAACCCATAAAAGAGAGGCAATGTCGCTAGGTTAATATTCACATACCAAACTACCGATGATGGTTATTTGGGATGTGAATATTTCTTTACAAATAAAAACAGTGAAAACACATTCCAAGGAGTTACATTTATAGTAGTATCGTTACGGCATGGCGCGGCGTTCAAGTTAAACGTGGCTACATAAATTATTCAACATGAACTACCTAAGTCAGTAATTTGAATGGCAGGTGAAAAATAGCACCTCAGAGACGCGGGTCGCACGGCGATATCTCATCTATCTATCATCTTTGAGATGGAGCTCTTTACACTTTTTTGGGTGAGATTTTTTTATGTTAACCATTATGTTAGTGAGATTCTTTGGAATTCCAACCAAAACTGACTCTTTCATATTATATTTTGTTTAACGCGTATAAACTTTACTACGTTAACAAGATGACAAAAAAAAAACCCGGCTAAGTTTGATATGGGTTTGTTCTTAAGCCTTGACCCTTAATTTGAACCCTTTTAGCTTCAATTTTAAGTTAGCGAGTGTATCACCATCACTTCACTAATAGAAATAATGAAAAATATGATATATATGAACGATTTTTAGATGCGTGTTATAAGTGTATATGAATAAAGCTATTTTTGATTTGATTTATGTTCGATATGAATTCGAAACTTCTAAAAGTATAATCTTTATGTATATATATATATATATATATATATAATATATATTTATATAAAAATAGAACTCTATTTTCAATATATATATATATATATATATATATATATGTCGCCGTGAGGATGTCAAGATTCAATTTATGTGTTATTTTCATTTTGTTTCCTGACTGCAATAACAATTTAAAAACATCCAATTGTTTCTATTAGCTAAAAGCAAAAACGTTTCCTATGTTTTGAAAGTAATAACACAGATTAATAATTGTCATTGTCAATGTCATTGTCATTAAATATTAAACGTCAAACATTTTGACATTCTACGTTATCTGTGAGTCTAAAGCAGTGTAGCAGGTTATGTCACCCCCACTCCGATAATGCACGTATAAAAGGCTGTGCGCACTCGGAGCTCGCGGGTTTTTACAGTAGCACTCGAAAGAGACACTACCAGTAAAACCTAAGCTACACTGCTATAGACCAAACCTGGACTTAACATGTTGTAGCAATAAAGCATCTCATTGTTTTGAAATAAATCGTTTCACTCCAATGGATAGCCGCCCTAAGTCACCTATCTTGGGTTCTAGTGCTTCAGTGCCTGAACATCATCCTGACCCTCGTAATTCTAATAGCTTAGGGCCCAACCATCAGTCGGGCTTCGACATGACAGAGCACCCTGCTCTCACATCAGAAGTGGGATTGCCCGCGATATACCCACAGCTCCTGGACCATCTAATCGAACTAAACAACCGACTTTAACTTCTGGCACAACTAATGTTCCCCCGGAATTTCTAAACGAAATGATGAACATGATGAAGCATATGACAGACCGACTTGCTGCACCCCAAGAAACTAAAGTAAGGATCTCGGATATATTCCTGCCCACATATGATCCAGATGGAAGTGTTGGAATAAGGGAATGGTGTGACCACGTGAGCACTGCCAAAGATCATTATCGTTTAAAAGATTATGAAGTTCGAATGAAAGCTATGTCGCTGTTAAAAGGACGGGCAAAACTATGGGCAGATAAGTGGTTGGTAACTACGACATCTTGGGCTGAACTTCAAGAGAATCTGATCACCACATTCGAACCAGAAAATCGTTATTCTCGAGATATCGTTAAATTCAAAGATCACATTTATGACCAAAGCCAAGACATAGCAGAGTTTCTTTCAACGGCGTGGATTTTATGGCGTCGGGTTACAAAAGATAAACTTAGCCAAGAGGATTCTGTGGAGGCTGTAATTGGTAGCGTGTCCGACGAAAAACTGAGAATCGAATTAATGAATGCGAGGGCTCGTTCCGTGCCTGAACTAATTTCTGTAGCAGCATCTATTCGATCCAGAAAACGTACTAACGATAGTTATTCCTCTCAGCCCTCTAGAAAACGCACATGTCATGCTTCTGATATTAAGTCTTCGCTTTACTGCAGCAAATGCAAAAAGCAAGGTCATTTACTTAAAGATTGTTACTTTAACTTAAAGTCGACGTCCAACTTCAATCACCATCTTCCTTCCTATACTAAGTCTGATAATGACACCATAAAAACAATCTGTTCATATTGCTCCATACCAGGTCACAGTATCGACAAATGCTTTAAAAGGGATAAAGACCTTTCTTCCAAATAAATTAACAACATTGGTTGTCCAAAACTAACTACTATGGTTATTAAAGTCAACAATTTGCCCAATTTGATAGTGGTGCTGATTGTTCTGTTATCAGAGAATCAATAGCCGCCAAAATTCCTGGTCGGTTTGAGTATATAGTTCCATACTTGAAAGGAGTTGGCTCAGTTCCTACTATGTCCCTACAGATTCTTCACAGTACCTACCTCATTGATAGCATTCAGATTGAAGTACAAATCTGTGTCTTGCCTGACTATGACTATGACCTGACTTCCATTTTTCGTGTAAATTCAGTAGAGCGAGAAAAAGTTAAAGTTATTTTAAAAGAACTTCTGGACCACAAAATAATTCGCGAAAGTAGTTCATTTTGGTAAAAAAGAAAAATGGTGATGATCGCATGTGTGTAGACTATCTCGAATTAAATTCTAACACAATTCGTGATCACTATCCTTTACCATTAATTGCTGGTCAAATTGATCAACTATCCAATTGCTGTTATTTTACAACCTTAGATATGGCTTTGGGTTTGCATCAAATTCCCTTCGCTCCCAATTCTATTGAAAAGAAAAACCGCATTTATTACACCTGACGGTCTTTTGAATTTTTAACCATGCCATCCGAACTTTGTAACGCTCAGGCAGTTTACCAACGGTGCATTGATAGATCCCTAGAAAAGCTTATCGGGGATGTCGCACAGTTATACATTGACGACGTTTTATGTAAAAGCTCCAATTTTGACCAAGGCCTAATAAATTTGGAAAAGTTTTTATTAGCTTTCATGAAAGTGGTTTTTCGATTAATATTGACAAAGGCTCGTTCTTCGAAAAATCTGTTGAATATTTGGGTAATGTGATTTGCGATGATCAAGTGCGACCAAGTCCTCGAAAGGTTGACGCTCTGGTTAAATCCCCTATTCCTACATCAGTAAAACAAGTCAGGCAATTTAACGGGTCATGCTGGATATTTTCGGAAGTCCATTCCAAGCTTTTCTCAAATAATGATTCCTCTTTACTCTCTCACTAAAAAGGGTGCTAAATGGAACTGGACTCTTGAACATGAGAGTGCTCGCCACAAGCTAATTGAGTTTCTAACAGCTGAGCCTGTTATAACCATATTCCAAGAAGATGCACCAATAGAATTGAATACTGATTCAAACTCCCTTGGTTTTGGGGCCGTTCTCGTTCAAATCATAAATAATCGACAGCATGATGTAACCTACATGCGTGTACAAACTACAAATACAGAAAATCTATATCATTCGTACGAACTAGAAACCCTTGCAGTTACGTTACGTTACGTTTCTTTAAATGTTTTCGCCATTTTCTTACTGTATGGAAGGAAATTCAAGTTGATTGCTGATTCTAATTCGTCAAAAACTTCTTAAAATAAACAAGACTTTCTTCCATTTATTCATCATTGGTAGCTATTCCTTCAGAATTTTGATTTTGAAGTTGAATACAGAAAAGGTGATAGATTGCAACATGCTCATTTTTTTAGCCGTAATCCTGTTCCTATTTAAAGTAATGTCAATTTGATGACAATGGATTTGGTTAAAGGTTGAACGAAACCGAGACCTAGGTTTAAGTTAGATTATCGATCAGCTAAATGATGAACTTAATAGTTGACAATTCCTTATAACATATTGGATGGGTGAAAACTTTACATAAAATCAAAGAATCTTACTGGTCCAGTAACATGAATAGTATCATCCGAAAATTTATTGATAATTGCGTCGTTTGTAGAACATCAAAGAACCCATCAGGTTCAGTTCAGGAGTATAAAAACTTCTGTGATAGCTTCAGCAATATCGTCAGGCATTAGCCGAGCAAATGTTGAGGTAGAAAGTGTAATGTTATCATTGAAAAATAGGTTAATAATAAATAAAAATTACGAAGTCACTGAATGGCATACACTACAACTTGCTCTAAATTCATAAAACAACTGGTTTCTCTCCATTAACTTTAATAATTCGGCGTACGCATTATGTCCCTCCAGATCTATTAAATTTAGTTATTATCGAGGACACACCGTTAAATTGAAAGTACTGGGGCAACATAAAAAAAAAAACAACTGAATTAGTTGCCAAAGCTAAACAAAGATTTAAAGGACGAGCTGTACACCGTAAAGTTGCTCATGATCAGTTACGGAAGCCGTCTGCTCTACGTGAACAGATGGCAGTGTCGCCAATGAACAACGCCACCGATGTAGTGGATTTTGCAATTGTTATTCTACAAAATTCTCCAAACCAAGTGATACGACACGTAGTGCGTGTTCACTACAAATTATTCTACAAAATTCTCCAAACCAGTGACACGACACGTAGTGCGTGTTCACTATAAATTATTCTACAAAATTCTTCAAACCAGTGGCACGACACGTGGAGTGTGTGCGCACCACACCCTATTCTACAAAATTCTTCAAACCAGTGGCACGACACGTGGAGTGTGTGCGCACCACACCCTATTCTACAAAATTCTTCAAACCAGTGGCACGACACGTGGAGTGTGTGCGCACTACACACTATTCTACAAAATTCTTCAAACCAGTGGCACGACACGTGGAGTGTGTGCGCACCACACACTATTCTACAAAATTCTTCAAACCAGTAGCACGACACGTGGAGTGTGTGCGCACCACACACTATTCTACAAAATTCTTCAAACCAGTGGCACGACACGTGGAGTGTGTGCGCACCACACACTATTCTACAAAATTCTTCAAACCAGTAGCACGACACGTGGAGTGTGTGCGCACCACACACTATTCTACAAAATTCTTCAAACCAGTGGCACGACACGTGGAGTGTGTGCGCACCACACACTATTCTACAAAATTCTTCAAATGTGGATGTATGTACACGTGAAATGTATGTACTCTGCAACGAGATACTACAAACTCTTTAAAATAAGAAACTACAGTATGCTTCACAAACCCAAATTAGATGGCTGACCACATGAAAGTAAACACTTTTTATTTAGTTTGATTCACAGATCACTACGTGGAGAGTTATTCGTTGGCACTGAGCACGCGCCAACCATCAGTATGGCCGTGTCGCCGTGAGGATGTCAAGATTCAATTTATGTGTTATTTTCATTTTGTTTCCTGACTGCAATAACAATTTAAAAACATCCAATTGTTTCTATTAGCTAAAAGCAAAAACGTTTCCTATGTTTTGAAAGTAATAACACAGATTAATAATTGTCATTGTCAATGTCATTGTCATTAAATATTAAACGTCAAACATTTTGACATTCTACGTTATCTGTGAGTCTAAAGCAGTGTAGCAGGTTATGTCACCCCCACTCCGATAATGCACGTATAAAAGGCTGTGCGCACTCGGAGCTCGCGGGTTTTTACAGTAGCACTCGAAAGAGACACTACCAGTAAAACCTAAGCTACACTGCTATAGACCAAACCTGGACTTAACATGTTGTAGCAATAAAGCATCTCATTGTTTTGAAATAAATCGTTTCACTCCAATGGATAGCCGCCCTAAGTCACCTATCTTGGGTTCTAGTGCTTCAGTGCCTGAACATCATCCTGACCCTCGTAATTCTAATAGCTTAGGGCCCAACCATCAGTCGGGCTTCGACATGACAGAGCACCCTGCTCTCACATATATATATATATATATATATATATATATATATATATATTGAAAATAGAGTTCTGATCTCAATACTTAGCTAAACTCAGCTATGGAGCAAAAGAAAGTTCTGCAAAGATAAGCTATGAGATTCAAGTGTTCCTATTGGGTTTCGCACATATTGGTAGCTTAGCAAAGTAACACATATCCAGTGATAAGGCAACCTTAGACTCCATCCAGTAGAACTAAGTTTTAAGTTACTGTTACTGACAGATTTTATGTTGCTAAGTTATCACGATCCGTCTATGTCGCACTTATCTGCAGTTAGCAAGATGAAGGAGAAGAGAACTTAGATTGCAATAATTCGTTTTGCTTACAAAAGGAAACGTTTTTATGATCCTTTATTGTGAGTGTCGCCTTGATAACAAATAGCGCGGCCATTTATTTTATCTTTTGTTTGTCAAGAACGAAAATAAACAAACTAAGCAATTTAACTGACTTGCCCCTTTCAAAGTTCGTTATACGCAATTAAAAACGTAATTGTAAAACAGGATTGTTTTACAAAACTTATGTCATTTTAATTGAGATTTTATTTCTTTGTTTTGAAATTTGGATTGGATTCGTTTCCCATAATATATTTACTATATCTATTATTTCAATAAGAACGTATTTAAGTGGCAGTGGTAAATTTAATTATTCTTGTCAACTATGGTTTTAATTATTCTCGAACTCGTTAAAAAAAATTACTCTTCTAACAAACTAAAAAAAAATATTCTTGAACTCGCTAAAAAAGAAAATACTCTTCTAACAAACTAAAAAAAATTAGTTAAGAGGATATAAACTCTACCTAAAATATTATCTATGATAATATGTAGATAGTATTAAGTCAAGGTGTTGAAGACATTCAACTTAAGTGTATATATTATGAACTATAATTTACTTGAACTTTAACTTCAAGTAAATTTAAGTAAGTATCGGAGGGTTTCATGTCCAGTTCAATTTACTGAGATTAGCCCAGCCCTACAATAATAATGATCCACACACATGCAACGTGGGCAGGCAGGCCAACGCTCCTGTTTAGGGAGTAGGTAATTTCATCAGTTCATTTACATATTTGTATGGAGTAGTTATTACGGATAAATATCTATAAGTAACTAACAACAAACATTAAATATTAAACTGAGCTTAAGTACTTAATGACAATAAAATGTACTAAACTTCCATACTAATTTATATATTCGTATGTAACTCGATGTTAACTTCTAGCACATAAGCCGCTGAATAGCTGTAAAATTTAGTAAGTACTATTTGCATCGCTGGATATGGACAAAGAATACTTTCGATCACGGAAAATTAAAGAGCTCCCACGAGACTTTAATCTACGCGGCCGAAGTCTTGGGCATCGAGAAAAAAATATGGTCTGTAGAAAAATGTCATGATATTCTATTGAAAAACTTCTACAGAAAATGTAATACAAGCGCTATTTCTATATTTTTGTGTTAACTCACGTTACGTGAACAATAGTTTAATTTTAATAATGTTGCGAAACCATATGAAGCTTATGAATTTTAGAGCATCAATTTCATTTTTCATTATGCTCCAAGATGAAGTTTTAATTAGATTTTTTTTTTGCTACGTCAGGCCACTATCCCGCTCGCGTGAAAACGTAGCATTAACTCTCCCTCAGAGGCCGTGTTGCCACGATAATTGCTACTATTAACATGCCGTATTGCACTCAAAAATTAACCTTATGTAACTGAAACAAATCTTATTTTTCATCGAACATCCCGTTGATTAATATTTTTAAGGTGTTGCCACTGCGTATTTTAACTGTAGTTATTTTTAACTGTCGAATCAATTCCACAATATACAAAGACTACCAGTTTATTTTTTCTTGATAACAATATAAATTGAGTTGGATATATAAAAAGCAAAGTATCCGGATTCATTTCATGTAATAGAACTTTCAGATAAAATGGTCCTAAATTGACTTCTAAATAAATCTTAACAACACACGTCTATTTCGCCAGATTATTGGGTACTAAAAGTTTGAGTTAGTTTTATTTTCCTAAGGATATAAAAGTTTTATGGTTCGATTAGTTTCTTTGGGGACTATGCTATACTCGAATAAGCATCTTTATTAAATACCAGATGCTTGCTAGTAATTTAGGACTTTATATGATTCCATATAATATGTATATTTTTTTCTATTAATCTATTACTCTCAACGTTGATGATAAATCGGGAAATTTGAATAAATGCATTATCACATAAAAAAGCTATGATAGCCTAACTTTTCAGCGTTATGTGCGTTTTTAAGCAATTAAAATATAACTAGCTTCAACAGTGAAGGAAACATCGTGAGTAAACCTGCACGCCTGAGAGTTCTCCATAATGTTCTCAAAGGCGTGTGAAGTCTGCCAATCCGCACATGGCCAGCGTGGTGGACTATGGCCAAACCCTTCTCATATTGAGAGGAGACCCGCGCTCTGTAGTGAGCCGAGAATGTGTTGATCATGATGACACTATCACACCAGAGTTTACTTAAACAGTTTGCTGAATGCTGACGTAATAGAATCGATCTGCTAACATTTGACAAAAGTTCTCGCAGCCCCATTGAATATCTTACAAGTTAAACTCTCCACGACGGGAAATGGCCGCTGTTGTAGTTTATACTGCGCTGTTGGTTTTCAATGATTAAGTTTACGTTCCCCGAGCGACTGCTTCCATTGATTCCTGTTTATCGAAGCAACGCAAATAACAACGGAGCCTTGGTTTTCCAAGAGTGGCTTTATTGAGACCTGAATACATAAAGATTGTACAGTAATACTCTGGTGTACTGTCTTACAATTTATTCTATTCGATATTGTGAATAGCGAGACTAAGAGACTTTCAAAAGGATTTTTGGGAACGTTTAAATAAAGTTTATACATTTTTCTTTTATTAGATTTTTAAAAGACGTTATGGCCGCTGTCAGACTGTGTTCAGGGCTTAACGGCATCTTGAATATGATAACCCCCAGGATACGCCTAACGAATGTAATTTTTGTAGTCGGCACTACGAAAAATGAAATTGAACAATATATTACTTTTACATATATATAACGATATATATATTTTTGTTAACACTAGTTTGGCCAAGCTTTATTAAGTTTTAATTTAAATTACATCCAGGGGAGTCGGCACTGAAGCTGAAGTACAGGTTACACCTAGTTTGGCTTCAGAAGCTAACTATTTACTTTATATTAAATAATAAAAAACGACCGCTCTGCCAAGAGTGTAACATCGAAGAAGAAGATTACAACTTTACTTACCCAATGTGGACGCTCCCGTGTTGGAGCGAAATGTGCTATGAGAGGATATTCTGGGATATCAGTATGGTGTGGTTTTTTTATACACTACAAGTTAGCCATTGACGGCTATCTCACCTGGTGATAAGTGATGATGCTTTCTAGGATGATAGCTGGCTAACCTGTTAGGAGTATGGTAAAACCACGCTTCTAATTGGTTTATACGCGACATCGTGCCAGAACACTATATCGCTTGGCGACACGTCTTTGTCAGTTACAGATAACCATAGTGGTTATTACTGCGTCACCGGGAGGTTTGGCGAGCATGAAGCTCAGCCTGAGAGAAGAGCACTTGGGCTCGACGACATCTGTGGAACGTCCCCCTAAGGCTGTCTTCTGTGAGACTCGGACCTCGACTTAGGGTGACGTTGGGACTTGTTGGGTTTGTTGGACTGGGGTATCAGTCCGAGCTCCCCCGTGATCGTGGATGAGACCCGCGTCCGGATGACGTCAGATATCGGGACCTACACAATACATACGAGCACGTCTGTTTATATGCAGGTATCACAACTGCTATAGATAAACCTAACACAAAATAAACCGGCGTTTGTGCAATCACGTCAGCCGAACAGACGCCCGACAATCAATCGCTAGACGCAAAGCCCAGATTTGCATTACATGGCCGGATTATCGAGCTTTATTGTTTCCACGCCTGTAAAGCTTTCGTTATTTGCTTTGTTTTTCACATCAATAAATTGAATAATTGAGCGAACATAACCTAAGTTATTTTTGTACATTATGTTTCTAATTCTTCTTAATCATTTTATTCTGCAAGGTTATTTAACAAGCCCAGGTTTTTTACGAATTACTACCAATATCTATTCTGTAGTTGCTTATAGTTTCTTAACAGTTTATCTGACTATAACATTTATTCTGCAAAACTAATCAAGTCCCCAGCTGTTTTAGAAATAAGTAGGTAACAATATATTTTCCATGATTTATTATGGTTTTTTTATGGTTTTTAAGTCTATGTAAAGTTTGAAAATACAAAATGCACATTCAATCCATTATTCATAATTTACTGTAGTTATGAGAATCTGTTGTCTTATAAAAAGTTATATTTATATTAGTAGCTTCCACACCATGATCAACCCATTCTAGGCTCATTACAGAGCACGGGTCTCCTCTCGATATGAGAAGGGTTTGGCCATAGTCCACCACGCTGGCCATGTGCGGATTGGCAGACTTAACACGCCTTTAAGAACATTGTGGAAAACTCTCAGGCATGCAGGTTTCCTCACGATGTTTTTCTATCTCTTGTGAGAATGCTCACAATTGTCATTGACGAAGCACTCGGCGAACAAACACAAAAAAAAACAGAAAATCTTACTTTTTTTTAAGTCAGTCTAAAATTTGTTCTATGTCTAGTTACTGCTTGTTTGTAACAATAAAAGTTACATAATAAAAGATAGATAAATACGTCAACACGTCTTCCAAAGTAGGTAGTGTTGGCAAGGAATATTTCTACAACAAATATTTATGGTAATTTTGCGGCGTAACGATCTATTCTGCTCGTGTTTAGGCAAACATTCCGGGTAAGCACGGGGACAATTTTCAAAGTTTACTTTAATTATCCTGACATCATTTACGTACAACGTGGGACGTTAACGTGAGCGATGGCGATATTTTAAAATCAATTACTATTTAAATGACGTGCTAAATAGAATTTAAGTCTTATTCGATAGCTATTGTGCAAGCAATAAAAGTGCAAGGTAATGCTTTGTGAAACTTTCATTCTGTAATAATAGTTAAAGAGGAAACTTTACTATAATAGAGAACAATTGTTTTAATTGAATCTCAGTATTACTTAGATCGATTCCCACATTCTGTTACCCGTTAAGCTGTCACACCATCTGGGAATTTGTCACATGCTTGTTAAAACGACATAAAAATACGCTAACATACAGCGTTAACTAATCCAAAGATATAATAAAGTTCTATAAAGTAATATACTCCCGAAACCATGCCTACCAATACATATTCACTGGATTGTTACAGCTTCTATCCAATCACGTCTGCTGATGATTCCTAAATACTAAGCTTATCCAATTGGCGTACATCTCTGTTAGCATCAAAAGCAAGATTATGTTAAAACTATATTTCCTCTGGATTTGCATTTTTGACGAATATATATAATGTTGAGCCAACTTAGAAGTGTATGTACGATTAAAATAGAAAACTGATGTCGATAGAAAACAAAATACAGATCGATTTTACAAAAAATGAACTACAAATTGTACAAAAAGTAGACGTGGCAAAATCCCAGACTACGTGATCAAAAAAGATAGACTTTCTCATGATTTATAGCGGCTTATTGGTTTATATATCAGGATGTAACAGTGATCAATAGGTTTGATTTCGTTTCGTCAAGATTGTAAGCTCATATCTCAATATTATGTCTTAACTGCCAACGTTTCATGAAGTCAAAGTTTTGAACCCTAACCAGTAAACCAATTTCACCAGACATTAAAAAGACCTAAATTTTTTTTTTTTTTTTTAAGTAGGACCAGGAACTAAAATCGCTTTAGGTTTACTGGTCTTATCTTTCAACAGATAAAGGAGCGCTCCTGGTCCTATAAGACACAGACCTTCAACTTACCTGAGAACGTTTTATAGGATCTCTTCGGTGAAAACTGGTCAAGGATCTCAGTAATGATTACTTATTAGCCAATATAGTAGGTAGGTTAATCCGCAAGAAAAATCCAAGGTAAAGAGGATTAACTGTAGGCACAGATTTCTTGACCACAATTTTGACGACCTCCGTGGCGCAGCGTGCGCGTTGTCGCATCATAAAGTTAGAGGTCCTGTGTGCGATTCCCAGTTCGACTCTGGTCTGGAGGGAGGCTTCGGCCGTGGCTAGTTACCACCCTACCGACAAAGACGTGTTGCCAAGCAATTTAGCGTTCCGGCACGGTGTCATGTAGAAACCAAATAGGAGTGTGGGTTTACCTTACCCCTAACAGGTTAGCTCGATACCATCTTAGACTGCATCATCACTTACCATCAGGTGAGATAAAAGATGATGAAAAAAAAGTAAGACATTTCAACTGAAATTATGTTGACAAATAAAAACACCATCAACATATCATAAAATCAATGTATAATCTAAGTACTCATGTGACGATGCTCAAAGCCTATGAAAGCTTATCGTCTATCTATCAAACTCAAGTAGAAAGCAACAACTCACAAGTCGTACAACGTTACTACATTTGTGCCTTCGCGACGTCCGACTAACTTGGAAATTCAATCCGCACTGGCTGAGCGGCACAGTGACCACGAAAGCTTTTAAACCTAACACTGACATCACTGACAACTTAGACCTTGTTATAGACGTTGCTTATTTTTCACATATACCATTTTTTATATGTACTACACGTTTGACCTTAACTACAATGTCAAACGTGCAGTATATATAAAACTGTCCTTCAAATTCAGAAATTACCTATATATTCCCAAAGTGCCCTTCCATGTGATCGAAACCGAGACTTTTGCGCCAGTGAGCACGTCTACTTGCTATTAAAAGTAAATACCAATCAAAGTTCAAATCAAATCGATATAGGCATAGAATAGATTGAATAGATTTGGAAGTGGGAAGCGTTTATTCGAAAAGCTTAATAAAATTGAGATAGCATCATACAACGTACCGATTTTTACTTGGCGAACTTTAAAAGTTCGCCAACGAAATATTCGCCGTCACCGCTACCACTCTTACGAGTATCTTGACCTCCCTCAGTATTTCCGTGTTTTTATTTGGTTTTTAGCCGTTTCAGCATTCTTTATTTTATTATTTTTAGCTTCACTGGGTATATCTAGGGAATATTTGGTTTTATATCAATAATTTAGTTTTATATTGCTGTTTTATGTCACAAGGTGCTCTTTTTAATGCTTCCGACGATGTATGTGGGACTTCCCGGCGGCCAGATTAGCTACCAGAATACCCACTAAAACCCAGCGATACTCCTTCACGTCGCCTGGTAGCTGGTTCTCGGGAACACTCGTGCACTCGACCGCACCATAAGGTGCTATATCTATTTCTATTTATATAATCTAATGATTATTATATTCGTTTTAAAAATATCCAACAAGGAAGAGCTGATTGCACAAAACGAAAACCGGAAAAAAATCAAGCCGGTTTCTGTTATTAACCCTGGTATCGGAATAAACTCGGATACAGTTTACATTATTGTATTTGTTTAACCGTTAAACTGAATTACTAGTCCTTATTGATTACACATGATGATCATCATTATCAACCCATTACCGACACGGTACAAGACACAGGTCTCTTCTCAGCAGATGGGATTTGGCCGTAGTCCAATACGCTGACCAGGTTGGTAGACATTCATACTTAATAATAGTGAATACAAATACAATGCCCAAGAATATAAACAAAAATTATAATGATAAGAAAATTTATTTATTTTCAAAAATGTTGGTATGTCAGTTATAGTGTACTCTCAGGCATACAGGTTTCATGAAGACGTTATTCTTTACAGTTAAAGAACGTGATATTAACTGAAAAATTACTTTACTTAAAAACATGTTACTCCGAGAAGAACCATTTTCGAGACCTTTTTATGACCAGAAAGATTAATTAACAGAAGCTTGCGGATTTGCTAAATTAAATTTAAACTGTTTTGTAAATCTCCCCGCACACTGCAATTGGCAGAAGAAACGGGTGATGGTGTGGTCTAAGTTACTATCGCTTAAGCTCGTCAGTTCTTTAATTAATCAGTTACTTAATTTAGGGCAATTAGTAATACTATTTTTACAATTTAAAATACGTATCATTATTAGAGTTTGTAACAGTGATATAGACTTTATAGTTTAGCGATTACAGGTATATTTAATATAAACCTGAGTCTATCTCAGAAGTCACATAGCGTGTAAGATAAAGCCGAGAGCTATTTTCCGCTATACTGGCTCTGCAGTTAGAATTGCGAGCACGGTATTATGACCTAGTGCAAGTTAATTTTATAACACGACGTTACAAATAGATATAAAAACATCTGCGGGTATAAATATTTACGTCAAAAAGTAGAACTGTAATAAACCAATGGACCTATTTATTTGAATATATGTTTATAAAACAGGATTAGATGAAATGTCAAAACGTAGAAAACCTTTAAGGAATAGTTTTTTATAATGATATTACTATCCAAACCTATTAAGTTGCCTAGAAGAAATCGCTATGTAGCGATAAGGCCGCCAAATTATATACTACTGTTTCTGTTATTTTGTGTCTTTTTTGTTTTTTTTTCCTATTTTGTGGTGTACAATAAAAGTGTGTCCATTCATTCATTCATTCATTCAAACCATTACCAACTGGTGCTGATTGAGTCAGTTATTCTAATCTCAGCAATAATTACTTCGACTAATTTTGCCTCAGACACTAAAAATAATAAATCTAACTGCAAATATAACACCGCTACGCAATTTCAATCCGCCCCAACTCAACGTGGTAGACCCTTTAATAAGATCGCGACTTAGGTTGAGATGTATAGAGCGTCGACTTCACCCAGCCAATATTAGTGGTAAAACGAGGCAGACTTATTTCGAACACATAACGTTGTCTCGCTTTTACTGTCTTAAGGCCAAAATCGCAATATAGATCTCATTTAGTTTTGCGTTAGGATTTTTGTAAACGTGAGTTAATACTCCCTATATTACCTTTCTCCATAGTATCAGAACAGTTAGACAAAAATATTTAATAGGATACCTAAATAGCCAAATATCTGTTACCCAAGAGTTCACATGTAATTTCAAACAGCTTCTTTGCAACGTAAAATGGATTTGTTTAAATCTTTTCTTAATAGACTTGCGTTATAACAGCACAGCAACATGTGTGCCCATTTTCAGCTAAATCCGTTCAGTAGATAGTTCAGTCAGTCGGTCAGGACAAATCTTTTTTGTATATATAGATAGTATCAAACAAATTGTTCCAATTATGTTAGGTGAATCCGTATAACCGCTATGCTAATACTCCGTCGCCTCTAGCGTTGCTTCGGTAATTAAACCCGCTTGATGCTGCACGTTTTCTTTCACGTGAAAACTGTTTTACCAACAAAATATTTTAAATACGTAGAGCTATTTAGTGATACCTTACTAACTTACTTTAATTAGAAACAGCTTCGAGTATATTAAATTCAAATAGTCCTTTAAAAGGCACTTTTGACGCGTCAATAATTTACATAGTATCTAGTGTTTTAATTTATATACATTCGTTAACTTAAAACTAAAACTGTGAGGGTTCCAAACGCTCCCTGGTCTAAGATGAAGCCCACAACAAACTTTTGTTATCACCATCTCACATTATCAATAATAAATTATAGTACCTATGGAGATTGAGCAATTCACACCCAAGCTTTTTTGCGTTTATATAATCCTTAAAATCGTAATATGATTTTTCTATAAGCTTATAAATATTAATTCATAAAATTTGATATTCGATAGTTCGAATATCGAATTTATTTTTTTTTTAATTAAAAGATTCTTAAATATGATTCTGTTAATTACGACTAACTACTTACGAGTATCAATATTGTAAAAGGAAAAAGATTGTTTATTTCCATTGGATAAGCGTTATAACTTCTCATCGGATTATAAATTCTTCCATTAGAAACCCCAAGATATTTTTAATCCCGAAGAAACTATAGGAGAATACTATTACTGTTAAATACATGCTGTATTTAACAGTAATAGTAAGATTTCAGCTTGAGACAAAGAACATGAAACCTAAGCGGATAAGTTACGAGTAACTTTAAATCAACATCTATAAAAGGCTTTGTCCTAACTGACTATCAGGCAACATAAAGCCTGAACGGCTCAATGTAGAACATTGAAATTTTGAGAGAATGTTTTTAGAGCAACCTAGAGGTTAGTGTGCTAAGTTTGGTTTACTTAAACAATACCCCTAGTTAAAACGGAGAAGAAAGTTTGAATGTAATTCCACCATTATTGAAATACACGTGATACCAAAGCTGTGATAGCCTAGTATTTAGGATGTCCAGCTCTTAATCAGAGGTTGAGTGTTCGAATCCGGGCATGCACCTCTAACTTTTCGGAGTTATGTTCGTTTATAAGCAATTAAAATATCACTTGCTTCAACAGTGATCATGAAATACAAGTGCGTCGAGTTTCCTAAATATACATTTCGACTACACAGTTTATTTAATTTCGATTTCCCCATTACGTGAATCCAATATAGCGTTTTGAAAAAAATTTTGCTAATTGTCTGCAGATAAAACGGTTTCTCAGTTAAGGCATTTCGGGATGGGATATAACGCTTTAAGCACCTCTGTCGATCTCGTGGTAGTATTCTCGATTACAGGTCGGGCGGTTTCGGTATTTCCGTCTACAGTTTCTCAGTACCACTCTGAAATTAACTGTAACTCTGAAAGCACGTTTATTCGGACCCAGTTATTATCTCTCTATAGTCGTTCTTTCATTACGTCGTGGTTCTGGTGTCCTTGCAACCTCGTGCATATTAATTGTTTCCATCGGCTTCCATCGGAGGCTATCCTTGCAATTGTGTGAAATTTGCACTTAGAGTCGCTCAGCTAGTCTGCTCATCTGATAGAAATTTATAATCCAGATATCATATAAAAAATATTATACTTTTTATATGATATCTTTTTATAAAATTAATTATAAATTATAGTATAAAATTATAAAAAGTATAATACTTTTTATACGATATCGCGATTCTAGCCACCTTTCTATGTAGGCCGTCTCTTTTATAGGAATAAGATAAAAAGCTACTCATTAATAAGAAAGATGACAACAATCCCGCATAAAGAGGGAGATTAAAATAACGAACATTAATCTTTAATTCTAAACCAAGAATAAAATATGTTGAATAAAAACTACCTTTTAACATTTTTAGTTTAAAGAAAATTCATCACTCAACCAATTTCCGACTCAACATTAAGGTGACTATGTTGAGAAATTGATATTGCAACCCGTTGACAACCAGGTCACACAACCCACTGGAGTATAAGGTAAAGTAAACTGTATTTGATCAACTTAAACAAATATAAAGGAGCAGTTGAAGCGCTTTTGAAAAACTTCCCGGTTCCAATTGACTTTCACTGTTCGGCAACGAAGTTTTGGAGAGCACGCCTCATTTGCTGCACGCCTGACCTGTTTCAATAACCTAGAAGAGAGAAAAACAACATTTTTTTTCCATTATTGTCATGAAATAAATATAATCCAATTGGTTTCCATGTATAATCAACTTCATATTGATAGTTCCAAAAACTAATGACTTCATAACGATATTTGTGATAATAATCAACATTAAGTTGATTATTATTATTGATATTATGAAGCGGTGATAGCCCAGTAGTTAGGGCGTCAGTCTCCTAGTCAGAGGTTGGCGGTTCGAATCCAGGCACGCACCTCTAACTTTTCGGAGTTATGTGCGCTTTTTTAAACAATTAAAATATCACTTGCTTCAACGGTGAAGGAAAACATCGCGAGGAAACCTGCACGCCGGAGAGTTCTCCATAATGTTCTCAAAGGCGTGTGAAGTCTGCCAATCCGCACATGGCCAGCGTGGTGGACTATGGCCAAACCCATTTCATATTGAGAGGAGACCCGTGCTCTGTAGTGTGCCGGTAATGGGTTGATCATGCAGTTGATTATTATCACAAATATCGTTTTTATTATCAGTTTTCAAACAGTGCACGAAAATTAATTTGAAAGTTTGTAATTTTTAAAGTTGTATCGATAAACAATAAAAAGTAAACAATTAAAAGATATTGCAGATAAAACCGACAGACAGAAAGATAGGAAGGACATTTCGAAACTATAATGGCTTTATTAATGAACGTTGACTACGTTGAATATTTAACCCGCCGTTTTTTCTCTTTCTGTCTTCGATAATTTAACATTCCACAGAAAAACATCGCGTTATTTTTAAAACAAACGGAAAAATTTATGAATAAGGGGTTTATTTCCAGATTTATGCTCAATCCGATCACCATGCGAGGTCGGCATCGCATGCTATTTCACAATTTGTCGATTTCACTTGCGTTAATGCGTTAAATTGTTAGCAGTATGTTAGAGATTACCACTTTCGGCAGTTCACAATTTCTCAACAGATTAAAATCTAACTGTATTTACAATTTTACGTTGACATACATTTCGTATGTCTATAGAAACATATGAACACTTGCTTGAAGCAGTCACAGGAAAAATAAATCTTTCCTCTTTATATTATTGGTATGGAAGTTGTTATAGCCTAGTGGTTAGGACGTCTACCTCCTAATCAGAGGGCGTTGTCGCGGCTTCGATCCCCGACAACGCACCTCTAACTTTACGTTATGTGCAATTAAAATATCACTTGCTTCAACGGTGTAGGAAAACATCGTCGGGAAACCTGCATGCCTGTGAGATCTGCATAATGTGTAATCATATCATAATCCATTCAAGGCCAGCATGGTGGACTATAGCCAAACCCCTCTCATATTGTGAGGAGATTCGTGCTCTGTAGTGAGCCTGCAATGGGTTGAACATGATGATGATGTTGTAGTATAGATACATTGAACATAGATTCTACATAGTATTTACTAGTAATAAAATATTCATAATAGTGTAGGTATAATGTATTAAATGTTTGTGATTTACACGCTCCGACTACAGAGTATGAATAATAAATGCAGCACGAGCCAGCAATGGCGGCCGCTTTTAATTTTTCATCATTTACATGAATAAGTTATCTGAGAGGGGGCGAATTTTATATTAGATTTACAAAATAGATGTTGAGAATAACATTTGCCTCTAAGAAAATAAATATCACAAACAGACTTCCACATAAATACTATAATGAAATAAATATATTTAGAAAAATAAAGAGATCTTTTGAACCTTAACTCTTCTTCTTCTTGCCCTATCTCAGGCTATATGGGGCTAGCTCAACTTGCCTTCTTCTTCCACCTTTCTTTTACACAATCCATCCATCCCTGCTTTGTTCTTGTTAGTGTGTGAACGTGGATGGGCAAAAGAGTAGAGGAAGACCAAAGAAGAGATGGATGGATTGTGTAAAAGAGGATATGCGGGTAAAAGGTGTGGGTAGTGAGGTGACTGCTGATAGAAGTGAGTGGAAGAAGACGTGTAGTGCCGACCCCACATAATGTGGGATAAGGGCAACAAAAAGAAAAAAATAAGGTGTGTTGAACTTGAATGAAAAAACAACTTCACTTGTAGTGTATAAAAAAACTTTTGTAATGCATTTACATAACTAACGTATTGTACTTCTAGTAGGTGACACATGATCTACTCGAAGCTTATAAAACAGAGGTCTAATGCATAACACGACGAAACACATTCACTGGCAACGAGCACGAAAATCGAATGAAATTGTGATCTCAATCTGATTTAATGATTGACGTGGATGTTAGTACATAGCTGTCTAACGACCTATATGAATAAATTCTAATTCAAATAATCTTTATTCAAATAGTCCTTTAAAAGGCACTTTTGACGCTTCAATAATTTACACAGTAGTGTTTGAATGGTGATAACTACATTCGTAAACTTAAAACTAAAGCTATGAGGGTTCCAAACGCGCCCTGGTCTAAGAAGCCCACAACAAACAAAGCCGTTTTTTTTTTGTTATCACCATCTCATATTATCAATAATAAATTATAGTACCTATGGAGATAGAGCAACTCACACCCAAGCTTTTTTATCGTTTATATTATCCTCAAAATCGTAATAGGATTTTTCTATAAGCTTTTCGTTTTATAAATACTTTGAACTTATTGATAGACATCTCCAAGATATCAATAGGTAATTTATTATAAAATAAATAAACAGTTTAATCCACAATCTTCAGATAGCAGATTGAATAGCGATATAATATACATAGAACTATAATTTGTGATGAATGAACCACACCAGCACATAAAAAAATAACATGAAAATCCGTTCATAAAAAACATACATGTCCAAGTCGTTTGGTTACATTGCTGTAATACACAGAATGGCGGTTTGAATGAAGCTATAAATGCTCCATGTTTTATATCTATCATAAAGTCACGCCTTAATCCAAATATATTTTTATCAGTGTTGCACTCAACAATATCTATGATTCGGTCCACACTAAATAAAATCCTGAAAGTTTAACAATTCAGCTCACGAAAGTTGCGAGTTTTTTTAATAATAACGAGAATAAAATCAGAACTGTTATTGCCAAGAAATATCTGTGACATTTTGAAAGAGAATAAAAAATATAAAAAATGTAGATAAAAGCTTCTCTCGAAGTTTTTAAAATAGCGCAGCAACTAAAAGCTCTTAAATTATGCCATTTCTGTCATTTATCTTAATTGCTAAAATTTAACGTTCAGTGCAATAGTGTTTGATTCTTCCTTTACTTTTTTGAAACAAAGTAGTAAAGAATGAGAGTGGCAATAATTACAATTTTTATAATACTAAAAGGTAACTCGTTTATTAGACCTATCAATAAAATTTAGCAAATGAGCTATATCCGAATTAGTATGTACTAAATACGTTACTAATGATATATTAGTAATGATTTCATATATTGAACTTATTTAATTACTACTATTACATTAGCACTGCCTTGTCACACACAACACAATAACGAAAACCCTGTTTGAAGTACTCTCCATTACTGTTTCCCTAATAATTCATTGATCAACCCAATACCGGCTCACTACAGAGCACGGGTCTCCTCACAATATGAGAAGGGTTCGGCCATAGTCCACCAAGCTGGCCATGTGCGGCATACTTCTTTGAGAACATTAAGGAGATCTCTGAGGCGTGCAGGTTTCCTCACAATGTTTTCCTTCACCGTTGAAGCAAGTGATATTTTAATTGTTTAAAAAACGCACATTACTTTGAAACGTTAGAGGAGCGTGCTCGGATTCGAACCGCCGATTAGGAGGCTGACGCCCTAACCACTAGGCTATCACAGCTTCTAAACACGTATAACATACATATAGAAATGGGTTAATGCGGCTTCTTAATACAAGAATAAAATAATTCTGTTAACTTTTTTCCTCCACGATCCTATAAAGAAGCTTGATAGCGCTTTTGCAACAGACTTATTTTACAAACAGTTTTATTTCAAGATGGAATCTTATTTTTACTGAAATAAAGTATAGCCTATATAACTGCGTGATAAAATAGATGGGGAGAGAAGTTTAAGTCAGTTCAGTAGTCCCAGAGTTTCAAACAAATCAACAATCGATGGAACCAAGAAAAATACAAGCAAATATAACAAATGTACATAGAACATAAGTTTAGATAGTATATAAAACTTGAAGGCAAACATCTTATACTTAATTATTACTAAATAGTGTTCATTTTAACATACAGAGCACAAAGACACGCTCACGTAATTAAATATAAACTTATATTTTAATATAAGTTTTTATAGTTTTTGTTAGTTTATATAGTTATTATATATAGTATGTTTTGTATGCGTTCATTTTCTAGTAGTTTCTAAGCATGATGTGGCAACTTCTAAGTGGGTCTGCAGATTTGTTATATATATTTATCTCTAAACCTCTTCTTATGTATTTTTATAGTTCTAGTGTTCTGTAGCCTGTTGGTTGCCCTTAATTAAATAATTAAATAAAAACATACCCGTGCCCATGTCTTTGTATGCCAATGGTAATTACAATGTAATTTTCTCCTTATTTAATTACAAAGAGCTATTACATTCTATAATAAAACTGAATAGCTCGATAGTCAATGAGATGATGATATTTACACACGGTATTTTAAAATTATTCATCGAATTCATATTATCAGTTCTTGAGTTGGTCGAACCTTGGACACTCAGGTAATATAGCCGTAAACAAAAACAAATCTCTCCGTAAACACAAAGCTGAGAACAATAAAAATGGCCCACCTCGACCGGAAGCCATTTCTCCGTCGTACGTTGTTCCGGTTCGGCGATATCCGGTGCAGTTCAATTTCCTGTCCCTTAGAAATTTCATCGGAATTTACTTCTTGATTATTTCTTTTGTTAAGTATATTTTTATTTCCTATAACATGAGATGTTTTAGTAAAATAAATGCATTCAAATCAGTAAATCCTTTGAGGTACTACAATAGCACAAATACTTAATGAAAGAACGAAGATTTTGGTGACCTGAGGTCCTGGGTACGATTCCCGGCTCGAGTCTGGTCTGGTGGGAGGCTTAGGCCATGACTAGTTACCACCCTAGCGACAAAGACTTGTCGTGAAGCGAATTAGCGTTCCGGCACGATGTCACGTAGAAACCAATTAGCAGTGTGGGTTTACCATACATCTAACAGCTTAGACCGTGAGCATTGGAACTCCCTACAAAAGACCTATGTCCAGCAGTGGACGTCAATCGGTTGTTAATGATGATGATGATGAACAGTTTAGTCCGCTACTATCTTAGACTGCGTCATCACCAGGTGAAATAGCCGTCAAGGGCTAAGTTGTAGTGTATAAAAATATATGTATAATGAAAGAAATAAGTTTATAATAATATAAGGTATCTTTAAATATTACGATTAGATATTATGCAATACTAGTTTGACTACGTAAAAAATAATTAAGTTAAGTAAGTTAGTTTAGCCGTGATAGCCCAGGGAAGCGGTGATAGCCTAGTGGTTACGACGTCAGCCTCCTAATCAGAGGTCGGCGGATCGAATCCGGGCACGCACCTCTAACTTTTCGGAGTTATGTGCGTTTTAAAAAATAATTAAAATATCACTTGCTTCAACGGTGAAGGAAAACATCATGACGCCTGAGGGTTCTCCATAGTGTTCTCAAAGGCGTGTTAAGTCTGCCAATCCGCACATGGCCAGCGTGGTGGAATATGGCCAAACCCTTCTCATATTGAAAGTAGACCCATGCTCTGTAGTGGGCCGGTAATGGGTTGATCATGATGAAGTATGTTTAGTAGTAAGTGAAGTTTATGCTGTACATAGTTTTGTTAAAGATAGATAAATAATAGTAAAAATCAGCAATAAATTCTCTCTTTACCCGGCCGTTTATTTTATTGCGACATACCCACCTTTAAACATTTTATTTTATTTCTGCATAAATTTAGTTCAACCGCGAAATTGCGTACTTCTCTTATTTAAATTGCATTTTATTTTACTGAAAACGATTACAGAAAACTTTCATTTATTTTATTTTATAATATCCTTCTTTCTACGAGCCAATTTATACATACGAATATGAGAATCGCCAACATTTATTCTGTTAGATATCTAATTGATAATATAGACTGCAGTGGAATAACATGTGTGACTTGTTGTATAAATAGTAATAATATAGCAATTATTTTTCTCTCTTCCCATTCTCGGCTTACTACAGAGCACGGGTATCGTCTCAATATAAGAAGTGTTTGGCCATAATCCACCACGCTGGCCATGTGCGGATTGGCAGACTTCACACGCGTTTGAGAACATTACGGAGAACTCCCAGTCGTGCAGGATTCCTCGCGATGTTTTCCTTCACCGTTGAAGCAAGTGATATTATAACTGCTTAAAAACGCACATAACTCCGAAAAGTTAGAGGTGCGTGCCCAGATTCGAACCGCCGACCTCTGATTAGGAGGCTGACGCCCTAACCACTAGGCTATTACCGCTTCATATATATGGTATATATAGGCCTATTCTCACGACATCAGATCTCCAATGTTGATTTAACTTTAATCATAGACGAAGTGGCCACATTACAGCTAGCCTATTGAATTGATTGCTAAAATATCAGCCTTTATAACGCATTGCCGCGTTAGTGTCTAGTAATTGGTTAGTTAACAGTAGTTGATTGTGATTTTTCAGACACAGTTACCGTTTTGGGTCTTTTGGTGCAGATAGGACGACCACATTACACCAAGACCTTTTTTAAATTTGACCATTTTTAAATTGCCAGTCTGTGTACAGTTATTATATGAAGAAATTAATTGTTTTTAATATTGTATATGAAGCTATACCAATTACCAAACTTGACGAAAAGAGTAGCTACCCAATATATGGCAAAAGACAGGGGCCGTGAAGTGGGAATCGTTAAAAACCTTGATGCGTAGTTTATCTTATATTAACGTTGACATACTTACTGACTACTAGAAAGTCAGTACACCTAGCCTTAATGAACCTGGTAGATATTATGAATTCCAACTTAATTCCTTCGAACAATGATTATTTTGCTGAATATTCATGTGTCCGTACTCAACTATGTAGATGTGGCTTACAACCTGCTAGGAATATATTTGCTGTTACATTATTGAGTAAACAATGTTTAAACAATCGAGGTATAAAATTTTTATTCCGATATGAAACGGTTTATTAGTATAGCATTAATTACTAAAGTGATAATTCGTGGTTGAATAACAACAACAATTCTATTAATTGACAAGCATAATATAATAGTAAGTAAATTTTGCTACAAATCCATAGGAGCCTTGCAATGATTAGTTTAGCTTTAAACCCACACATGAACGGATTAAAAAGAAAACTGGAAAAAGTTAGGTTGGTCGTTTTTTTATGTAATCTACGACTTACAGTTGTAACTTGTGAATTAAATTTTGATCTGTAGCTATAAAAGGATATTTTTTTACAATTTTATCAATTTCTAACTACAAAATGATAAAATTAATGAAATTTGAAAACGATAGCTTGGTCGGTGTTTTAAATGTAATCTACAAGTTATTTTAGAAAAGGATAAAATTAATGTATCATTTGCAAAATTGCAAACTCAAATTGTAGCTGAAATATATCGACAAATTACGATTTAAAAGAATATAATTTCTAAAAAGCTGAAATTGTATTTCTTTTGATAAATATTAAAGGACGCTATAATTAAGCTTTAAAAGACTCATGTAAGTATACCCACTCACTTCAAGTTCAATCATCAAGTAGGTATACCCAATTATTTCGTATTGCAAGGTTGTCGATTGGCTTCGCTGCTTAGTTACATTTAGCGCTAGCTCAAGCCCGCAACTTTGTCGATGTAGATAAAGGTTTTAAAACTGCTCTTCTTTAGAATTAAGCAATATTGACTCAAGTCAGTAAATTTATGGATCACTAACTTTGGAAGTTTGAGGATAATTGAAAACCTGCCATTCACTGTTCCAATAATAATCGTTAAATTAAGGGTCGCAATCGCATTCTTAATTGATAACTCGTTTACAGAACTTGTTTCAGGCTAACGTTTAAACTTTTACAAAGTATTTTTTATAAAGTGCTAGTGTTCAGAATGTGTTAAAGTATCGTTAAGTCTTAAATGACAGTGTATGCTGCTATTCTAAAAAAATAATTGTAGTTTTAATTTAAATAGAATTATGAAGTAAAATCATCAGGTAATTTTAGAGGTACGCTTTTATTTTTCGGGATGTAGAATATATAGTCTAGACAAAAGTATCAGCTATTGTTGTACAGAATTGTTAGATTTATATCTAACATGAATATATCATTAATTATTTAATCATTATTCATTTTTTTCGAAAATGAAAAGAATAAAGTTTTACTTGCTTAAATAATTCTTCAAACGCTTGGAAAACACCAAAATACAAAGCGAAGTTAATCTGCAAAGGATAACCTATGGCTAATTTCTTGTATGTCTGTACCACTTAGGGAAATTATTTTGTCACTGATCTTGATAAAATTTATTTATGCTTAACAGAATATCGATGGAAAGTAAACAGACACACTTACCGGTGTAAAATAATGAAGATAGTGATTATGCATTACCTTATAGGGTAATTGCAGTGTTGTTTTAATTAAAAAATATATCTGTCTATAACAACCATTTAACATAAAAACGGAAAGTCTAAAGTATTTCGCTTACTAAAATTGCTTTTCCTCATGATACAGCAAAAGTGGTGTAATGGCTTACCGGGTACTTGAATATTCATAGGGGCTAAAATGGCGAGATAAAACTTCGAACAGCTGATTTGCGAAATAAGAACTTTTAAATTTTTAAAGCGGATGGCAAAGAATAACTTAAAGTAAATTGTAATATCTCTGATTTCAATTATAAAGTACGTAATGTCAGATAGAACATTTTCAAAGCTGTGATAGCCTAGTGGTTAGGACGTCAGCCTCCTTATCAGAGGTCGGGGGTTCGAACCTGGACACGCACCTATAACTTATCGGAGTTATGTGTGTTTTGAAGCAATTAAAATATCACTTACTTTAACGGTGAAGGAAAACATCTAGAGGAAACCTGCACGCCTGAGAGTTCTCATAATGTTCTCATAGGCGTGTGAAGTCTGCCAATCCGCTCATGGCCAGCATGGTGGACTATGGCCAAACCCTTCTCATATTGAGAGGAGACCCGTGCTCTGTAGTGAGCCGAGAATGGGTTGATCATGATGAAGTTTACAACATCGTCTTTATAACTAGTAAATGCAAAATAATCTATGTTTAATAAGCTGTCAATGACTTAATTGTGCAATAATTTTACTAATAAGTTAAAGCAAACGTTGCACGTAGTAGACGTAGCAGTATGACGACCTCCTTGGCGCAGCGCGCGCGCCTTCGCATTATAAGGTTAGAGGTCCTGGGTTCAATTCCCAGCTCGAGTCTGGTCTGGTAGAAGGCTTCCGCGTATATAAGCGTTCCAGCACGACGATTTATCGTTCCGGCAAAATATCGCGTAGAAACCAATTAGGAGTATGGGTTTACCATACCCCTAACAGGTTAGCCCGCTACCATCTTAGACCGAATCATCACTTATCATCAAGTGAGATGCCGTCAAGGGCTAACTTGTGGTGTATAAAGAAAAGCAGACTAAGGTTTGGTCTCATTCACCCCGGGATTAGGGGCAAAGTGAAAAATTTTTTATTTATAGAATATATATTAAAGTGAGATCATTTAAAGTAAGACAATAGAGAGTGTTTGATATGAGTTTCAGTCTATGATTTTGAAACCCCGTCATAACCTATCCTATACATACACCAAAGACAATCTATCATTTACACTCACTGAGGTATATTTTATCTGAATACAATGAAACCTACAACTTGACAAAGAGGGTTTTATATTCGTACACAAGGCTTTGATCATACAGGGATATTATTATAGATTATTATTTATAAGCTTTTGAGTAAGCAATTTTGTGACAGATTTTTATAAAAAAAAAGCACCAGATAAAACTTATTAATACATAGAAAATAAAAAAATATCACATATTATTTAGGTTTTCTGTCTTTAAGTATTTTCATTCAAAGTCGTATGTCATACAGAAATGTATTCATTTTATAATATTTTATTTGTTAGTAACCTCATTAATTTATAAGGCAGGCGTGCAAAAAATCTTTTTATTTTCAATTTTTTGTGACATCTCTATCTTTGTGCGTGTTATATTATATTTCACTATATCTAGCCCACTTCTTTATCCGCGTTTGCTTCGTGATTTATTTTTAAATCCTAAGGGAACTAAGGGAATAACTACAAATTTTGCAAACAATCTGTCAATCTCTATGTAGTTTTTAATTTCTCGTTATTGTTCTTCATACCCTCGGAAGATCATAAATAGGCTTTAACAACATTCCGACTTTTATTTAAAAAAAAAAAGAAAATTAGAACAAGTTCTTGAGTGGTATAAATTAAAAATCAAGTGGGATAATTTTCAAGGTTATGTGGGAAACTTTAAAGACAACGTAGTGGTACGGGTCAATGTACGTATGTAAATTTAAAGTTTAAAAACTGATATGAATCAGACTTATTTCGCTGTTCAAATCTCTTGTTTTGATAGATATCAAGTAGACAAATGCAAATTATCCTGATTAGGTAAGTGTTTTGAGAAATAAATTAATTAAATGGCAGCGCTTTAAGAAACAAGTCAAGAACTGCTTTCTTGGAAAATTATAATTGAATGGGAGATCATTCTCTGTTGAAGGGATTAAAAAGAAAACCATTCTAATGGAATTTTAATTGTAACGAATGGTTTTGCAACGTCAGCTTACAGATCATAATGGGGGACAAAAAATAGACTAACAGGTTATTTACTACCGTAGCGTAGATCCGACTACCTCCGTGGCGCAGTGCGTGCGCTGTCACATTATAAAGTTGGAGGTCCTGGGTTCGATTCCCGGCTCGAGTCTGGTCTGGTGGGAGGCTTCGGCAGTGGCTAACTACCACCCTACCAACAGAGACGTGTCGTTTACTATACCCCTAATAGATTAGCCCGTTTGCATCCTAGACTGAATCATCACTTACCACCAGGTGGGATAGCCATCAACGGCTAACCAGCAGTGTATAAAAAAAGATCCAATTAGGTCTACTTGTTTTCGCGAGCAAACAAAAGCGTAACAGTAAAACGCACTGAAAGGTTCCTGCCGGATGTAATTGCGTACCTGCCCAACAATCTCGCCTTTGAAAGTAGCTGCATAGCGCTAACTTAGTTACGCACAAAGAGCATGGAAATGTAGGCTTAAATATTTAGTTTTGCTGGAATTATAAACTGATAACTTACCTACTCTTTCAATAACGCCTTTACTAAAAAACTATTCTGCACGTTTGCCAAAGATTAATAAATATTGCAAGGTTGTAAGAAATTGTATACATGAAAAAGATGGCTTCAACATGTTTACAGTAAATATTACTGAATCAATATTGTGCCCGGTATACAATATTATCAATATTTACTGACGCAATTTTTTTTTTTTTATTATACACTACAAGTTGTCCCTTGACGGCTATCTCACCTGATCGTCAGTGATGATGCAGTCTAGGGTGGTAGCGGGCTTACCTTTTAGGGGTATGGTAAGCCCACACTCCTAATTGGTTTCTACGCGACATCGTGCCGGAACGCTAAATCGCTTGGCGACACGCCTTTGTCGGTAAGGTGGTAACTAGCCACGGCCGAAGCCTCCCACCAGACAAAAAATTCTCAAGTACTGTACAAATTTCTACGTATTAAAATTTTTCTCATCAAAATAATACAACAAAGTTAAACGTTTTAACTTCATTGGAGTCTGGATTTGGTGTTACTTGCAACAAGAAAATAAAATCTTTTCAATTCATTGAATCATTGTGCAAGTGAAAATGCACATAAACTCATAGAAGAATGTTCCAGGCGATAAATTCAAAGAAGAATAATACAGCCATATATAAAATGTAAACGTGAAATTTCAGCGGAAGGAAGGAAATAATATTATCGGTACGCCCATGTATCACGGCAGTGCAGGGTAGTATATTACGGCCCGCAGTGTATGGAGCGGTGCGGCGTGAAGCAGTGTTGGCTTCACGACATTTAACGAAGATGTATACCATCGATTCTGCATCATCGCCTTTTTAATCTTACTTCCCAAAGCGATTTACTACTTCGAATATTCGGAGAAGGCCGATCATCATCCGGTCACTTGATATAGTAGAACTACCTCCGGGCTGATACAGCAAATATTTTATTGCATAACTTTTTTTTATTATTATTATTCAGAAATCTTTATTCAAATAGTCCTTTAAATTACACTTTTGACGCGTCCATAATTTACATAGTAGTTATTTCATGGTGATAACTATATTTGTAAACTTAAAGCTAAAGCTATGAGGGTTCCAAACGCGCCCCGGTCTAAGAAGAAGCCCACAACAAACTTAGCCGGGGTTTTTCTTTTTTTCTTTATCACCATCTCACATAATGAAATAAACTATAGTACCTATGGAGATAGAGCAATTCACACACAAGCTTTTTTATCGTTTATATAATCCTTAATATCATAATAAGATTTTTCTACAAGCTTTCGTTTTATAAAAACTTTGAACTTATTGATAGACCAAGATCTCCAAGATATAAATAGGTAATTTATTATAAAATAAAATACAATTTCCTTTGAATGAGTTACTAATTTTGTGCAGCCTACTAAACGGTACTAAAAGTTTACTTTAACTTCTGATTTTCAGTGCGTTACAGTCCATTTTTTTCTCGAATTTATCAATATTTTTATGAACAGCTAAACAACGCATCTTTATCTGATACTAGCAGATGCCCACGACTTCGTTCGCGTGGAATAAATTTTTAATGAAAATAAATATCCCTGTACACTCAAATGGTTTTTTAGGTACTCCCATTTAATATTTGAAACATTATCAATGTATGAAAACAAAGGCAACAAGTAGTGTTTTAGAACAAAATGCCAAGGTTAGTTAGAAAGTTAAGAATATTGAAAAATTTAAACAGCAACTTACGCGATTACAAATAATTATCATGCAGAATATTTACCTCTAAAGTTTGGTACATTGCGGTGAAAAACAGTGATGCGATGACATTAACGGAGATGGATGACATCGACTTACGCCATGGCCTCTTTAGCCTCGCAAAAGATTTATTACTGCATTATGTTAGGCGAGTAATATGTTTTATGATTTTTTTTTCACAAGAAAACTATCGTCTTTGCTACAAGGTGGAAAAGAAAAATTAACGAACGAAGATACCACAGTAATTTAATAGGTGATGAAGATCGATAAAAAATTGAAAATAAAATAATAGATACCTACTGAATATGCATATTCTAATAACCAGTATGATAAAATAGCGGTGGTAAATGTTTAGCGGTTTAGCGGACATATCGAAAGTTGATAGCAAATAGTCTATATGACATGAAAATTATACACCAAATTTTGAAAAATTAATACACTAAATACGAAAATATTTCAAAAGAATGAGGAAATTAACATTACCACAGGATATGAACAAAAGCTGCGATAGCCTAGTGGTTAGCACGTCCGCCTCCTAATTAGAGGTTAGGGGTTCGAACCCGGACACGCACCTCTCACTTTTCGGAGTTATGTGCGTATTTTAAGCAATTAAAATATCTTGCTTCAACGGTGCAGGAAAACATTGTGACGAATCCTGCATGCCTGAGAGTTCTTCATAATGTTCTCAAAGGCGTGTGAAGTCTGCCAATCCGCACATGGCTAGTGTAGTGGACTATGGCCAAACCCTTCTCTTATTGAGAGGAGGCCCGTGCTCTGTAGTGAGCCGATAATGGGTTGATCATGGTGATCATGATGAATGTACATTTGCGCCTACTAGCACCTAGCAGAGCATAGAGCGGTGTGAAACAATGTAGTGCATCGAAACAGCATTTACCGGAGATAAATGGCTTCATACGATGGCAATATCGTATGTAAAGTCGAAGCGTAAGAAATCTATCGAAGGAAATAACAATATCCGCACACTCGTTTATCATGATAGCGGTGGTCTCGTTTGCTTTTGTAGGTGCATACTATATTGTACAATACAGTGCTTGTTAACAAGTACAGCAGATTGCTGGCGCTTCATATTTTATAGAGACCTATTTTGAGTTAAACATCACCAAATAAAGAGCGATATTATTGATTACGATAATAATATATATCTTTTTTATCCACTACAAGTTAGCCCTTGACGGCAACCTCACCTGGTAAGTAATAATGCAGTCTAAGATGGTAGTAGGCTAACCTGTTAGGGGCATGGTACACCCATAATCCTAATTGGTTTCTACGCGACATCGTGCCGGAACGATAAATCGCTTTGCGACACTTCTTTGTCGGTAGGGTGGTAACAAGCCACGGCCGAAGCCTCCCATCAGACCAGACTCGAGCCGGCAATTGAACCGAGGACGTCCAACTTTATAATAAAATTGGAGTGCATCAAAATGTTGTTACGAATGTAAATAATGCTAACATTAGAGATGGCCCAATACTTTTCATAATCTTTTTTAATGAGAATAGTCGAAGTAATAAATAATTGGATAGAAGATGTTGTATTATTTACGTTAAACTATAGCTACCTATTATGATAAAAAATATTAAATGCTAAATAGATACGCATACATATACATATCCATATACATTACGATAGGTACATTGCGATCGTAGGGTAAAGGTAGTAGAATAATATAAAAAAGAAACTCAGTCAGGAAATAATATAATCGAGCAATAGTTAATATATCACAGTAGTGCCAGGGCAGCGTATTTACACCTCGTGTATAGACTTATTCGAAGCGGCGAAGCGCCGGCGGCGAAACGACATTTAAGGGAGATGGATGATCAGCGCCAGCGTAGGTACTCGTAGGTCAAAGGCGCGCCGACGCGGCTATAGTCTCGTCTACATAACAATAGATTTTATTAATACGACTATACAATACGTCTAGTCACGTCAAGCAAGTTTGATCATCACGCACTACTTCTACTAATATAAATGGCGTAAAAATATGTTTAAGTAGATGAATACCCTAAGTGGTATAAAATTCAACTTTTACATGTACAATACAATTATCAGATGTTAAATGTTAAAGCCTAGTAGTTAGGACGTCCGCCTCCAAATCAGAGGTCGGGGGTTCGAACGCGGTCACGCACCTCTAACTTTTCGAAGTTATGTGCGTTTTTAAGCAATTGAAATATCACTTGCTTCAACGGCGAAGGAGAACATCGTGAGGAAACCTGCACCTATCCAAATGTTCTTAAAGGCGTGTGAATCCACACATGGCCGGGCACGCTCCTATAACTACTTGGAGTTACTTGTATGTGCGTTTTTAAGCAATTAAAATATCACTTGCTTCGACGGTGAAGGAAAACATCGTGAGGATACCTGCACGCCTGACAGTTCTCTATAATGTTGTCAACCACATGTGAAGTCTGCCAATCCCCACATGGCCAGCGTGGTGGACTATGACTGGACTCTTCTCATATTGAGAGGAGACCCGTGCTCTGTAGTAAGCCGATAATAGGTTGATCATGATGACTATGACTAAAGAAATCGATGCCGCACATGACTTGAATCAAAATAACGGTTTCTTTTTATATTTTTCATGCTAGTTAGCAATAGTGACCTGGTAACCTAGAATTTTGAAGTTATTCGACTGAACGCACCTGTATGTGGAACGTTATATGCTTCACAGTCGCAACTGTGACATTTTTTGTTAGGTATTTCTTTGATTTCGTTCAAATACATATCAGACAGAAATTGTTTTGATATATTTTTCGCTGTTTTTACTTTTTCATAATAGAACAATATGAAGTGTTACAGTTTTTTTTTTGTAAAATGGTTATTTTTTTCTATAAACAAAATAAAGCTTGGTATTTGCCTGGTATTTAATGTAATTTGTAAAACAATTTTTTTAGCATTTTATGGAATAATATTTCTTGAAAATTGCATTGGGTTCACTGCAAATGATCATGAGAACTTGTGTTGGTGAGTATTTGATATAAATACAAAGGAATTAGCGACACAATTTGGTATTATTGAGAGATTCAAACGGATGAATGATACACTTTGGTAAACATCCCAGAAGAATTAAATCAAATCAAAATTAGCTTTATTCAACCGATTACAACCATCTATGAATCGTTCATGTATATAATATTTTTCATTATTTCTATTCGTGAAGTGATGGTGATAACTACAACGCCAACTTAAAACTAAAGAGGATTGAAATCGCGCCCAGGTCTAAGAAGAAACCCACAACAAACTTAGCCGGGGTTTTTTTTGCTATCACCATCTCACATAATTAATAATAAATTATACTACCTATGGAGATTTCAATTCACACCCGAGCTTTTTATCGTTTATATTATCCTTAATATCGTAATATGATTTTTCTATAAGCTTTCTTTATTTTTTAATAAATAATATGATACCTAATATTTGGACATTAAATTCTTTTTTTAATTTTTGTTTATATTATCCTTAATATCGTAATATGATTTTTCTATAAGCTTTCTTTATTTTTTACTTAATAATATGATACCTAATATTTAGTCATTAAATGATTAAAATTAAAGCTCAAATCAAGGTAAAAAAAAACTAAAGTAATTAATCCGGCTTGAAGTTAGAATTTCTTAACGGAAAAACCGACCTAATTAAAATCCTCGTAACCACCAATAAGGAAGTCAAATGAAAATGACGTATAAACCCTTAAAGATGTGATCTAATTTGTAGAAATAAGAAGTCATTACAATGTAACAGCAGTTTGTCTGAAGGCACAAACGAGGTGGTCCCAAAGTTGGCATATGCAGGCGCCTGGCGCATAGCCAAGCTGATACACGCTAATTCAATATTGTTTTGTTGCCTACTACCTAGATAATATATGTACATAGCAATCAGTTTACAAACTTGAATGCGTCCCTAACTACTCACACGTACCTTGAAATTTTAGTGAAACTTCACGCTTTAGTTAGAACAATATTATAGCTTCTTTATCGATATTAAGGCTTCCCCCGATCAAAATTTTAGTGACATCTGTGACGAAACGCGTGCCTGTCATGATAAGGAGAATCCGGGTTTAGATTCCTGGCACGAGTCTGGTCTAGTGAAAGGCTTCTTAAACTACAAGTTAGCCTTTGACGGCTATCTCACCTGGTGGTAAGTGATGATGCTCTCTAGGATGGTAGCGGGCTAACCTGTTAGGAGTATGGTAAACCCACGCTCACCGGAACGCTCAATCGCTGGGCGACACTCATTTGTCGGTAGGATGGTAACTAGGCCTGGCCGAAGCCTCCCATCAGATCAGACTTTAGTCGGGAATCACGCAATTGGTCAAATGCCACCTTCGCGACCACAGATCAGGTGCGGTGTCTAAAGACGACAATGTTAGTTAAAAATTAAATGTATACAAAGATAAATAACTTTGCCTTATTTAAGAAACACTTCGTACTGACTTCCAACAAAAGTGCCAAGCCCATACTAGCATTGAAATGAAGGAATAAAATATTAAAAAATAAAAACAATCATAATGGCCGAAAAATAGAACGGGCATAATTTGTAATCAAATTAAATATTCGAACAAATTGGTGGATAACTGTGTAATAAGTTGACATTTATTTCACATTTCGTTAGGTAATCACTGTAATTAATGGCAATAAAGCTTTTGTTTATTTAATTCGGGATCTGTTTACCAATTTGCTGTCGTTTAACTAATTAACAGAAAATAGGATTTCACAGTTCACACGTATCAAATGGTTGTAACGAGCGAATTAGTTAGGTACATTGTTGGCGGTGTGGTTTACTAATATTCCCCGTGATTTTTCTAAATTATCATCGTCAGCCTATTTTAGTCCCATAGGACATGCCTCCTCTCTGATAGGCCGTAGCAGAGAAGATATTGGACCATGAGGCTCTGTTCACCGTCCGATCCCCACGTCATCCCAAAAGTCACTTAAGCCGAGATTCGGCCTCACAGGAGGCGCTCTTAGGTAAGCGTTCCCTTAGCTTCTTCGAGCCCTAGAACTCAAAATTTCTTCTGGCAGAGCTTCTTTCCGTCCCAGCATACAGCCCGGTTACGGTTCTGTCGCAACCAATAGGGTTAGCACAGCTAACCACAGACCGAATCAAAAAAAACTGTCTGTGTCTAAGGAAACCTTTAAAATTAAGCTTTATATGCTAAAATGCGCTTAAAACCGGCAAGTCTACGGTGCAATTAATAATTTTTTCAATCCTTGTACACAACCTGGCGTGGATAGTTACCACTCTACCGACAAAGACGTGTCGCCTAGTTATTTAGCGTTCCGTCACGATGTCGCATGGAAATGGAATTAGGCGTTGGAGTACCCTAACAGGTTAGCCCGCTACCATCTTAGACTGCATCATCATTTACCATCAGGTGATATTGCCTAACTTGTGGTGTATAAAAAAAATCCGCTAGATAAAGATCTTTAAAAAACCGGTCTCAACGCACGTTTCGCTTCGACACCGCAGCATCCTTAGGAGATGTTGACTTACAACGTACTAAGCAATAAAGTAATTGCTCAGGATCGGAAAAATATAAATTACAATGTTTCGCGCACAATTAAGTATAGCATTTTAGGCTTAATATTCATGGTTCATAATGCAACGGCAAGTTCATAAAGCAACGGAAAGTAATTAAACTAATCTCACATTGAAAAACTAGACACTCCATAGGTACATGTAGCAATATGTAGTATGGAATGCTACCCTTCATTGTTTTTGAAATGTCTTTTTATTTATTTACAAGTAAAAGGTTGAAGCGGTGATAGCCTAGTGGTTAGGGCGTCAGCCTCCTAATCAGAGGTTGGCGGTTCGAATCCGGGCACGCACCTCTAACTTTCCGGAAGAAATTAAAATATCACTTGCTTCAACGGTGAAGGAAAACATCGTGAGGAAACCTGCATGCCTGAGAGTTCTCCATAATATTCTCAAAGGTGTGTGAAGTCTGCCAATCTGCACATGGCCAGCGTGGTGGACTATGGCCAAATCCTTCTCATATTGAGAGGAGACCCGTGCTCTGTAGTGAGCCGGTAATGGGTTGATCATGATGATGACAAGCTAAAGGTATAAAAAAAATATTTTTAAAGACATCTTATGTATATACACTTAGGACTATCAATGTATACTCACAGGCTAACTCGACATGCGTAATATAAAACTTCTAAATAGTAATCTTAAACTGAGACATTTTATCACGTCATAGATCATAATGACAACAGTGTTCATGTAAGAAGGAATAATAAGGTCTCCCTCTTTTTGTCAATTCATCTCATAATCATCATAATCAACTCATTATCAGCTCCCTAAAAGGCACGGGTCTTTACTCAGAGTTAGACCCTTCGCATTCTTCTCACTCGGTTTTGATCGTAGTTCAATCACGCTGGCTGAGTAAGCAATGGTCGACTTTACATGCCTATGTGGAAATGATGGAGAACCCTCAGGCATGCCTCCGCCGTTAGAGCAGTTGATAATTGCTTAAAACGCACATAGCTCCGTAAATTTAGGATAGCGTGCCGGTAACCTAACTTGGTGAACCGATTATTTAGACGATTATTTTCATCAACAACTAAAGACTTTTTGCTTTTAACATTGGTGCTATCGAATTTTTGAAAAAAAATTACAAAAACTTTTTATGAATAGAAACATTACTCTTGTCAAAATCTTACAATGTCTCAACTCCAAACCATCTAAGGCTTCATGTTATACCCAAACCTATATTTTATATTCAAAAGTAACTGAGTTCAACGTCTGTTACCATTTTGAGCCTAAACTGCTAAATAGCTTCCAATAAATTTTCGTGAATATTTATTTAATTATTTGTTAAATAGAAAGCCAACATTGTGTACAATGTTTTACATTCAAACAATTAGGATGATAACTTAATAATAACACTGTATACAAACAACTCGGCATGTTTCACTTATTTTACAGATTTAACAAAAATAAAGAAGAAAATAAACAAAAACAATTAAAATTACAATAAAAGTGTGAGTGAAGAAATAATATTTATTTTTAGTCTTTGCTTAAATGATACGGCGGAGTTTAGAAAAATAGCTATCTTAAATATACTATTATAATATGCTGAGACGAACCTTTTTATAAGAGGAGATCTACCAAGGTTAGTTTTAGTTCTTCACAAAGTGTGCTTGTCTTAAAGGACCGCGTTATGCTTAGGTACTACTAGCCTTACCCTATTCGTTAAACTTGGACAATCAATACCACAGGAACAATATGTATTCCAAATATATTTATAAGGTTCCTACGTAATTTTAAGAAACCATTATACACGCGAACAAAATATCAGACATTAACAAGATAATAATCTCTTTTAGGCTATTAGCTCCATTATAATAATTTAATCATAACTCAATTAATTTTACAATCATAGGTAAACTAGACAAAACAAATATAATATTAGTATCAGAATAAGTGAGTACTTATTCTTCGAAGCCATTATAAAATACGCGCGTACATACATCATCAGAAATGTTTCCATAAATGGTTTTAATTTTATAAAACTCAAATATAGACCCATCCTTCTTATAACTTTTGTGGAGTAAAACTATCCCGCAATAGTGTTGAATATTTAACAGTTCAAAGCTGTGATAGCCTAGTGGCTAGGACGTCCGCCTCCTAATTAGAGGTCCCGGGATCATCCCGGGTAAGGAACCTCAAAACTTATCGGAGTTATGTGCGTCTTTAAGCAATTAAAATATCATGGACTAAACCCTTCTCATATTGAAACAGGACCCGTGCTCTGTAGTGAGCCGGCAATGGGTTGATCGTGACAAAATAGTGGCATTGACCCACTCCTATTAATGGCAAAAAATGATAAATTAAGGAGGTGGTTAAGACCTCCATTGTATATCTCCATTTATTTATAAATAAAAACATATGAATCTGGAGCAGTAACCTTATTTTTAGGAAAGTTAATCTCATAGCAGTTATGCGAACAAATATAAAGGACTCAATTCGTTACGGTTTTATCGCCCTAAACAAAAAAACCTGTAAGTAAAATAGCAAGTAATGCTTCATTGTTTCGTAAGGTTTCGGCGTACCTACACTCATTTTACTAACTTCTTTGTGTATTCCGTTCCTTTAATGTAAATTGCTAAAAATAGGCCGAACAATGATATCTCCGTGAAATAGATCCTTTGGCGCCGACAACAGGGACAAAGATTTATTACGATTCAATAATGACCGAACAATCTTATCTCGTCTTATTTATCTATCAAGGGAAGCTCCTGTTACTTTCGCGAAAATGTTTCTCTATTGTCTTCCATCGTATTCTGTAAATAACCCTGTTCGTCTCCGAGATCATCGCTGAATACGTTTAATACATCAACCTTAAACAACTCTAGGACAGTAATTTTCTTTCTGTCAGTAAAATCAATTCGGTCGAATTGTGAATTCTAAAATTGGAATGGCGATCAATTTTTATCGAGTTCCAAAATCATCGTATGGATTTTATCACACGTATATAAGTTCATTACGATTTTGTAGAAAAACGAAGTCATTACAGACAGGTAGAACATCAGTTTGTCTGAGGGCACAAACGAGGTGCTCCAAAAGTTGGCATATGCAGGCGCCTGGCCTGTATTAAAGAATCACTAATAATACAATATAATTAATTGAACAACCCAATCGTTCGTGAAGATTTCTGCTAAGAATTGTTGTTTCAGCAAGTTTAAAAAATAAATGAAACTGATCAATATTGTTTCATATCACCGCTAGATAATCGCCGAAAGCGAGGTGAACCGATCATATAATACTACCGCTGTAGATGTGATGTATCGGGAAGGGTTGCGTTTCCCCCTTGTTTAAACAAACTATTTGAAGCTCGCCCGATTTCTTGTAGTTCATCCTTCAATCGATACGTTACTGTGAATTCCTGAACAGAGCAGATTATTGTGTAGATACTTATAAGAGTTAACTTATCAATAAGAATTCCTTTTCCAATAGTTTAGTTTGAGAGTTAATCAAACAATTTCAGACGAATGTAAACGAATGATTTTGTTGATACAGGCCATGGCCACACATTCATCGCATTAACCATCGCAGTTAAAGAAAAATGTTAAATTTTGGAACATTATTACCAGCATTTGAGGATTACAAAAAATTATTGCCAGCAATAGAAAATTTCTACAAAAAATATATTTTTGTTTATTTATTATTATTTTATCAGCTGTTATTCGGTATAGATTTCGGTTTTAATATCTTGCGGAAACCGTCTATATTCCCGGGCATTCTAGCAAAAAGCACCCTAGCTTCTTTCCCAGCCTTCAATCGTTCTCTTAGCAACATATAAAAAACAGTGTTAAGCACGAAAAGGCTTACAAACGGATTAAATATTATTTCGAATATCTCTGTTCTGTGGACTTACCTTTTGGACCATTTTTGTTAAATACTACTAATAAAAAAAAAACAAATTGGATTTAAGAATGTACTAATCGCACCTTATTATTAAAACCTTCGCCTTCGTTCAGCACTTTTATCACTAAATGACTATAATAATGTAATAATTTAATATTTTAACGAGAATAAGTCTTAATGGTTTGGTAGTGAATTCTTTTGATATTATAATTGCAGGTACGCGTGAGAAAGCTTCTTTCAATGTCTTTGTTCTTCCAAGACCTTTCATCTCACGGTGCAATTGAAAGGAAGCTGAGAATTTATTCGCCTTCTATTTGTGTAGGTAAATCAACACTTGCATTGAGCATAATGAATTTCTTCCTTATATAATGGTTAAAAAAAACCATAATGATCTCAAAGTTGATGTTTTAAGACGACACTTGTAATAATTTATATTAGTGGCAGTTATGTACTTAACTAGCGTTTGCCTGCAACTTCATCCGTGGTCATCGATATCTAAATGTATTTATAATCAAATTGTTACTGTATGACTTCTATACATAAAAAATATTTTGATCGCATGCAGTATAGTATCGATTTAAACCAATACAGATTTTTTTTGCCTATTTTCTTTATTTTCGCTTGCTGAATAGATCTAAATGCAATGAAGTACAGTCAAAGCTGATCCTCTGGGTTAGACTTAATGTGATTTCTATCCTAAATTTAATGATTGTTCGTTACTTTTTTTACTGATACGATTGCAAGGCATTCGTCGATCACGACCGAAGCTTTGAGATTCTTCTGCGAATCACAAATATTGTAAACCAGTTCGATTTATGCCTACTTGAGAGACTCCGTGAGAAGAAGATACATGACATTTGACTAAATACATTATTTATTTTTACTGTACTGTACTGTACTGTACTGCAAAAGATAGTTCCTTCAAGGTATTAGACACGGGGTGAAATTAATAACCACTTCGTCTTTATTTACAACTAGCTATTGTTCTTTGACAATAATCAAAAATCTTTTCGAGTAGCTAGTTTTCATAGCCTAGAAGCTGTGATAGGATGTCCACCTTTTAGTCATAGGTCGGGAGTTCGATCCCGGGCACGCACCTCTAACTTTTCGAATTTATGCGCGTTTTTAAGAAATTAAATATCACTTGCTACAACGGTGAAAGAAAATATCGTGAGGAATCCTGGATGCCTGAGAGTTCTGCATAATGTTCTCAAAGGCGTGTGAAGTCTTTCAATCCACACATGGGCCAGTGTGGTGGACTATGGCCAAATCCTTCTCATATTGAGAGGAGACCCGTGTTCTGTAATGAGCCGGCAATGGATGATCATGATAATGATGATGATGAACTAAAACTAACAATGAGTCTTACTGCTAAGTTACAACAATGATTTTGAACGAATTGATTTCTAAGCGGCTATGTGCTAAACCGGCAAATCGCTCAGCGGTACGGCTCCGATTGTAGGATGCTAAGTAGTGGGTACTTAGCATCCTGCAATCGCCGCTGCTATCCACGACTGATAAATGTATAATACGTTCTCTGGGCTACATATTAGAGTAATTAATAGCTATGAAGCGATTCGGCGATTACACGGACGTTGGAATAGTCAATTAGTGGCCCCTAATCATCGTCAGTGGAGATATCCCGCCGTGAATAGTTGTCTAGTGCATAGTCGAATTATACACATGTGTAACACTTTATTGTATTGTAATACAATAAGTACTTTATTGTATTGTAATACAATAAGTTCTTTATTATATTGTAATACGATAAACTGTACACCTATTGAAAACGTGAAGCCTGTAGATTAAGGTTTAAAAAAAAAAGTCTAATCATTTACTGATTTGAGTCAAATTTGCTTATTCTGGTACCATTATTTTTATCTATGTTGATAAAGTTTTGCTTTTTATATATGGAAAAGATATCCAACTGACTGACTGAAAGACTAACTGACTTCTTTCAACGCACAGCTCAAACTACTGGGCGGGTCGAGCTGAAATTTGGCATTCAGAAAGTGTGAAGGTGGTCTAGTAGTTTTTTTTTGTTTGATCAAGCAGGCAAATAAGCTGAAGGGACACCTGATGTTCCACTGAACATGCCACACTTTCGATAACGCTTCAGTAGCACTGTCACAGTCTACTGTTGAACCCGTTCTCCTAATCGTGTTATTTTATGATATGGCTTTAAAAGAGTCATTAAGAGAAATATTTAAAGTAGTCAAAATAATGACATTGTATGGCTAATACATGTTTAAAAATGTAATGTACGTAGGTATGTAACAATCTTAACATAAGAAGTAAAAATAAGCTACTAAACCCAAGTTACTACTATGTAAATTATTGACGTGTCAAAAGTGCCTTTTAAAGGATTATTTGAATAAAGATTATGATTGATTGAGTAATTAATCGTTTTCTATTTGGCGTCATACCAGAACACCAAAAAAACTAAAATAATCCAAATAAAATCCCACTAAGGGTATAAAAACGCGTTTGAAACATGTATATCTCCATCCTTTGTTGTGGGCTTCTTCTTAGATCGGGGCGCGGGGGCGATAAAATAACTACTATGTAAATTATTGACGCGTCAAAAGTGCCTTTTTAAGGACTATTTGAATAAAGATTATTTTGAATTAGAATTTGAATTTGAATTATATCCTCGTAAATCTTTCATTTGTGAAGATGGAAACTCGACGTGAGAAAAGTAGCGCTCACAAGCTAGTTCTTAATAACTTCTGTGGACGCTACGTATATACGTATTTGAGTAATTTATAGCTACGAGTATGTAGCGTTGCGAAGATTACACAACGTCGGAATAGTCAATTAATGGCTGCCAATCATCGACAGTAGAGATATCCCGCTATGAATAGTTATCCTAGGTACGTAAGTCGAACTAAAGAGAAAGGCGCTTTTGAACATTAAATTTTATCTCGTTCCGTTGAAATAAATAACATAGATCGCACATAACTTAGCGTGATATATCCCAGAATTAGCGCTGCTGTGGCATAAATCTATAACACAATCCCAAATAACAAATCGTTTAGTATCCGGCTCAAGTGTAGTTATGAGATTTACCTAGCAACACGTGGCTATGTTTTATGGGCACGCTCCACGGTTTGTATTTCCCAGCGGATTTCCGAACTATATTCCGCACAGTTTCACGCGGGAACTATTTCGATTTGTATAAATATCGAATATATTATACGAATGGAATATATCTGATGTTGACGAGGATATATAGAAGTTGGGTTTGCAAAAATTTTCATACAGTAAAAATTCTCTTTTTTAGGTGGTTTCTCAAATCCAATAAGGAACCCTTATAATTTTATCGTATGACTATGTTGATATCTAGTTTTATATCGTTGCTGTAGTAAAGAAGCTTTAAAGGTTAAATTGAGCACAGTTATTAAAGATAGTACCCGTGAATGCTACGCCATTTTAATACGAATATTTTTTATGTTCATTTTTGAACAAAAATCTCGTAATTATCCGAAGTGAAAAAAAAAATTATGACTCACTTTTTTATATAATATATTTACATTATATTTACATTGCAGAAAAATAAGCCTCCTTATCGGTTTAGAGTCAGCATTGTTGATGAAAATCATTGTCTCTATTTCAGTTTGTTCTTATACAGTTTAAATCAATTAAATAGATAGATAGACACTTTATTGCACACAAATATTAAAGAAACTACAAGGCGGTCTTATTGCTTAAGCAATCTCTTCCAGACAACCCGTGAGAAAAAGAAGTAAAAGAAGTATAGACGAGGGTAAAGGCGCAATATTTAAATATAATATAAATTATTAGAAGCTGTGATAGCGTAGTGGTTAGGGCGTCAGCCTCTTAATCAGAGGTCGGCGGTTTGAATCCGGGCACGCACCTCTAACTTTTCGGAGTCGCGAAAACGCACATCGTTTTTAAACAATTAAAATATCACTTGCTTCAACGGTGCAGGAAAACATCGTGAGGAAACCTGCACGCTTGAGAGTTCTCCATAATGTTCTCAAAGGCGTGTGAAGTCTGCCAATCCGCACAAGGCCAGCGTGGTGGACTATGGCCAAAACTCTTCTCATATTGGGGGGAGACCCGTGCTCTGTAGTGAGCCAGTAATGGGTTGATCATGATAATGATGATGAATATAAATCATCAATAAATATAATATATAAATATTAATAAAATGAACATAGGTTGTAATAAAGTGTGGCTACTAACTCCACTAAAATTAATTGACGGTGGTATAGTAAGCTAAAATATTGACAGTCATTTTCAACACTAACAATATTTTAGCTTACTATAATCTAAACAATTAAAGATTGAAATTTATTATGATACATCATAACACATAAGTTATTCCTATCGCGTGCTTGTTTTCACTACTCTGGTAAAAACTAATTACTATGTTTTTAATTTTACAGTAAGTAGTTTTGTTTATGAAGACAATAACAACTGCGCAACAACACGAGGTCAATAAGTAGAAGCGGGAGTAACTTTGCCATGTTTACAATGAAAATTTAGCTTAATTTACTGTAATCAGCGCAAAACGCTCCGAATGCCCACTCTTATTCGGAATTCTTTGTAATTCGAACGAACTGGGGTTAAGATTGAAGAAATCTAAGAAAGAGTTATGCCAGTTTTACGCGGATCAATACAAATAAAGGTTAATTTTCATTGAAGAAATTCATAGAAGACTGTTTAAGACGTTCGCCTCCTAATCAGAGGTCGGGTGATCGATCCCAGGCACGCACTCTAACTTTTCGGAGTTATATGCGTTTTTGAGCAATTAAAATATCACTTGCTTCAACGGTGAAGGAAAACATCGTGAGTAAACCTGCGTGCCTGAGAGTTCTCTATTGTTTTCAAAGGCGTGTGAAGTCTGCCAATACGCACATGCTGGCCATGTGCACGTGGTGGACTATAGCCAAACCCTTCTTATATTGAGAGGAGACCCGTTCTCTGTAGTGCAGTGTAGTGAGCCGGCAATGGGTTGATCAGGATAATTATTGAATATATATTATTAATGAAAAACAATTAACACGAAATTTAGAACGATGATAAGAGTACATCCATTTAGAGCTGCAATATTTGTTACTAAGTAGACGAAGGACTTTCAGATTGGCGTCGCATCGTTGGTGAATAATTGTTGCTAATTGAGTTCCACCTGACCGGGGGGAAGTGGGCGGGCATCTGGGGACAAGTGAACGCTAGAACGGACGTGACTAACTAACGGGCCTGATTTTAATTACATTTCGCATACCTATGTCCTACATAAATTCTGATTTGCTTGAAGGGATGAAACTCCCATATGCATATGTGCATATGCATATCTTATAGAGCAGGTGCCAAATCGGGGAGTGTATAGCGCTTGAGTAAATAGCGCTTCAAATTTTTTGAAAAGATCTTTAGGTTTCATCTATGAATTCATTAAGCCTTTAATATCTTTTAGTTTATCATCTTTAACAACCACCGTTAAGCAGTTTTTTTTTCGGACTGTATATTAGCTGTGCTAACCCTATTGGTTGCCACAGCGTAACCGGGCTGTTTGGCGAGCTTCGGAAGGAGCTCTGCCAGAAGAAATTTTGAGCCCTAGAGCTCGAAGAAACTATGGGTAACGTCTGCATAAGGGTGCCTCCTTTGAGGCCGAACCTCGGCTCAGGCGACGTTTGGGATAACGGGGGGGTTGGACGGTAGTCGTGACTTGCAACTATAAAACACTGCGTTTTATAGTTGCAAGTACGTACGCTGCAGTCTTTTAAAGTGGAAAGTCCTGAGTACGATTCGAGTCTGGTCTAGCGAGAGTATCAGCCGGGACTGGTTACCACCCATCTATTAAAAATGGCGATATGCGCCAAGAGATCAAGTTTGAGTAAGTTAAGTTCCAATAAGATGCCTCCTAACAAAAAAGTTGGTCAACCAAGCATTTACTAACTTCGCAGTATATTTTCATTAAATATATCATTCAAATATACCTATTTAGGTACACATAATAATTGATGCGGTGATAGCCCAGTGGTTAGGGCGTCAGCCTCCTAATCAGAGGTCGGCGGTTCGAATCCGGGCACGCACCTATAACTTTTAAGAGTTATGTGCGTTTTTAAGTAATTAAAATATCACTTGCTACAACGGTGAAGGAAAACATCGTGAGGAAACCTGCACGCCTGAGAGTTCTCCATAATGTCCTCAAAGGCGTGTGAAGTCTGCCAATCCGCACATGGCCAGCGTGGTGGACTATGGCCAAACCCTTCTCATATTAAGAGGAGACCCGTGCTCTGTAGTGAGCCGGTAATGGGTTGATCATGAGGTACACATAGGTGTATCAGCTAGTAAAATATACTTCGAGGTCGGACAACTTGGTGACCTTTATACAGTAAATGAGAAATGTATATAATTATGTCTTTAAACATTCGTCAATTTCAATCAAGATATTGGATTTAGCAACTCTGCAGTATCAAATAATAAAATCCGGTCCACGAATTTTGCCCTCTCAAATCCATCCAATCTCCATTCTATTTGTACAGTCTTTGTAATTGAGATGGTCGACATAATTTTGGGGAGGAGGGGAAGTAAACGCTTTAATGAACGTGAATAAACAACGGGACTGATTTTAATCGTATTACATATATCTATCCAACTTTTTTGCCTAACTAAAACCCGACTATTTAACGGAAATATTACTTTGGAAAACTGAACGACAGAGTTGCTCTAGTCAAACTTTGAAATTGACTATAATATGTTCATGATAAGAAAGGCTACCCTAAATAAGGAAGGCTTGACGGCTTAGAAACCTGGAAGTGGATCCCGCCGTTTTTCTGAATCCGGGTTGGTGTTGGGAATTTTTAACTATGATATTCACATATCTTTCAATGGCCTGACATTAGACTCCATGAATTCGTTATGATTAGCTAAATTCCTAACTACTAGTTTGAAGGGGCAGTTATAATCCATCCTAACTACTAGACCGATTTATAATCTTTAAATGACATTAAAAAAGCATTCAAAATACATAAATCCACGTCATGGATCGCAAACAACCATCCGTGCGATCGAGCTCAAGTGTGGTTTTGAAATTTACATAGTAACATGTGGATCAACGTTTTATCGTACGCTCTATTAGTTTGTATTTCCCAACGGATTCTTCAACTGTATTCGGCAGTTTTCGATAGGCCTATATAGAATTAAGTAAACAACGATGGAAACGTTCGAAATCTTCTCTACTTCGGCTTTTAGCCTCTACCTTAACCGTTTAAAAGGTAGACTGAAAGCAGAAAGATTATCCCAAAATCCACCCTTAAGCCGATAAAGGCATTGGAATATTCAACATGGAAATCTACAATTTGGGAATACAATGGCTCACAATAATAAAAGTTTTAACAAATCCTATATGTTTAAAGCAAGTCTGTGATTTTAAAACAAAGTTTATCAAAATAATTTTCAGCGAGCAAATTGCAAGGGAGTTTTTTTTTATTCCACCACAAGTTAACCTTAGACGGCAATCTCACCTGGTGTGGTAATGCAATGTATTCTACCATGCCCCTAATAGGTTAGCCTGCTAGGTTAGGTTAAGTTAGGAAATCTAAATCGGTTGGCGACACGTAGAACATTTAAATCTACATAATTTCTTCTTCTTAGACCGGGGCGCGTTTGGAACCCTCACATAGCTTTAGTTTTAAGTTTACGAATGTAGTTACACCATCAAATCACTACTATGTAAATTATTGACGCGTCAAAAGCACCATTTAAAAGACTTTGAATAAAGATTATTTGAATTTGAATTTTTGACATATAAAACATATCAGCGTTGTTTAACTCTTGTAAATGTTGGATAAAGCTTTGTAAAAGAAAATGTTCAAATTCGAAAATATTTATATGTAGTCCTTTGTAACCTCACTTACTAATTGACACTAATATAAGCTCAAATGTGTCGAAATAAACTTATTAAGCAAATTTTGCTATTAACCAGTAAGCTTGTTTCTTCGAGATAGACATAGGCTACCATGAGACTAATTCTTAATCCCTGGTGTCACTAATATCTTTACATGTGAGGCAGTCTGTAATTTCTAAATGGAGATTGAGATAAATACTGCAGCGTTATTGAACGGAGTGCAATCGCCCTTTCAAAACATTACAAAAAATCAATTTAATTATGATTGCATTGATTTTTATATTTTAATTTCAACCTAAAACAACATCAAGAATGCCTGATGAACCACTTTAATATAGGCCTAGTATACAAAAAATGAAAATGAAAAAAAGCTGTGATAGCCTAGTGGTTAGGTCGTCTGCCTCCTAATAAAAGGTCGGAGGTTCGAACCCGGGCACGCAACTCTAACTTTTCGGAGTTATGTGCGTTTTTAAGCGATTAAAATATCACTTGCTTCAACGGTGAAGGAAAACATCGTGAGGAAACCTGCACGCCTGAGAGTTCTCCATAATGTTCTCAAAAGCGTGTGAAGTCTACTAATCCACACATGGCCAGCGTGGTGAACTATGGCCAAACCCTTCTCATATTAAGAGGAGACCCGAGCTCTGTATTGAGCCGATAATGGGTTGATCATGATGATGATGATACAAAAAAATGTATTTGTTGTACATGAATCATTCGAAATTCAACGCGTAGTATGGTCGAAAATGTTTTAGTTTCGCGCTAACGCAGTGGCAAGAATCATATAAATAATATTGATATTTTTAATACCCTCGGCCCGTAACTGCGGAGTTCACAGCTGCGGTATTGATCCGATTATTTGTGGATGCTAAGCCGGGCGGCCCGTCTGTGACCTCACACTTTACCGACTGAAATAAACTACCAGGTACTGCAATAAAATAGGGATTTGCGTAGCATAGATTATATTACGTCAGCTAGCAAATCTCTTATATCCGAAAATAACGATAGGGTATAAGGTATCGTATATGGCGAGACTTCGTATGTATATGGCGGGCGCGGTTTATCACGCTTTTCTTGAATTAATGTTAGCTAATTTTGGCAGGGACTGGTGTTGTTTGTGTCGTGGACAGTTTTGGTGTCGTTTGTGTAATGGCTAGTTTTCTGAATGGTTAATAGGTATTGATTTGTGATAGGTTTGAGGGATCCGCGTCTGCAGAGTGCGAAGTTTCCCGCCATTTCTCCCTAACTTTACATTGCTATAAACTTGACATTGGCTAATCTGTGCAAAGCCATAAAAAGAGAGAACTAACAAAATAATAAACTTGACATTGGCTAATCTGTGTAAAGCCATAAAACGAAGAAAAAAAAGGTATCTGCTTATTGGTTATTGCTTGGCTTGTAAATTATTAAATAACCTCCGTCATCTTTCTGTTTCTATCTGTTCTTGTTATTAATGAAACTTTAAGCTTATTCACACCTATTAATTTGAAGGCTCTATGAATCAATCACCTCATATTATCTACAGTTTACAATAACTTTTTTTACTGAACCAATATTACCACGCTATTATTTACCTCAATTTAGCTTCAATAGAGTTATGAGTAGTTAATCATTACTAATATTATAAATGTGAATGTAGGGATGTTTGTTACGTTTTCACGCAAAAACTATTCAACCGATCGTCATGAAACTTTGTTCACATATTCTTGGAGGTATTAGAAGTAGGATACGTTTTTATTAAAAAATATATATTTTTGTTAAGAAAGATAAAAATAATGGTTTGTTAAAATATATTTGTCATATTGATTCATTTCTATTGTAATGATCCGAAGTCGCGAGTAATAGCAGGTATAATATACTTTTTTAACCAATGAGTTGTTATTGGCTAGTAATACAAGGTATTGACTGAATAACGTAACTTATCTCGATTTCCTTTAGGGATGTAAACTTTTTTTCTAAACTTAAACTTTACGTAAACATCAGCTTAGGAAAAAATATAATATAAACTCAACGCCGGAGGCGTATTTAAATCGGCTTTTAAATTAAGAATTTTAATTATTTACTTGATAATGTAAAATATAACGTCGAAGTATTCAGTGTAGGTTTGTTGAATATATTCGTGTAATCTAGAATCACCCCTTTTATATCTCTTCCCCAAAGCAGTTATCACGAATCATTTTAATAACAACATCTATGTTGGACTGGTGTTAAGATTTACGATTTTATTCAATTCATCGTCCCAGTAATTTACGGGGAGCCGAGATCCATTAAGTGCTTAAGTGCCTCTCGAGCACGAAATTGGGAATGATAATGGAAATGGGTGCCATACTATGGTAATATAGGGCTTTATGTAGAATGGACCAATTCATGCGAAATTTCACACCCCTTTCCTACGACATTCGTCTACAAAGGCACTTCAAACATGTCTTTTACGATCCACAATTCTTGCGTATTCATATGATGCATACCCGCATGTCGTCTAGGAAAATACCGTTAGACAAAAATCTAGACATTGCATCCCACGTGGATTAAAAAAAAACGAGAAACTAAAGACGTGGTGCATACGTCTTGCAAATCCGTATTTCATTTCCATTTGTTCGTAAATTGATCGGTAATTTTTGCAATCTGGGTTTCAACGCGAATTTGGCCATGCACTCCCGTGTTTTTCTATCGACTGTCAATTTTTATTTATCTGTGGAAAAAAAATACACCATGCCCACTCCTTTGCATCAATACGCTGGCCTTTATATAATAAAGACATTAACTATTGGCAGCTATTTAGTGCACGGTCTGTCTAGTCAAATCAAACAACATATTGCCTACCTTTTGATGATGACGTTTTTACTCAGAATATAGAACTGTCAATTACCATAGACTTCCCAACTTCGTGGTTGAAACATTAATGCAAATGCTAAGCACACCGGAATATAAAATTCAAGGCTGGTGTTTATTTAGCGGCTAAGTCTAGCTATCATCATGATCAACCCATTATAGGCTCACTACAGAGCACGGGTCTCCTCTCAATATGAGAAGGGTTTGGCCATAGTCCACCACGCTGGCCATGTGCGGCACAGCCCGGTTACGCTGTGGCAACCAATAGGGTTTGTACAGCTAATAGACAGTCCGAAAAAAAAAACATGTGCGGATGGGCAGACTTCACACGCCTTTGAGAACATTATGGAGAACTCTCAGGCATGCAGGTTTCCTCACGATGTTTTTCCTTCACCGTCGAAGCAAGTGATATTTTAATTGCTTAAAAAACGCACGTAACTCCGAAAAGTTAGAGGTGCGTGCCCGGATTCGAACCGCCGACTTCTGATTAGGAGGCTGACGCCCTAACCACTAGGCTATCACCGCTTCAGGAATATTGTTTTGTAAATATTTCACACCGCATCTTCGTATAAAATAGTTTTAAAGTCATTTAAATAACATATAATAATAAGATGAATCTGTGATAACCTAGTGTTTAGGACGTCAGCATCCTAATCAGAGGTCGGGGGTTCGAACCCTGCACACCTATAACTTTTCGGAGTTAAACAATTAAAATATCACTTGCTTCAACGGTGAAGGAAAACATCTAAAGGAAACCTGCACGCCTTTGAGTTCTCATAATGTTCTATGAGCGTGTGAAGTCTGCCAATCCGTACATGGCTAGCTTGGTGGACTATGGCCAAACCCTTCTTATATTGAGAGAGACCCATGCTTTGTAGTGAGCCGGATCATGAATATGATGAAGATTGTAATGTCGATTAGTGAATGGCAAAGCCTTTGATGCCATGGTTGTTTTTATGTAACTATCTGTCCCCTTATTGTTCAATTGCTGACAGTTGCTAAGATTGGCTAACTGCCTTCTCTATAGCAAATTTGTGACGACATTACAACCGGCGCATTAACTGTTATTATAGACCTTTTAAGTTGCTTTACTGTGTTAATGAATTTAATTGAATTGAATTTTAAATTAATTTAATTGTATGTTTTAAAATTGTTTTATTGTGAATTTTGTAATAATTGTAAGTTTTTAATTAAAAAGCAAAAAAGGTCTCTTTTACTGAAAGAGGACACCCGTGATAATAAAAAAAAAAACCGGTGCATTAAATTTTGTAGCAAGCTACTTGACCCAAATCTATTAGCCACTGTCAGAAATTTAAAAGCTTTCGGATCGACGTTGTATTCTCAACTTAATAAGCACTTTAAAAATAACTATGAAAACAGAAATTCAATGCTCATCTCTCAGCTAAAAAGAAATACAGGTGCTTAATTTAATGCTTCGATTAACAATAAGCATTTTGAAATTCGAGTAAAATTTGCATTTAGTTCGCGTCGAAATGAAAATATAGATTTTCACTGACTAACCAACCCTCTCTGGAAACGTTACAGTTCGGATATTGTTACGAAGTCATTCATCATTTCTAGTTTCATAACATTTCGTTTGTGATGCTGTAGGAAAACTCTTGCGAAAATATTTATTGGTTCTGGGTTACTAACTCGATAGAAATGGAAATAGCCATTCTCATTTGTAACTCTGGCACAATATAGAAGTTTCAATTTCTCTTCACCGGGTATAAATGGGGTAAGTTAGGAACACAATCGGTTTTATATGACGATCGGTCATTAGAGACACTACGTAGAATGTGTGAAGCTGTTATATTATGGCAATGAAAAATTCACGACTTCCTAATTTTTAAGCTTTGCGACACTCATGTTTATTTTGTCTTCTCGTGAAGTGTTTAAACAAATTCGTAATAATAAGAAGCATTGTTCTGTACCTAAGCACTTTTACCTAACCTAACCTAACCTAACAGGTTAGCCCGCTACCATCTGCATCATCACTTACCACCAGGTGAGATTACCGTCAAGGGCTAACTTGTAATGAATAAAAATTAACAGCTACTTTCGTTGGACCATTGAGATCTGCTTTTGATAAACAAAGTTTTTTTTCTCTGAGATAAATCCCGTGTCACGCGCAGATGTGTTGAACAAAGAACTTAATTTGATACGACTAAGCCGGCCTAAAAGTTTAGTTGCCCATTTAGCAATTAGTTCTGTACCGGAAAGTGACGACTTTATGTCAGCATCGGGTTCAAAGGGATTTGGATTAGTTCCAAATTGGTCAACAGTGTACTTACCTTAATTTATTTTGAGCTCACTTTTGGCCGTAACTTTGTACACGTGGATTTTAGGTTTTAGATTAAGGAATCGTAAATTATTCTATTCAATTCAATTCAAATAATCTTTATTCAAAGAGTCGTTAAAAAGGCCCTTTTTATGCGTCAATAATTTACATACTAGTGATTTGATGGTGATAACTACATTCGTAAACTTAAAACTAAAGCTATAAGGGTTCCAAACGCGCCCCGGTCTAAGAAGAAACCCAGAACAAACTTAGTCAGGTAAATTTTCTTTTAGTTATCAACACTATATATGCCACTTAAAATTATAGTAAGAATCTTAAAAACTATTATATATGGAGCCTTCAAATGTTTATGCCTCAATGGGGCAGTAAAAGGCTGTTGTTGATAATGATGATTATTAGTATTCTCTTTCATTTGTTTATTGTATCTATCATCATCAAAATTTTAATAATGTTAAAAAAGTTTATAAAAACTAACATTGTAAAAATTTATACGATAATAATTTTGCCTTCTTATGGGGCAAGTCCAAAGCAACCAGCGGTTCGTATTGTAGGGCTTCAGAAGGAGATACCTTCTCACTATACTCGCCTCCTCAAGTAATATAACCGGTACCTTAATCCAACAGCCAAGCGAATCTTCTTTAGGTGGTATTTGTAGTTTGTTGTTATGACCGAACCGAATATCTGTACAATTTTAGTATTATTATTAAAGCACAGCATTCCAACAATTGTAAGACATTATTAATTTAAACGGTATGTATTTTAAGTTAACAAATAAAACCACGAACTGAGAGGTTCTAAGTTCGTAGTTTTAATTTAGTCTCAGTCCCTTTTTTTAAATCGGTATGAAAGTTATGTTTGCCACGTGATTAAGTATTCACCACCTCTTTCGGGGAACCAAGTTCATATACACGTCAAATTTTTTCAGATAAACAAAACGCACATAGCGTTTAGATTATATTTAAATTAAATATCACTTGCTTTTACGGCAAAGGAAACTTGCGTGCCTGAGAGATCTCCACAACGTTTTCAAAGGCGTGTGAAGTCTACCAATCCGCTCTTGATCAGCGTGCTGGTTATGGCTAAAACCCGTGTAATGGTGAGAGGAGACCTGTGCCTTGTAGTAGGCCGGTAATGATTTGACAACGATGAAAATGATAATGATGATGATAATTATGTAGTACAGAATTATTAAATTAAATTTACAAAATTTGAATTTGAAAATTATTAATAAATATATTTGAAGATGATATGCAAATGATGATGATGCAAATAGAGTATAAATAAGTAACCCCTGTTTTACCCCCTTAGGGGTGGAATTTCCAAATATCCTTTCTTAGCTGACATCTGTTAACTATCAACTACCTACTTGCTAAATTATAACTTTATACGTACAATAGTTTTTGACATCTCGTGTTTAACAGTAAGTATGTAAGTAAATGACCTTTCGCTTTTATATATATCTTAATATAAAGAGAATCACACTAATAAAATCAAATTATAAAAAAGTCCACCTGAATATTCCTTTAAAAAACTAGATAAACCAATTTACATAAACGCTCGCTAAGTTTAGATCAATTTTATACGGCATACGAGAAATGGATACCTATTGAGGTATAGGATATTGTAACCGAAGGTTATACGACTGTACTTCGGCCTTCTCGGGGTTGTTGTTTGCATTTTTATGATGATTGCTTGGTTTCCGATACAGTTCAGTAAATTGAAGACCTTTAGGAATGGACCGACACTTTCATTATGTAACAGTCGGGTTTGAAACTTTTGTTTCTTTTCCATTTCCAATTTCCGATATTAGATATTAATATATTTTTTTCCAGCGAAAGTTTAACGAAAATAGCTTTAGTAACATGGATAACATAGTATTATTGAGATGAAAGCTGCCAATTTTATTAATGTTTATGTTTTTTCGTTATTAAATATTTTACTATGGAGCCTAGCTTACAAACTCAAATAACATCTACGCATAAAACCTGTATTAATAAATTTATATGTAATTGTAAAGTAATGTAAGACCAAAATTGTCTAAAATGTAAGAATTACGAGATATGAGTCATGAAAGTTTTGCTGGTTGTTTGTGATGAAAAAAAATAAGGATTGGCTTTGAAATATTGTTTGATGGCAATCCATTACTCAACAAGAGATCAGCCATCAAAGCCAATTTATGAGACATTTTCAATATTTAGAGACTTTTACCAGAGTCTTAAGACTGTGAGATCGAAAGTTTATTATGTATTGCTACGTTTTGTGATCGGTGTTACTTTTTTTTTTAATCCACTACAAGTTAGCCCTTGACGGCAATCTCACCTGATGGTAAGTGATGATGTAGTCAAGATGGTAGCGGGCTAACCTGTTAGGGGTATGGAAAACCCATACTCCTAATTGGTTTCTACACGACATCGTGCCGGAACGCTAAATCGCTTGGCGACACGTCTTTGTCGGTATAATATAAAGAAACTATAACTTGAATATAAAGAAACGTATGCAAACATATTGTTACGCATTGATGAATATAATTAAAAGGGTCATAATACTAACGTTTTGAATTTCGTGATTAGATCAGATTCAGGCACGCTGATACATAAACGCCGATCGACCGCGCGTTTGTATTGTTATCGCCGTTCATAAATCAGCTTTGCGAGAATCCACACAGATTTAGAAAGTTGATCAAATTCACATTGTATTCATGTGGTTATTGTTACACATTATATATAAGAGACAATATAACTGTGCCAGAGTAAGCTTCGCGAGAACTTGCGACGTGATTCCCGACGCGCATTCTTTCGATGTTACGTCCCGTTTGTCGACGGCACTTTAGGAATTTACAGGAACGCTTCCCGTCTTATCAATAACAGCTGTGCGCAAATCTTCAGTGCAAATACGTTCAATAAAGTCGTCAAAGGAACGCATTCACTGGGAAAGAAGGCGCATTGTCCCACGAAATCGCATCACGGCAACTCGCATCGCTATTTATGGTATTTCAAACGATAGTTACGCCCGCATCTTTGTGCTTAACAAAGAATTACATATACAGTCTGAGACTCGGTTGGGAACAACAGAAACGGATCCTCGAATTTTTGTAACGTGAAGCCGCTTTTGAGACAAGAAGACAACACGCACGTAAACAAAGGATGTTCACTCTGCGAGGCACTCTGTTCGCTACTCATGAGGGTGCCGACTTTCAAGCACCACTTGTTAGCTTTGTATACCGTTGACTTCACAATAGTCTAAGAGGAGGCTGCCTGGACAGGAAGTGATATTTATAAACGAATAAATCTAATTAGTATGACGAGTTAAGGCCGTCCGAGTTGTTTTTAGTAAGAGTGGCGTCACGATCTTGTTTACTTTCGCTCATAGTAATTAAAACCACAACTTGAGGGATTCACACTTTTATTGCGACAATAACTAAGAGGTTCGAACGGTCCGACGTCTCGAGCGTGAATGCCACGAAAGGCATCGACGGCCCGTATTTATAGCAAAGCATGCTTGTAAAAATTTGATTACTACCGTCAAAATTGTGTTATTAGTGATTTAAAGAGTTCAAATGTGGGTAATTATTGAATTCTTGAAGTTCTTGGCGCCGCTGAATGAAGTTAATAACTCCTTCGCGCCGACAAGTAATCTAACAGCGTTATTAATGACTAGCTGGTGCCCGTAACTTTGTCTGCGCAGGATTAGTATTTCAAGAAGCTTATATTAGCGTAGAAAAGAACTATCATTATGACATTAAAATTATCACGCAGATGGTAGATTTTTCCTACTTACTTGACCCTTATCGTCACATTTGGGACAATTCACACAATATCTTTATAAATTGTAACCTATGTGCTTTTCTAATGTATAATATATTATTGGGAAGTTTCATAAAAATCCATACAGTAGATTTTACGTGAAAGAGTAACAAACATCCATCCATCCTTACAAACTTTTGCGTTTATAATATTAGTAGGATGTGTGCTTTATGTCGAAGACTCTACGAAAATGTACTATATAAATGTTTTTTTAAATCTCATATTACATTTATAAAATTGTTTACCTTATAAAATATTATAAATAATAAACGTAATATAAGTATTAGAAGTAAAAATTTAATACTACCCGTATTAGTACTACTCTTGGGGAGTGCTCTTAGTAAAACCTTAATTTTACGACATAATCCTGTACTCGACGACTCCACAGTTGACGTTCCTCGACAAACAGTAATTAATAATTATACTTGAAATGAAAAAAATATTTTACCAAAGGCAGAAAAGGTACGCTTAGGAAATATTTCTTAAAGGATTTCTTAAGAGAAAATCTCCTCCACAGTCGAAAAGGTTATGAATAATATTAGCTTGACGCAAGTATTTTTTAGCTGAGAGTACTGAGTTTTACATAATGTTACAAATTTTATTACAGTGCTCTAATGCAATTAATAAATTATTGCTACTTAGTAATGCTAAGTGGAAGACCATTTTGATTTGTATTTTTTTGGAAAATAACTCAATACAGGCTTTTTTTTTACTATCTAATTATATATAGATTTTTAAAAAACCTCCGACCGCAATGACCCAAACTTTTTCATTGCGTAATCATAAAAAATCTAAAGCCTGTTGACTATATAAAACTTAACGCGGCACCAAAATCGCTACAATAGATTTAACAAAAAAATTGAGCACAATTATATAAGCTGTGATAGCTTAGCCTTAGTGGTTAGGACGTCAGCCTCCAAATCAGAGGTCAACTTTTCGAAGTAATGTGCGTTTTTAAGCGATTAAAATATCACTTGCTTTAACGGTGAAGGAAAACATCGTGAGGAAACCTGCATGCCTGAGAGTTCTCCATAATGTTCTTAAAGGCGTGTGAAGTCTACCAATCCGCACATGGCCAGCGTGATGGACTATGGCCAACCCCTTCTCATATTGAGAGGAGGCCCGTGCTCTGTAGTGAGCCGAGAATGGATTAATCATGATAATGACAATTAAATAATAATAGAAACTTTTATCTTAATCATTGCTTTTATAACGTATGATTAGCCAGGCACGTCCATATTTCAAATGCCGTACATTTCTGCTAGCGCAGCACAAATGTACGGCAATGTAGGCAACCAATATTGTTTTGTACTTGTAACATTACGTGCAACTCGTTTATATTTTTTGCTCTCGTACAACACACAGGCAATCGGGGCCAGCTCATAGTGGCTTCGAGTGGGAATATTTATTTATAGTCCGTAAAAATATTAAAAATTTAAAGGAAAAACTCGACCGTAACAATTTATATCTGTACAAATTGCAGTGGAGTTTACTAGGCTGTAAAAAATAAGCGATTAATTATAGTAAATAACGGAATAAATTTTTGGAGATAGCTCTGAATAAGTTCTAAGTTTTTATAAACCTAGGCTCGTAAAAATCTGTTATATTCAAAGGAAATAATTATTAGCGATAAAAAAAGGTTGGGTTATATTAGGATTAATTGACTGTGAACTGGTGATAACAAAAAAATATAAACACGCAGCTAAATTTCACCAGGGCGTGTTTGTATCCTCATAACTTGAGTTTTTTGTTTTTCAGTTAAAGAATTAGTTAGCACCATAAAAAATGCAATAATTAATATAAATGAGCGTTTCATACGTGTATTGTATAGACTTTTCAAATTGTGAGGTTTTTCTCCCGTATAAAATGTCACTTTCCATGAAACCTTGGGTATTTTATGGCCATTAGTTCTCTATTACAATGTAATTGAAGTACATTTTTTACGGTCGCTGTTATTATAAAGATCTATAAAACTGAAAAAAACAAATACCTAATGTGTACTAATTTAATAAATAATCATGACTTCGTTAATCGGCCCGATAATGCCGCCTACTTTTGTCAACGCAAACGTCTAACACAACCGCCTTCCTAATTAATAGATTGAAGCTTGCAATCATGCATCACTGCAACGCAGTCACACCTGGTGTTAAGAGAAGATGCAGCCTAAAATGAAGCATTTTAGATTACCTAGAAGATCAACGAATCACAATTTGTTCACATAGTACGAGTACCTTCATAGTTATAATAAAGTAGTAAAATTAAAACTGGGCCGCATACATTTTAATAACAAGTGTATGAATATTCCAAATTTAGAAATAAGTTCATTAAATTGTACAAAAATAAATAAGTTATAATTAGATGCCAATTTACTCTTGATGAAGAGGTAATCTCATTAGGTTGTAGGTTCAGGTAAGTATAGGTAGGTAGTGGAGATACCGTATACTGATGGGGATACCCAGATCATTGCGTTACCTAACAGGAGCTAAGAAGCAAAGCGCTTCCCACGTATCCACGGGATATTGACTCCGTAAGGACGTAGATCTCTACAATACGTTTCTGTAGTACAAAGGTGTAAAGGTCACCAGATCAAATGGTTCTTGAGTACATTCCCCGAAGTTCGAATGTTAGGCAATTTATACACTGCGTTAGTGCATAAATTATGAAACATTTCTCAGAATAAAAACGTCTGGAATGAACCAATATTGTGTTCTTTTTTGTGGGGTCGGCACAACACGTCTTCTTCTTCCACTCACTTCTATCAGCCGTCACCTCAGTACCCACACCTTTTACCCGCATATCCTCTTTTACACAATCCATCCATGTCTCCTTTGGTCTTCCTCGACTCTTTTGCTCTTCCACGTTCATATATATACATGCATTCTTTTGGTGACATCACTTTCTTTCCTCCGCATTATATGACCGTACAACGCTAGCCGGTTACTCCTCATTTTTTCTGTCACTGGCGCTACTTTTAGACTTTCCCTTACATATTCATTGCTTATCTTATAAAAAAGCGGTTGCTGATAGATATACTAGGGCGGAACCCTCTAGCAACGTAGTGACGAAGAGCTGTTCATCAGAGCATACATGATTTTGAACAGAGGCGTCTTGAAAACCTAGACGCCGAAGGCCAGCTCCAAAAATCCCTGCCTAAGCCCTCCTACAATTACACCTACAATGCGCAAGGACAACTTTACTGCGCTACTTGTGACCGCGTGTTCAAGGCTAAGTTTGTTTTCGCGAGTCATATACGAGCACATGATCGAAACCAAGCTGCCAGTATTTGCCAGGGTGTCGCCGTCGACGGAAACGTCTAGGAGGACATCATCATCATCATCATGGCCGGCTCTTTACGTCGTGTCATACAAAGACGTAAGCGCCTCGCAGTGTCGGCTGAATATTTTCAATTTCAGTAAGAAGCAACCGCAAAATGATTATGTTAATAAGCAGCAGCTTCCGCACCAGTCGGCAACGTGCTAATTAAAACTCATCAAGGAGTCTCGTCGCGTCTTCCACTCGCCTTGTGTATTACATTACTTACGCGCCGCTCGTTGACGGGACTTTCTTTGTGCCTTGCTAAGTATGTTCCCAGTCCCTGAACATATATGTTGAACAGAAGACAGAAGTTCTACTATAGTGGAAAGGATTATGTAAATGATAAACAAGCGTGGGTGTGAAATATTGCTCTAATAAGATAGCTGTTAATATAATTTTAAGTGGCATGTGAGATGGTGATAACAAAAAGAAAATTTACCTGACTAAGTTTGTTGTGGGCTTCTTCTTAGACCGGGGCGCGTTTATAACCGTCATAGTTTTAGTTTTAAGTTTACGAATGTAGTTATCACCATCAAATCACTACTATATAATTATTGACACGTCAAAAGTGCCTTTTAAAGGACTATTTGAATAAAGATTATTTGTTTTTTTTTAAACACTGACTTGTAAAATACCCTACGTTGTTTCTCAGCTCACTCTTCAAGGTCATTAATTTTTAGTATGCAGAACTGAATGACAACCTTCGTAGCGCAGAACGTGCGTCAAAACCATGGGTCATGGGTTCGATTCTCGGCTCGAATCTGGTCTGGTGGGAGGCTTCGGCCGTGGTTAGGGACCACCCTACCGACAAAGACGTGTCGCCAAGCGATTTAGCGTTCCGGCACGATGTCGCGTGGAAACCAATTAGGAGTGTAGGTTTACCATACCCCTAACAGGTTAGCCCACTACCATCCAAGACTGCATCATCACTTACCAAGAGATTAGATAGCCGTCAAGGGCTAACTTGTAGCGTATAAAAAGAAAAAATAAAAAACATAACTTTACGTTTGAAATTAAATCCATAACAATTGGAATTAGGAGTTTGATCGTGCTGGGGACGCAACTCAGACTTCTAGGGATATATGTGCGTTTTAAATTTAATCAATTTAAAACTAAATATTACCAGTGATGAGCTACCACCAATACTAAAATAGCTTAGCTTTGCTGGAACCTTTTCCACTACAGCGATAAATTATTTTCTATATCCAGCACATTTCTTGTAAAAGGTATTTGAATAAATACCTTATAGGCTTCAACGAGTGACAGAAAAAATATATACTATCAAATTCTATAATATCATAACTAAAACATATTATTAAAAGGAGTACCTTTACGCAAGGTTCCGAAGACTAACCTTTCTGCTATTTCCTTAAAAAGCCTTATTATTATTAGGACTAGGACCCCACGGACCAAGGGTCTCGACACCGAATGGGACAAAATCATAGCCTGTATATATAGTCTAGACCCCTGTATTTGCATGCTTTAGCTTTTTCTGCCGCTTCACGAGCCGCACCAGCTCTGAAGTTGGTTCCATGTAGATGGAAAGGAGCCAGCGAGTCTGAACTGGTTGCATTCCATTACAGCACCCGGAAAAAGAGATGATGATGTCTTTCTACAAGAGTGTATGTGCATGTGATGATGTACAAGAAACTGGTGACTGCCGAGCCAATGTTGGATCAAGCATGATTAAAAAAGGCCTGTTTACGTCCAAAAATCCAATGAAGTTCCATGACCTATTATAGCGCATTAAACGCTCGCTTGCTGTTTGCCTTTGCCTTACACAAGCACAATATTTCGGCAACAAACGCTATGGTAATTCCGCCTGTCTAGTTAGACATGTCAACTATAGTACGGTACAGCTTCCAAAGTTTGCTTCATTAATAATAACGACATAAACTCCTGACGTCGAGAATTACGTATGTTCCCAATTTGTGTACCTACTATGATTTATTCTTATTTGCAAGGATCACTGAATATTTATTTCTTATGTCTTTGAATAAACAATGTCTTAATAAGAGGAGTAGTAGAAGTGAGCCTAGAGTGAACTGACTTGCGTTTCAAAGATCATCATCATCTAAAGCCACTGGGTATCAATTGAGCCAGTTTTAAGGCTTACTTTTGAGCATAATGTGGCAGACTTACAATGTCTAATTCTGACCAGTTTTTTTACGCGTGACGTTTTGGAACTGCAATATCGGTGTAAATGCGGTAATCACGTTACAGGAACGGTCTTTTTATCAAATTCATAAAATAATAATCATTTTCGATGTATTTCCGAAACTGCTTTACTTCGATCTCGCCAGGACAACTATCTAGTTCTAGTATTTGCAATTGGATTTTATTTTATGCATACATTTATAAAGACGATTCTGGAAGGTTCTTGGACCAAAAATTACCTGTAGGTTTTAAGAGATTGAAAGAAGCCCTTGTATGCCATCAATTCTGCTTTATTTTATGTTTGTCAGTATTTTTTAAGGTTTTGTGTGCGATAAGGTGTTTCTTCTTCTTCTTACTTATTTTTAATAATCGCAGCACGTATGCCATTACTTGTGTTTATAATGAAACTTTACTATTTTATTTTTATTCTACGACCCATGACGGCTTATTTCAATGCACTTGTACTCTGTAAAGCAATTCTCTTTTAATAAAAATGATCGCCAGAGGCAAACAATACCTGTCTGTAGTAGAACGTGAGTATTGCAACAATGGGCGTCTTCTAGCGCGACGACATACCTGCGTCAAGTTAACTGAGCACATAAATCTCGCCAACTTCCGAGGAGATTTCTCTTTAGGGCGCTTCGCTCTAAAGAATTTTTAGAAAACGTGCTTCAACCTCACTTCTTGTTATGGGGCTTTAAATAGGTTCACATTTTTACGAAACTAAAATTTTACTTAAATACTAGTGTTGTGTATAAGCCTTCGATTTACTCGTATTTTAGTTATAATTCGTCACGGACTCCAAAAACGTTTAGTCGAATAGATACGAGTATATGTTATTTTCATCTTAACATTTTTTAAATTTAAATATAGAATTTAAATTCCTAAATCAATGAGGATACCAACACATTGACTGCTTTATCTGTGCAAGAAACTAATAATTTCAACAATCGAAACCAATAATACAAACATAAAAACTAATAAATCAAAAATAGATAAGATGTAATAGACTAGATGTCGTAGTATCTAGTATCTTAATAACTTAGAAAAACATGTTATGATTTAAAGGTAGACAATCCGTTTTATTAAAGAAAATGCGAAAGTGGGTATTATGGGTTTTCCGCTGTATATTTTGATCACAGAGAAACGGTTGTTGTAATTGTTGTGAAAAAAATGTAGGCTACTTTTAAGACAGAAGTTACTTTTTAGAAATGCAGAGTTCCCATATAGCGATCTACTGAGATTAAACAATACAATACACACAATACCCAAAGTATTGTATGTTTTGTGCAGTGTTTCATGGTTCTACTGTAATACTGTATACTATATTTACCAATATCATACTGGAAACTTTGACCCGGCAATACTATATTATAATCACAGAACAACAACTAGCCTCGCTTCATTCCTGCTTTCGGAACTCTCGAATAACTTAGTAATTCAATTTATAGTCAGAATGCAGTACTCTACTGAGGTCGTAGTTTAATATGTTGAACCTCGCTTTTAATATCAACATAATTATAGGAATTGCATTCAATGTCAGAAGTATGGTAAGGATAAGTACTTAAGGTGAATGTTTTCTAATGGTGCTATTTATTTAAAACAGAAAAAGTTGAACATCATGCTTTCGTTCTTTATACCACAGTTTTTTTTTTAAATTTATTATGTGACTGCCTCATAATATGAGAGATGACAGAAGGCCTGTGCCCAGCAATAGAGTATGATGATTTTAAATATAACACTGTTTTGGTAGCCAGACCTGAACCAACAATGAAATTAATAAAGTGATTTTAGTTTTAGATGCACTTTTCTTGGCAATGTTACTCCACGTTATCTCGAATATCCCACATATTCGTTCAAACTAAACTATCCTCGAGTTCACTGTACGCGGTTTGAGTCCAGCCGAAAGGTGCGTACCTCTAACTTCTCGGAGTGATGTGCGTTTTTAAGCAATTAACTTTAACTAAGCAAAATTCAACGATGAAGGAAAACATCGCGAGGAAACCTGCGCGCCTGAGAGTTCTCCATAATGTTCTCAAAGGCGTGTGAAGCCTGCCAATCCACACATGGCTAGCGTGGTGGACTATGGCCAAAGAATGGGGTTGATCATGATGATGATTAAACTGTCCTCAATTAATTTGGGTTAGTCAAGGTGTATCGTTTAGTTGTAAGTGTCTAATAAAGGGTAATTTGCCAGCAAAACCTGGTTATCCAAACGATAATCATCAAAATATCAGAAACGAAAGGATTTAAGCTCGTGTCACTTGTAGCATAAGTCACGGAATCTGTTAAAGGTATGCATTTGAATGAGTTTAGTGGATAATCTAGTTTCAATAGATATTGAAATGCTTTTTCTAAAGTTATATGGTAGTTCGCTATTAACTATTAACTTCAGTTATTGCCATATGAAGAAATGTTATCTATATAAATGGTTTTCTGAATCAATTCGAGAATCATAGTCAAATTTACATGAACTGAATTGTAAACAAAAGATCGGCACATCGTAGTGAATCTCGTAGAAATATAAAATTTTATCTGTTCGAAATTTCGTGGCTTTTAAGTTTTCACCAGATGTCGATTTTGTGAAACTGGGACTCGAGTTTTTGATTGTCACATCACAAAACAATCAAATTCGGTAGATACGAGTATTTATATGAATAATAATATAAAGAAACCGTTTTCTATCTTAACTTGTTGCTAAAACAAAAAACATATAAATACAGATTGAAGATCGAGAGAAATCCGAACTTGTCCATATATTAAATTTCGAAGAGTTTGTTTATTTTAGACTAAAGGAATTATAACACACCGTTTGAACAATCTAATGCAGTTATATTTTTTGTAAGCTTTAAAACATGACGCGATATTTGACTACTATGTCGATGTTTTTTGTGCAAGAGGTTGTATCACCGAAGCTAGAATGCTCCTTCCGCCGGAACTGACTCTGTATGTTTATATCCATTTAATTTCTGAATGCCATTTTTAGAAACGATATACATAAAAATTGCCCACTGCAAGACTTTACTGTCAGATAATTTATGAAATTAAGTACCATTTTTAATGAAGAATATTCTCATTGTGTTTTCTTTGTTTACCAATTTTTTTTGGTGTATGACTAAACAGGATCAAGATGCAGCGATTGCTGCACTAAAAAATTAGAGACTTTTTATATGTTATTTGAAAAACTATTGGAATACTTTTCTAAAAATACATTACTTACCTTGAAAACAGAAGTGATATCTAAAGCACTTGCACTAAAACTTTCCGAGTGGAGGTATCCTTGAGAAGAATCTCCTCGGAAGTGTGAGATTTATGGGCGCAATTATCGTGAGGTATGTATCTATTTCGTTCCTGAGGAACTGACCAATGCCTCCATCTATTTTCACGCGATTTGTTTTTTATTTCTTATTTTACTGTGAAAGGACTATGTACTAGCTATTTATGCTCTCCTAGTAGAACTTAAACAGCTATTAGGTACTTGTATGAACATACGTATGTTATTATTAATTCAATTACTAGTTTAGTTGGCAACTGTAATTACTGTTTATCTGGTGGTAAGTGACGAAGCAAGTCAGAAATGCGCTTACTTCTGGAATGTTCTTGTTTGGTTACGTACAATGAGAAGACGTTTTTTCCAACTTATCATTTATTCCGATCACCGGACAAAGTTGTAATGTAACTACCGACGGATAGGTACACCTTACTGGGAAGGTTTCGACGTGGCTTCTTAACGCGATGATGTACATTTGTATGTAGGTGAGGTGGTATAAGATCAGAACTGAGCTGACTACTAATAATTAAACCTTAGCTGATAATAAACTCGGGAGTTTGAACTGCATAGTATGAGGATAAGTACTGTCAATGTTCATGGGCCGACCACCATTACTTTTGCAGCACTAAAAGAAGTAAGTTACTTATGTTTTCCCGCTCCATGAATAACCCCAGGCTCAGGGGGCTTGGATTTCATTAGTAAGGCAGAGATGCTAGCGTCGAATGAATTATTATCGTGTCGTGTAAGAATTGGTAATATGCCAAGCCGCAATAAAAAAAAACTGATTTATTCCGCAGGAAGGCTAAGAAAACCTGTTGACGGTAAAGGCGTAAAGTTGGCGAAACTATGGTCATAAATTTTGCACTTACCGAAGCGGGAAGTTTCTCTAGAAAGTCTTTAGAGAACTTGTGGTAATCGATGTGGCGCAGAGAATTTGTTTAAAAACTAAAGTATATATTGTTCTTGCGAGAATATAAATAAAATAACAGTAAATTAAAAAAAAATTAAATGGTACCTCGTATGAAAGCAAGTTTAAATATTTAGTTGTTTATTTAATTAACACAACGGCACGATTAGCAGAACAGAACCCGAATTAGGAAAAATGGAATCCTTAAAGGATAACTCCATCTGTCTGTTAAGACCCTTAACCTCGGGAACACGTGAAAGTATTAAGTTGAAATCACACCCTGAATCCTGCAAGAGTCAACAGTCCCACGAAGCTGTGAAACAATTAAACTTCTATGTTAACGTTAAAAAAACGATACTGCCTTTTATGCCGTATAAAATATTTTTTGTCACTTAAGTATATTAGAATTTTTTAGGGTATTTTCTGTTGACCTAGAACCATAAAATTTTGAGAAGTAATATCTAGAAGAAATTACAGGGAAAAATCTGATAACTATGCATTTGTAATTAAATCTTTTAAAATATTTACCTAAAAATTATTACGGTTGGGCAAGTCTAATTCGCACTTGTCCGGTTTTTAATTTCAATTTGAAATACCATTTTAAAATGGCCATTTTATTGATTAATTTGATTTCCTACTTGTACTTTTGCTTAATCTGTAACCGCGTGTCGCTTCCAAATCAGCAAATGAAACGTAAATAAATGGTCCTTAGGATACATTGCAGCCGGATTTTAGTTTCAAAGATTTATCACAATATCTAACAGAACAGATTGACTACTTCTGCAACTTCAAACTGAAGATTTAAGAACACGCGGTTAACAGTTGTGCAAGCCCGAAATAACTGTAACGTCCAATCTGCGTTCTTATTAGCGTTCAATTTCCTAATCGAACCGAATAATATACAATAGTTGTAAAAATACAACAGCACTGCAAATATGTGACATAAATTGTTAAACTAGTGACTGTATCATTTTCATAATGGACGCCAACATGACGCCAAATTTTCTAAAGTTCCCCACTGAATCGTCAAGAGAAATGGAATATAAAACTGTCCCGTCGAATGAAAAATACATTTGACTTAAAATAACCACATTTATTTTAAAAAGCACTGAACGCCAAAATGCACTCAGTCTACACGTCGTCGCCCTAGTTTCCCCTGTCCAACCGAGAGCTTTTAATGCAAATCACCAGTGAATAAGTCACGTGGGACATAAACAAATATATCACTTTGAATAATTTAATAAATAAATTTGCCTTAAAACTTTTGTAATACGAGTGAAAGATTCTTATTTAAAACAATGTGGATTTGCCCGATTAGATTCATTAATTTTTTGGGGTTATTTTATAAGCGATTTCTGTCTCACCTATGCCCACGATCTTTTAGTTTTTAAAGCAATAAATCATTCATCATGATCAACCCATTACCGGCTCACTACAGAGCACGGGTCTCCGCTCAATATGAGAAGGGTTTGGCCATAGTCCACCACGCTGGCCATGTGCCGATTGGCAGACTTCAAACGCCTTTGAAAACATTATGAAGAACTCTCAAGCGTGCAGGTTTCCTCACGATGTTTTCCTTCACCGTTGAAGTGATATTTTAATTGTTTAAAAACGCACATAACTCCGAAAAGTTAGAGGTGCGTGCCCGGATTCGAACCGCCGACCTCTGAAAAAGAGGCTGACACCCTAACCACTAGGCTATCACCGCTTCAATAAATCATTATTACGATTAAAATGAAATAAGCAAATGTCGATTAAGTTAATCAATGACTTTTCATTGACATCATCCAAAATGGCATTGCATTTTTTTTTATTCCACAGTATGTGGCTGTACCATTTATGATGTTGGATATTTTTAGTCTGTTGTTTTATCTATGTGTATGGGTACGATTTATTTTTAAGGTTCTGTTTGGACTTTCCTTTCACGTCTTTCAATAGCTGGATTGTGATAACTTTTTTGTATCAGTTTGGTTTTAGAACAGATTCTTTGGCGAGTTTTACGTTACAAGTACCAGCTGTCGCTACATATTATTTTAATGGTTTATTGCTGTGCTATTTTTAGGGATCCGTACACAGAAAAAGCTGATGATTTTTATCATAGATGGTGGATTGCGATGACACTGAGATAGTACATACCTACTGCTCGTTTATGATTGGCACGGTTGTACAAATACTACAAATAAATTACTAAGATTCCGCTATGCGCCCATCTGAACGTCCGGCCGAAGTTCCGTCTATCAATATATGAATATATAAGCTGTATCTCATGAACCCTTATAAGTAGATAGCTAAAGATATGACACAGTTTTATAAATAATAATTTCCATTCGTGAGCGAACTCAACTTGCCGTGCTAACTACAATATGCCTACAATGACAACAACACCTTATCATAATGTTTTATAATAATATAACTTGATTTTCAAAATATTAACGTTGTAAATCTCTGCAAATGCTATTTATGTTTAATTTAAAAAAAAAAATCTTTTCTCTTCGATATCCCCCCATCGATATTAGATATGTTCGACAGAATATTCAACAGTACTCATAAACATCGAAAACCCCGAAAAAATCGACGACTGTGCATTGTTTATAAATATTTACACAACAATTGCATGCAACGATTTGGAGCACACTTACTACGCAACCTTCAATTTGTTTGTAAGCACAAGCGCATAACATAGCCGAAAATTTGTGAATTCCACCACACTTATCGCATGAACTATCAGATTTGATTTGCATCAACACGTGTACACTTTTAGTACGTGTAGCGTGACGTCAGATTATCATTTTGAACCTTTTTATACCACCACAAGTTAGCTTATGTCTGCTCGTACATATGACATGGCAGTAGGTCATGATGAAGTCTAGTGGATTAACCTGGAATGGCAAGTATATTGTACCCGTATGCCAAACTGGTTTCTACGCGATACCGCTTCTAAATCGCTTTGACGACCTACGTGGCGCAGCGCGCGCGCTGTCTTATTATAAAGTAAGAGGTCCTGGTCCTGGCTCGAGTCTGGTCTGGCAGGAGGCTTCGGCCGTGACTAGTTACCACCCTATCGACAAAGACGCGTCACCAAGCGATTTAGCGTTCCGGCACGATGTCGTGTAGAAACTAATTAGGAGTGTGGGTTTACCATACCCCAAACAGATTAGCCCGCTACCATCTTATCCGCATCATCACTTACTATCTGAGATGACGTCAAGGGCTAACTTGTGGTGTATAAAACAATAGCATCTTTGTCAGTAGCAAAGCTTATAACTAAACCAGACCGTAGCAAGATAAGGAATGGTATATTGCCAGTATGGAACATACCATTTTGAAATCCACAAAAACAAAATCAAACGGCATCAGGGTGGTGGTCACATAGGAGACAGGGTTCCAAAAAAAAGATGTTATTCCAATGCAAGTTGGCGTATTATAACCTTGTTTCCTAACAACGGGCGGGCGGGTGTTCTGAGTACTTCTAATACCAGATTACGTCAGGTAACTTGATATTAGTTCAAAGTATTTAGTGTAAACATCCTTAATGGTCGTCCTAATGAATATTCGATGAAAGTATGCGATATTACATAATTAAAATCTGACTCGTTAGTCTCCCTCTTTCCAGCTTTCACGTTTACCTCGAAGACCACCCCAAGTACCCTCTCCCCGGCCAGGTAGGGAGAAGTGAATTATCAACAATTACTCGACAACGACGCGAAGCCAACCCCAAAGTTTGCTCGTCTATTTTGCAATTAATTTTATCGAAGGCGGACGGCGGATACAGGTCACGGAATTATTTGACTCCAATGACTTTTAGCTTACAACGAAGCTCAATTGTTTTAACTGCTATAAGGATCATAAGACTTGTGTGACGATCTTACCGTGTGCATGTGGCATCTCTATCAAACAGAACGTATTTTGGAAAACTAATTTTAAAATTCACAACCGGCTGGATTGCGTCCTCATCCCAGCTTGGCCTCAACGGCCTGTGGCGTGCGAATTAAATCGTTGGACCCTCGCAGAAATCCTGAAGTTAAACATCTGCACGTTAATAAGGTGTTCAGCGAGTTTATCTGGACCAACCTAGGAAGGAGAATTCCAAAACATTCTAACTAACAGGTCGATGAGGCAGTCCAGTCTCAGTCCAGCAGTGATAAAAAAACTTAACACGATGATCGCTCATGGAGATTTGAAGGCGATTTTATTTGGTAATACCGTGCAGTATTGGAAGTAAACTAACTTGGAAATACACAGATCCACTATTGATTCTTGGTGCGAATGTAAATCTCACAACTACACTTGATCCCCCGGATTATTGTTTGATATTGCGTCAAGGTTATATATTGCTAATTGGTCAATTAAGTTCAACAAGTTAGGTTAGGTTGTAGTTGAAGTATAGCTATATTGAGTAAGTCATTAATTTAGCCCAAGGTGATGATAAATGCGGAGACGTGGACTTTGTGACTGGTCGAGAAGAAGAAGATTGATGCTCTGGAGATGTGGAGCTGGAGGCGAATGCTGGGAGTGTCATGGACCGAATTTCGTACCAACATCTTTATACTCCAAGAAATCGGCATTAAACAACGTTTTTCGGCGTTAGTACAGAGTCGCATCTTGAAATTCTTCGGACACGTCTCCCGGCGTGAGAATGACTCCATAGAGCGTCTTGTCGTGCAGAGCAAGGGGGAGGGCACTAGAGGTCGAGGAAGGTCACCCATGCGATGGTCCGATCAGATAAAGTCTACTGTGGTCTAAAGTGCACCAGGCTTTCGGCCAGCCGAGAAAAGTGGCGGATGCTCGTGAGGCGTATAACATCTGTCCTCAAAGACATTGCTTCATGATGACCACGACCACTCTGTCAAGAGTGTAACGACATAGAAGAAGAAGATGATAGCTGGTATATTAAGGCTTTAGCATACGTTGCAATATTTAATGCAACGTTTGAGAACTACGCAGCCTAACTACCTATTGATTCTTGGTGCGAACGTAAATCTCACAACTCCACTTGATCCTCTGGCTTATTGTTTGGTATTGCGTCGAGGGTTTATATATTGCTAATTGGTCAATTAGTTTCAACAAGTTTATGCAAGCTGGAGCTATCTGTGGTCGTTGACAAAATAACACTAATTGAAACAGAGTTGCATGACAAACATTTGCTTCGCAAACACGGAGCGTATAAAGTTTTAAAATGGCATGCAAACAACATAAATTTCGTGATTTGTGACCCCATGAAATCTCTGTGTAGGTAATTTTGCAATTCTGATTCTGTGTTTAGGATCAAAAGAGATATACTCTTTGTCATTTCAATATTGGCTGGCCGAACAGGCTTCAGTTTTGTCACATAACCTAAACTAAGTAGTTTAGGTATTCGGCGTATTAACCGATGAGGGAGGTTTGCCTCAGAGGTCCCCGTAGGCTAGGTCTAGGCTAGGTTAGTTGGAACATTTCACTTGAAAGGAATCAGTCATCACCAGTGCGCCTACTTGTACGGACTTGCCTGAATATTTCTCCAAAACAATAGAACTGGACTTTAAGCCATAAGTCCCGGTTTTTATCACTAACAAAAATTATAAAAAAGTTAAACAATAGATTTGTCACTTAACACGTAACGATGACCTCGCATTATAAAGTTTGAGGTCCTGGGTTCGATTCCCGGCTTGAGTCTGGTCTGGTAGGAGGCCGTCACTAGTTACAACCTACCGACAAAAACGTATCGCCAAGCGATTAAGCGTTCCGGTACGATATCGCGTAGAAACCAATTAGGAGCGTGGGTTTACGATATTCCTAACAGGTTAGCCCGCTGCCATCATAGACAGCAACATCACTTACCACCAGGTGAGATAGCCGTCAAGGGCTAACGTGTAGTGTATAAAAACAATGTAAGCCAACCAACCAATCACATCGCATCGTGCCATACAGTCACTTCTTAATCAATCTTTATATATTTTTTTTTCGATTTTTCAGATCCAAAATAATATAATATGGATATAATAGTCAAGACATTAAATGAATCTGTTTATTGATTCACTTTCTGAGGACATCATCACTAGCATAAGATAAGAAAGATTGCAGTCATGAGCTAATTAGTAGTGGAAAAAAAATAGTTCTTGGCTATAATATGGTGTTCTCCAATATGGATAATTGAATAATTGAAACAAGATAAGATAAGATAGATGTAAAGGAAAGAACCTTGGAGTATTTTATTATCGTCCCATGTTTAGGTAGATGGGAACCCTCTTTTGTCTGTTTTGTGTTGACCCATTGTTTCAAAATAAATATCCCTAATGCGTATTTTGATTGATCACTCTCAATATTGGCCCATTTATTTCACCACAATGTTTGAACATTAGATTGAACAAAAAAAGCGGTAAGCTTATAGTGGTTCCGCAAAATTGATATTTCAAACTGAATTTAATGTTTAACTACCATTTCCATTACATTAGTAATATCAATTATACGCCGGTAGGCAGGTTAGCTTTAAAAATTGTTTTATCTATTTATATATTCTATACTAATAATTATTTCTGGTGGGAGGCTTCGGCCGTGGCTAGTTACCACCGCCGAAGGAGAGGAGAAGGAGTATGGGCTTACCATACCCCTAAGAGGTTAGCCCGCTAACTTGTGGTGTATATAAAAAAAAACTCATAACAAAACTGTAACAGTTTCCTATGCTTTTAAATAAATATATTTTTCAAAATTTTAATCGTGTGGCATATATAACGATTTACAACCAAAAACACATTTTATATTTTTTGTTTTTGTCTTTATATGTTATCTGTCGGTTTGGTCTGTCATTACGCAAAAATTACCGAACAGATTTAAAGGCAATTTAGTAAACTCATAGCTCACACTCTGGGCCCGGTTTTTAGCAATTTTTTATCCCGGAAACAAAAGGGCATTCTTCGGAATAGGGGACGAGCATTATTCGTAGTTTTCACTCCATCACTTGATTACACAGGCTAGTCAGTTATTGACGTCACAAAAACTATACTTAGTCCTTAGTTAGGACTTAAATTAGTCCGCCATGTTATGGGGTATCAACACTATGTTTGTTCCGAAATTTATTATACTTTTTTTAAGTACGATTTTTATTTGAATTTTTGAGGAATCGTGACATGATCATCTTAAAAATTTTTTTTATAAAAAGCAGAATACTTTTTAGATTTTTTTTTGCAAATTAATTATCATGCGTTTTACTTTTGTGCATAAAAGAATCAGCTTCATAACTTTGATAAAAGTAATGAAAATATTGATCTAAAAAATTTAAGTTCCGTTCATTATGGTTAATGTACAGGATATTAACTGATATTAACAAATATTTAATAGAAGCCGGAATTACATTGCAGAATTCCATGGTATACAATGAACATTGTGCTTTATTTGCTGTACGCTAAACCACACATTTTGGAATATCTGTATATGTGGTGTAAAATGATTGAAGATATTATTAAATGCACCGTGCAGGTTCGTGCTTTGCGGAATATAGCAAATTAAGCTTAATGTTCATTCGATATTATTAACTTTTATTTCATTAGAAAGATTTATTACATTAGACATGTACACATGGCACGTACTCGTAGGTGAGGACTCGGACTTGTAAATGTGTAAGACTAATGCAGAAGCATACGAATTAATTAATAGTACTACGCCTGAGAGTTCTCCGTAATGTTCTCAAAGGCGTGTGAAGTCTGCCAATCCGCACATGGCCAGCGTGGTGGACAATGGCCAAACCCTTCTCATATTGAGAGGAGACCCGTGCTCTGTAGTAAGCCGGTAATGGGTTGATCATGACTAGTCTGACCTAGAGTAACAGAAAAGATGAGGATTAGCTAGCAGGCTAGCATGGTGTGGTCATATTATGCGGAGGGAAGAAAGCAAAAGAATGTTATATATGAACGTGGGAAGGCAAAAGAGTAGAGGAAGACCACAGAAGCGATGGATGGATCGTGTAAAAGAGAATAGGCGGGTAAAAGGTGTGCTTAGTGAGGTGACGGCTCATAGAAGTGAGTGGAAGAAGAAGACGTGTTATGCCGACCCCACATAATGTGAGATAAAAAGAAGACTATTCTGACCTACTAATAGTTAAATAATGATTTCTATTCGTTGTTAAACTGCCAAAGTCCCATCTATTTATCGATTGAGTAAACCAACCTTTTCTCTACATATTTTTTACAACAACCTACGTGGGCTTGTACGAAAGTGTGGGAGGTCCCGAGTTAAATTCCCGGCTGTCTGGTCTGTTGGGAGGCTTCCGCCTTTTTTCATTTAGCAGTGACGTACTGAGGTTGCAGGCGGTAATTGAATTAATGCAAAATTAATTTACCGAAGCTGTGATAGCCTAGGGGTTAGGACGTCCGCCCCCTAATCGGAGGTCGGGGGTTCGAACCCGAGCACGCACCTCTAACTTTTCGAGTATTGTGCGTTTTTAAGCAATTAAAATATCACTTGCTTCAACGGTGAAGGAAAACATCGTGAGGAAACCTGCACGCCTGAGAGTTCTCCGTAATGCTCTCGAAGGCGTGTGAGGTCTGCCAATCCGCACATGGCCAGCGTGGTGGACTATGGCCAAACCCTTCTCATATTGAGAGGAGACCCGTGCTCTCTAGTGAGACGATAATGGGTTGATCATGATGATGATTATGAATTTACCCTATCGCTTTTTAATTTACGGAGTTGCAAGGCTCGAAAAAAAACCGAATACAAAACTTCTTGAAAGTAATAAAACATTAGATATTTTTTAAACGCAAATGTTTCATAGACAAATCATATCAGGCACCTCCTTTCAGCAAATTACCCTTTATGTAGCATATACTAATACGGCGGGCAAATCTGAATTAAGACTTCTAATTTCCCTTGAGCCGTAGCGAAGCGAGCTAAATCAGAAATTTGCGTTGCGTTTTGTTATTGAGCACGTAATTTCAAGATACTGTACAAATGTTTATCATTTCATTCCCTAGTAGGTATTGAGCGCAAAAGAAAGGTATTTAATTTGTTTGATCCGGAACAAAAGTTGATAAATACATCCACTGAATTGAGTAGCTCTATAAATGTGTATTATTTTATGACTATTTAATAAGTCTTTATAAGATTTGTGAAACGCGGACATTAATATCGGTGTCGGTGGTATGTGGACCGTTGCCTACTTGTCAAAGCATTCAGGTCGCTCTTGGGTTAAAATACCTAGGGTTTACCAAATATGTTTGAATGCATTTTATATTTATAAAATTTATGTTACTTCGACTGTAGTAATAACACCGTAATAAAATATAACATCTACGTTATTGTTCCTATTCGGGTGCGGAATCTTAAGAACGTGGCTTAAGTTATATCATAATCAAACACCTATTAAAACTTAAAAACTTAATTAAAATGCAGTTCGATCCGAAACCACAGCCAAACGCTAAAAATTGTTATGTATAGAAAATAACCCTAAACATAACTTGATCGTGTCCAACACTACCAAGTTGTGTTAGTTTTCCAGAACGTAGGTTCCGTAGTTATTTCCATTACTATAACACTAAGTTTAAAAGCTAAAAGCTGTGATAGCCTGGTGGTTAGGGCGTCCGTCTCCTAATCAGAGGTCGGAGGTTCGAACCCGGGCACGCACATCTAACTTTTCGAAGTTATGTGCATTTTTAAACAATTAAATTATTACTTGCTTCAACGGTGAAGGAAAACATCGTGAGGAATGTTGATGAAGTTTAAAAAAACCAGCGAACTCTATTTAAGCTTTTTATCACAAGGATAAATTATTCTGCTCTTCATTCTACAATCAAAAAATAAATACGGAATAAACAAGCAAGTTTTATTTGTTTATTCAGAGATTAATTTATGACAGAGTATGAAATTGTCACAGCTATGAAGTGGTTAAAACACACCACGTAAAATAAATTACCGAGCCGCCTGCATACTCGCATTTTTAATTACCGTTCTCTCACCGGGAATATGTTAGGTATTTTTTATGTGCAAAAATTGTATTAAAGCATAAATGAATAACAGTTTTCTTTTTTTTATACTCTACAAGTTAGCCCTTGACGGCTACCTCAGTGGTGGTAAGTGATGATGCTGTCTAGGAGAGAAGTGGGCTAACCTGTTAGAAGTATGGTGAATCCACGCTCCTAACTGGGTTCTACGCGACATCGTGCCGGACGTCTTTGTCGGTAGGGTGGTCACACTAGTCACGCCCGAAGCCTCCCACCAGACTGGGAATCGAACCCAGGATCTCCAACTTAATAATGCGACAACACACGCACTGCGCCACGGAGGTCGTCAAGATTAATCGCCTTCATAGATGTCTTGGTAATGGGCTTTTGTCTGGTTTCAGCTTCGGCCGTCGCTAGTTCAAACCCGTGCGACAAGTACGTGCCGCCAAGTGATTTACCGTTGTTGTACGATGCCGAGTATACACAGATTATTAGGTGGTAAGGTTTTAATTCAACTGCCATGCTTAGCCAAACAGGTTAGCATGCAACTATGGGATGACTAGTTGAAACAAAAATGTTAGTCTGTTTGCCTTCTTATCACGAGTTCCTAGATTTAAATTCTAAAGGCCTGTAACTATTATATTGGCACCTCACTCGTGCCTCGGAGAGCACTTTAAACCGTCGGTCCGGTTTATTGTAACTAACGTGTGATAATAACCGAAACAGGAACGATGTGGCATAAACTTTTGAATCCCCATTGAAGCAGTAAGGCGGCATAAAGCTTTTAATCACTCTCTTCTATGAGACCGGAGACAGGAATGACACAGTGGATATTTATATCATATTCAAAAAGGGTGGAGGTTTTTTGTTAATCATAAAATGTTCATACTCATACAATAATAGGCTAATACATATTTTAAAAAGACTGTAATATATTACATTATGAAATAGTTTATACATAATTGAAAGTATCGACTGGCTGATATATCAACGTATAGCCTAAACCACTGGGGTTAGAAAATTGAAATTTTATCAGTAAATTTTTTAAACGAAAGCACGTTCTAAAAATGGATAGTTGTATTTTATGTGCATCTTTTAATTAAAATTTAAGATTAAAGTGTAGCCTATCATATTCTGCCTAAAAGGCCAAGTCGACTCCATTTTTATCACCAATATAAGGGTATATGCTCTGAATCTCTCTCTCTCCTATGAAAGAGAAGAAATGCACCTAGCAATGTGATGGTGATGATGAAATGTAACTGGAATAACATTTTGAACACTACATTTTGATCACTAAAACACATTGTGCCGACTTCTAACACAGTTTCGTATGAACTACGGGTATGTTCATATTAACATTATTTTAATACGTAACTAGTTCGAAGGAAAATCCAGAGTTTAAGCAAATACAATTCATATTCAACAATTTCGACGTAGTTGATATAAAGCCAACATTGATTTAGGTGAAATTTTAATAGCAACGAACCGTCTTCTGTTTCATAATTTGCTTTCTATGGAAATCGTTTCCTTTTTTAAAACAAAACTACAATTATAAGATAATTCGTTAGTCAATTTTTATAAACGTTACCTGTAATGTATAATATATATCAGAAATATTTAATTTCCATTATTTAATTTTATAATTTCGAAAGTAACTTCATTTATCACCACTTTTTTTTTTATCGTGGGTAAAGCGCTACGGGGTGACACAGAGGTTATGTCAGACTCCTACTGGCTAAAACCCCCACGTGTTCCTACTCACCGCTGTATGGTGGAGCCACGGGAAAGCTTTCGCATACAACCGCAACTCCACCAGCGGGTGTCCGCCGCCACAGACCCTCCTCCAAACAAAACACAGAATCAAAAGGAACCCACAGCACTCAAGCACACGTGGAGTTTACCTGACCTGGCACCCCAACATTTACCACCACTTAGATACAGATAAGATTTTATTGTTTAAAACGATTAAGATTTACAATATATATAATTTATCCCTACCCTCTGCACTAGAAAAACTGTATTGCAGAGGGTAGTTCCTTTCAGAGATATAGTACATTAATTCCTTGAGAAAAATTATCTTATACTAAAATTATTTAAGCTTGTTTGCGTGTGAGTTTATGTATGTGTGTGTGAACGAGTGTGAAATGTGTGTTTGTGTGTGTGCGTTATGTATTAGATATAGTCCTAAATAGCTTTAATCAGCTGATTTCTTAAATAAATACAATATGTTCAGTAATATAGGTTTAGAGTTGACTGGAATCACGCATGACATCATAGTAATTGACGCTGCCACGTAAAATTAAGAGCCTATTCATTGCTGTTTTAAACCCATTACAATATTCATCAAAGATATAAACTAGACTCGTTCATCCAATTCGCTAACAAGGAAGGAGTTAAATGGAAAAGTTCTATTATCCGAAAGCAATCATTCTGTATACAAAGTAATTTTCAGAGCATAGCTTTGATGATAGGTACCTACTGAGAAATGGCAGGCAAAAGTTTGAATTCCGGAGGTTTCTGCTGATTTATAGGAAAACTTGTGTACTGAAGTAATTAATCAATGTAGATGAAGCCGCTAGGGACGAGCCATGTAATTATGGAAAAAGTCGTTACGGTAGTAGCTTCTGCTTCAGTGCACTAATTGCGATTTATCGACGCAGAACATATTTATTTTATTTCGCATGCAGACTGCGTCACTTACTTGTACGCTTTGTTGTGAATCAGGCCACCGCTGAGTTTATTCTATCGGATCTTTTTTTATTTAACACCCCACAAGTAAACCTGTTACAGCCATCTCACCTGATGGTAAGTGATGGTTCAGTCTAAGATGGCAGCGAGCTAACAAGTATGGTAAACCCATACCCCTAATTGGTTTCTACGCTAAATTTTTTGGTGACACGGCTTTGTCGTTAGGGTGGTATAGTTGCCACGCCCAAAGCCCTCCACCAGATCAGACTTAAGCTAGGAATCAAACCCAGGACCTCCACTTCATAATGGCGTGCGCTGCGCCGCGGAGGTCGTCAAAAAAAATCTATTACAAGTTAAATACTTACACTGTAGTTCTTAGACGATCGCACCTATGGTCTGCAAAGCTGGCCTTCGCCCACTCTAGACTATAACAGTGAAGGACATCGGATTCGTGACGAAAAAATGTATATTCCATCCAATTATATTTTCTGTTGTTTATTTAGTCAAACATCACGTCTTCTTTATTGTCAGTCTCAGCATTGGATCCCGGGTCAGGCCAAAAAATGCCAAAACTGTTCAACCACAAGCTCTACTTCTCTAATGGTTGCAGTTTTTTTACCGGATAGTGTCTTACTAAATTTCATAGCTGTTACTTAAGAACGTTAATGTATAAGATCTTTAATTTAGATCTTGAAAAATGTACATCAAAAATACGTCATTTACTTTCACATGTCTATTTTCGACGTTTCCTTTAGATACCAACTAGCTATAAGAATAACTGGAGAACATAGTGTAAATAAATATTCTTCTATACTTGAATGATCCTCAACAATATTTTACATGTAATAGCATTACGCATGAGCCTTAGAAGAACTTATTTAACAACAAGCTGACGCCCGCGACTTCGTCTGCCTTGAGTTAGTGTGTTTGTTTGTCTTTCAATCACGAAGCAATAGATTACTAAACCGTATTACTTGAAATAATTACTAAACTAAAACAATCGGTGGGAGAAGTGGGAGGCGCCCGAGACGTGATGGCACATGCGGTGGCATGCGCGTGAGCTGCGCGCGGTACTGGACAGTACTTGGACATTGCAATATTACTTTATTTTTCTAAAATAAAAGTAGCCTAAGTTGCCAATAAAAGTCCCGTGAAAATCGGTCCAGCCATTTCAGAGATTAGCCGGAACAAACAGACAGACAGACAGACAGACAATAATTGTAAAAAATGTTATTTTGGTGTATGTACCGTATACATATTCATATGCATGTAGTAAAAAACAGTTATTTTTATATTACAAACAGACACTCCAATTTTATTTATTTGTATAGATAAGGGTTAAGGATTAGATTGATCTTAAACTAGACGAACTTAAGACACAACTAAACGAATAAGTTGTAGATTTAAAAAATACTTGATAGTATACCATGAATTTTCAGTAAAACTCAAGCTTTAAAAATGCATCATTTACACATGGGTAGTCGTAATTTGATAGAGTGCAGTAGAGTGAAGGCGACAACAAAATTAAAGCGACACGAGGCCGCCGAGGGTTCAACATTTCTGAAGCGAATTGTATTATAGGTACTGCTGCATATTCGATGATGCACTTTGCGAGCTTAAAAGGAAATTTGTTTTACATGGCACGAAATTATACAAACACGTGTTCTAGCAAGTGGCAAGTAAACATGTCGTTTACATCATCCACCAAAGTTTATACAGCGTCTTCGTGCTGTGCCAGCATGTTTACTTAACCGGTTACCGGTCTCAATTGAAACGGTTCGCAATAAATCCGGTTGGGTATATTATACCCCGGTTTATGTGAAAAGGTAATGAAATATGATAAATCGTTAACATAACTAATCCATAAAAATCGTTAAAAAATTGGCTGGATTTAATTAATGCTACGAGTATGTCTGTTTAATAAAACCAAGTTCGGGCAAATAAGTATAGGTGTAAAAAATCATCCTTTAAGGGGTGATATAGGGGTTTGAATTTTTTTTTTATACATTACAAGTTAGCCCTTGACGGCATCTCACCTGATGGTAAGTGATGATGCGGTCTAGGATGGTAGCGGGCTAAGCTTTAAGGGGTATGGTAAGCCCACGCTCTTAATTGGTTTCTACGCGACATCGTGCCGGAACGCTAAATCGCTTTGCGACACATCTCTTTTGGTAGGGCCAGGTAGGGTAGGCAGGTAACTAGCCAGGCCCGAAGCCTCCCACCAGACCAGAACCAAGCCGAGAATCGAACCCAGGACCTCCAACATTATAATGCGACAGCGCACGCGCTCCGCCACGGGGGTCGTAATTTTTTTTTTTATAAGTCTGATTTTTTTTTATGTCATGAAAGTCAAACGCATTTTTTTTTCGGACTGTCTATTAGCTGTACTAACCCTATTGGTAGCTACAGCGTAACCGGGCTGTTTGGCGAGCTTCGGAAAGAAGCTCTGCCAGAAGAAATTTTGAGACCTACGGCTCGAAGAAACTAAGGGAACGATTGCCTAAGGGCGCCTCCCTTGAGGCCGAACCTCGGGTTAGGCGTTTTTTGGATAACGGGAAGGTCGGGCGGTGAGTGGTCCGTACGTCTCCGAGGCCGTGGATGGAGCCCACGTCCGGATGACGTAAGATAGCGGGGACCTCGTCTTCGCCAGCGAAGACGGTGTGTAGCGTATGATTGTGTGGTAGGTGGTACGAGTATGTTGTCGTAGTAATCTGACCGTTAGGTCGGGGATTAAGTATATTGCAAAGGTTGTCCTCTATGAAAGAGCTTACTTACATCATCACTTAGTTAATCTCTCTCTGCCTGCTGTTGACTGATGAGTTTAAGCTCTTTGTCCCTCGTCTTCTGATGATCGATAACGGCTTAGACCTTACAGTTTATACGTTACACAAATCCGGTTTGGCAGACTCGGTAACTTTGATGTAGGTTTATTATTACCTGTCAATCACAACCACCTGTACCGTTGACGCAACATGCTCGTCGGGGATGAAGGGACGATCAGCACTACATTTTAACCCCCAGAATAAGTCACATAAAGTAAACATACTCGTGTACCTGTACGTATGAACATCCTTCCGAATCTAGAAATTAGCTGCTAGTAGTATAAATAAATATATAAATTGTGTGTCTCTCTTTGAATTCTTATAAACTATTTAACTTAAATTTTACCAACTTAAAAGTCTATTCGTGTAAGTTAAATTTATGAAAGCAAAAAAATAAAAAAATAACATAACCCTACCTCTTATGAAAGAAGAAAAGGTGCACAATCTTGAAATTCCGTACGAATTCTGTACATTAAATATATTTTGAAAATTTTAATTGGAAGATGCTTTATTATCGATACTGAGTCCAAAACAATTTTTTTTAATTTTTTTGTCTGTCTATCTGTAACTTGGCCGCGCATCACTCGGAAACTATTGGATGGATTTGAATAAAATTTGGTATAGGAGTAGCTGATACTCCAGTTCAACATATGGGATAGTTTTTATCTCGGAATTTAGTAAGGTTCCCTTGGGAGAGGGGGATGAAAGTCAAAATGTGTATTTAGTTGTAATTCATTAACGCGTACTCCGATTTCACTCATTCTTTTATATTTTGTTAGAAAGGTGATAACTTTAATGCTTATTCTGTAATTATTTCAAGGTAAATAGCAATATTTATATGAGTACCAACTACCTAGTAGTTTATTTCTTTTATTTTGTGACTCCTTCTTCTATTTCTGTTATTAGCTGTAAATTATATTTTTTAAATAAAATAAAATATGCTTATTTTAATATAATATACCCCAGTGTATCTGTCGAGGGTTAAACAGGTGCATCGTTATACGCCGAAATTAACATAATGTTTGTTGTGGAAATGTTCGCTTACCTAAACGGAATATGCAATTAATAATTACATGGTAAACGAGCACGATCGGATATCCTACTTGCTGTACATTATGAGAGAGCTCCTCTGTCTGGCTAATTACGAGTACATAGTCTATAGTTTAAAAGGTTTTATTAACGTAGTGATAATAGAGAGACTACTCATTGTTTTGTAAACGCGTCATTAAAGATTAAAATGAAAGCTTTACAACTGGTACAATCAAGAAGTAAATTTTGTGGATCAGTCAAAATCTAATTAAACAAACTTAACACGGCATGGTCACGGTAATAATATGTATACAGTATTGTAACTCGGGCTTATCTTTGAAATAAATACCTACAGCCGCTCAGCACCTAAACATGCGATAGGGCTACCCGTCTCCAAGATTTGAATTACATTTCCCTACTTTGTATTCAAATTTCAACTATCTAGTCACAGACAGAATTTTGTGGATCAGTCAAAATCTAATTAAACAAACTTAACACGGCATGGTCACGGTAATAATATGTATACAGTATTGTAACTCGGGCTTATCTTTGAAATAAATACCTACAGCCGCTCAGCACCTAAACATGCGATAGGGCTACCCGTCTCCAAGATTTGAATTACATTTCCCTACTTTGTGTTCAAATTTCAACTATCTAGTCACAGACAGACGGTCAAATTTATTTTTTCTGGTATTATTCATACAAACAGTACAATAAACAACTATTATTAATGCAACCAAAAAGTGCACAATATATCCTACTCGTCATTATAATATATAGTTGAAGTTATTTTAAGTGATAAAATCGCGCCGTTATTGTTTAAAAAACAAAACACAGTCCGTTCGTCACTGCGGCACAGTCGCGACTGACTGCATGCCGAATGCACCCCGAGATCGAGGCGCGTAGGCATAGCCCGCGTTTCGGCCGTTTGTATGGAGTTGGAATACTGTATATACTAGTACCGTGGCATAGTTTAAAAATTCAAGATATTGGTTGGATAAGATTTAATATTTTTTTAGTACATTTTCAACTTATTTACGGGAATTACTTAAAATTGTTAATATTTTAATTGCTTTCCACTATCAGCACTAATATATAATATTATTGTAAACTCAAATGCAATGATTAACTATTTCTATTACAAACTTGATTTACCTACATACTCACTCACACAAAACACTGAGTTTTTTTTAAACTTATATTAGTTAAGCTTGTCTGAATTAGTTAAGTAAGAAAGCTTTCGAAACTTATGCCTCAAAGTTTAAATTAGAAGGTGGAAAACTACACGAACGTGAAATGAAGGAAGATAGTAAACATGAATTTTAACACGCTGTTGTATTCCGGATATACAACTTAAACTTTGGCAAGACGGGGTTTTAAGTGGCTCAAAATTTAAATTAGTAGTTAACTAACGTCACCGCAGCCATACGTGGTTTCACCCTGCCGATTAGTAAACGAGGCTCCGCGTAACAACATTAGCCAACACTTACACATCACCGTATCTTGTCATAGAAAAGTTTTTTGCGCGTGACTGTAATACCTTGAAGCTGTGATAGCCTAGCGGTCAGGGTGTCGGCCTCCTAATCAGAGGTCGGCGGTTCGAATCCGGGCACGCACCTCTAACATTTCAGCGTTATGTGCGTTTTAAAAAAAAATTAAATATCACTTGCTTCAACGGTGAAGGAAAACATCGTGAGGAAACCTGCACGCTTGAGAGTTCTCTATAATGTTCTCAAAGGCATGTGAAGTCTGCCAATCCGCACATGGCCAGCGTGGTGGACTATGGCCAAACCCTTCTCATATTGAGAGGAGACCCGTGCTCTATAGTGAGCCGGTAGTGGGTTGATCATGATGATGATGATGATGATAATACCTTGACGTTATCACGCATGAGAGAATTTTACACTGAAAGTCCCAATTATTTGCATACTATAATATATTATATAATATCATCATCATCATCATGAACAACCCGTTACCGGCTCACTACAGAGCACGGGTCTCCTCTCAATATGAGAAGGGTTTGGCCATAGTCCACCACGCTGGCCATATGCGGATTGGCAGACTTCACACGCCTTTGAGAACATTATGGAGAACTCTCAGGCGTACAGGTTTCCTCACGATGGTTGAAGCAAGTGATATTTTAATTGCTTAAAAACGCACATTACTCCGAAAAGTTAGAGGTGCGTGCCCGGATTCGAACCGCCGACCTCTGATTAGGAGGCAGACGCCCTAACCACTAGGCTATCACCGCTTCATACATATAGTATTATATAATATAATAATTGTCAACTTGCATTAGAGTATCGTGCTCGATCTAAGCTCTAATTCCTCTCTCCTTAGAGTCAAGGCCAAAAAAATGGGCTGATGATGATGATAACTTCAGAGCTCATCTCCATTATCTTTATTTTAATACGCACTCTAAACTAGAATAAGAGACGGCAACTATAAAAACAATTTTTGTTTTATTAGTAGTCGATACTATTTACGTAACAAATTGCATTTCATGCCCGGTAAAGATTGCTATAGGTGCTATTCAGAAACTGGATCCGAATTTGGTATTTTTTATTAAACGGGCACCAATTTGATTCTTAATATGTTTGAGTATTGGCTGGGGCTTATGGAATTTTATTGAATTATGATTAAACTATGCAAACAAACTTTTTTTTTACCGTAAACATCCTTATCTCAACCTAAGGACGTTGAGATCTCTGGACACAGGCCTCTGTAGAATTTCGTTTCAATTTTGTGCCACTTCTACTTATTCAACGAATCCTCATGGAGTCGCCACTTCAGCATCGTTTGACGCAACGTCCAATTTGTCAATCGATTCTTTCATTTATCTGCCCAGTACACTTGGTCTACGTTACTTGCTAAGCTACGAGTAACTCAGTAATCCTTTTTTCATCACATATCTATGATCCTACTATACCAGATACTCGGGTCTACTAAACGGAAGTAAAGCATTTTTATTCAATTTAAAACTTATCCGTTGCTCTTAGCTCGCCTGATGGTGAGTGAGGATACAAACAAAAATGGAATCGAGCTAACCTATTACGGGTACGCCAGGTACGATATACTCGTACCATAATCCTAATAGATTACTAGACGACATTACTAGTACATTTTTAACAGTAGCTTGCTAACTAGCCATGTCTAAAAGCCGCCCAACAGGCCAAACCAAATATCATTCAGATATAAATTTTATCTACCGGGGATCAAACCGGGACCTCCCACTTATAAGACCACAGCGCTCAACACTGCGCCAGCGAGATTTTTTTTTTATACACTACAAGTTAGCCTTTGACGGCTGTCTCACCTGGTGGTAAGTGATGATGCTGTCTAGGATGGTAGCGGGCTAACCTGTTAGGAGTATGGTAAACCCACGCTCCTAATTGGTTTCTACGCGACATCGTGCCGGAACGCTAAATCGCTTGGCGACACGTCTTTGTGGGTAGGGTGGTAACTAGCCTCGGCCGAAGCCTCCCACCATACCAGACTTAAGACGGGAATCGAACCCAGGACCTCCCAACTTTATAATGCAACAGCGCTCGCACTGCGCCACGGAGGTCGTAAAAAAAAAGATCGACAAACACTGTCACACTGAAGTTGTACAATTAAGCATATACTCGTACATATCTATGCTGCACACGTTACAAAGTAAGTAATAGGTAAGTGAGGGCAAGTGTAGCAAAAGTTTCTCAGCGCTTCCGGCGCGGCAAGAGGAAGCCCCGTTGCGGTAAGTAAGAACCGCAAACTACTTTTTGCATACAAAGTGGCACATCTGCTCGGTTTGTAGAAAATTTTTCGAGAAAAGAAACAAAATCGCATTTCCAAAGATGTGGCAAATTAAACTAATATTATAAAAAGGAAAAGTTGTTCTGTCGTTTTCGAAACTTCGATGGACTTCTCGGCTAATGCACATTGTGTATTTGTAAATAATATGAAAGCAAAAGAACTATTAGACTAAATGGTTTTTTATTTGTATTCAAAGCCCGTTGTGATCTTTCACTATAAGAGCACAAGTGTCGTTGATTGACTTATTCGGAAAAAAGTCGAAACATAAACGAAGAATTATTAAAGAAAGTGATGGCTATTGAAATATCCACCTCTAGCTGTTTTCTAAATATACCGATGAAATTTACATTTACAGTTATTTACGAAAAACCAAACAAAAGTGCTTGTTATAAAACAAAAATGAGCAATTACAAATTTATAAGCATTTGCAACTAACTAAAATATACATATTTTTTTTTTCTTTCGTTTTATGGCTTTGCACAGATTAGCCAATGTCAAGTTTATAGCAATGTAGAAGTTAGGGAGAAATGGCGGGAAACTTCGCACTCTGCGGACGCGGGTCCCTCAAACCTTTCCCAAATCAATACCTGTTAATCATTCAGAAAACTAGCCACTACACAAACGACACCAAAACTGTCCACGACACAACCAACAATAATCCTTTTCAAAATTAGCCCACAAACATTAATTCAAGAAAAGCGTAAAAAAATCGCGCCCGCCATTTACGAAGTCTCCCGCCTTTCGCCAATATACACATTTTCAAATACAAATATCAAATAACAGAAAAATATATTACATACTTTTGAAATAATCTGTGGTATGAATAAAAAAAAATACAGAATAAAAACTTCTTTATTATTACGCGTAAGTAATGCAATAAACAAGGCAAGCGGAAGACGCTGGGGGACTCCTTGATGAGTTTTAATTGCCACCGTGTCGACGTGGAAACGACGACTCCGTATTAACATAATGATTTAACAATTTCTCTATTTTTCTAACACATAAATTATAAAATATTTTTTCCGTACTTTTCTGTTGTAAGCTTATACTAACACTATATACTACTATTATTCCATATATTATATATTATAAATATTATTCCTTTTACCTCCTTTTTATTGTTAGAAATAAAAAAAAACAACAACAAATATTTAAACTTTACTATCACAAATCGTCTCAAATGCTAATTCTCACTCATTTCAATTACAGTTACTCTTCCATATCTTTATTTATTATTTTGTTAGTGCATTACGAGTATTGCTTTCTTTTTATTAGTTGTTTTCTTTTTTCCAGAAGGTAACAATGCTATGTTTATTGTTCTTCTATGTTTTTGGTATTTAATTTTGATCACCAACTAATTGTTTTTTTTCCAACTACCCCAAATTAATATGAAAAAGTAATAATAGTACATTGGGTAATCAATGCATATTAAAATCCATTTTTAACCCGAGATGCTCCGCTTTGAAGACGAGGGTAGATCGTGTTTGAGTTGAGAATACTGAACAAAAAAAAATTAAAAGCAACAATTGCGTTAGGAAGATGTCTAAAAATGCTTAAAGAAGCACTGTGTATGATGCTTTAGGATCAAAAGACCTAGAACCAAGAGCCGGAAAGTTAGTTATAACTATATACTTTTATGCAATAGACAGTTGCATTTACGTAGTCAGTCATCATACATCCAGCAACCAAAGAGAATATAATCACTACGTTTCCAGCAACAGCGTTAATGCTCATGATGAGCAGTGAAAATGACAACTATAATACTAGGTAGCCGAGATTGATACAGGAAGCTTGGCGAAAAAATGTTTACGGCGACCTCAGTTTCACTCAGAGCTAAGGAATTCCTACCTGTTTGGCGTTAACTGCGTCCATAAATCTCGACGACTTCCGAGGACGTTCTTCTATCTTAGAACGCCATCTTGCAGATATTTGTGAAATATTTACGACATCTTCGTACTCCTAAAAAGATGACCAGGGTACGAATCACGGTTACTTGGTATAGTTAAAAAAAAATGGCGTTATGGAGCCTTGAAATTACCGGCGTGCACCTTTTGTATTTTTAGTAAATGAGGTGCCGCACCAGAGTCCAATTTTTGTATTAAAGCAATTGTCGAAATATAGCGAGCGGAGTTAGTGAATAAATTCGACAATTTATTTATCTCAAAGTGTAGTGGCAAAACATCCAACCCGATGTTAAAAATATTTTTGATAGAGAGAGCTTGCATTCTGGAGACCGCAATGGGATACTGTTTAGTCTGGGAAAGTAAACAGTTCGCACAGGATTTGAAAAACATAAACAAATGCAGACAAAGTCGCGGATGACAACTAGAATGTGAGCTAGTATAAATATAGTGGTCAAAGTTTTAAACATAAATTTCAGTACGATCGTGTAAGTCTATGAAGGTGTCTCATAAATATTTCTCCCGGAGTCAGACGTGTTTTACGTTTTGACTCCCCTTCAATCCATTATAACCACACCCCGCGTAAATAAGGTTGTTTTCGTTTAGGATGACGCCATATTTGCGTTTCTTATTTTTGGTTTTCCTTTTACACTTCCGCACATCTTAATTTAATCGTCTCTTAGTGGAATTCTTAGTGAACGTAACAAATACAATTATCTTAGAGTAGGTATAATCTAAATTGTTTGTTTTGTTTGTTTCTTTGGAATCTTCAAGTTTGAAAACTTGTCTCGGAATAATGACAGCTTCAATAGTAAAGCAAAAGAATACTAACTCATAGTTATTAGGTTATTTATAGTCACAAAACATATGGTCGCTCAGTGGTCAAAATTAAAGCAATACAGTAATTAGGTTATACTTTTTCTTATTTCGCCAGTCTTTCTCCAAATAAACTATGCCTTACTAAATCGCAAACATCCATGAAGTAGCCTAAAAAGAGATCCGTGGTTTACTCTACATATAAGTTCCCACTGTTATTTATTGCTATAAATACAGTGAAATTTATAAATACAGTCTACTTGAAGAAATATTACGAAAAAGATGTTTTTTTTTTATAAAATAAAATCTCATAGTCTGTATTTTAACCAATCCTAATTTGGTAACCTGAATTTACGGCTCAAAGTTATATTGAAGAAGAAAATTCGTTACGTTTATTTCAGTTCTTTTGATTAAAAGTTAAGCGAGAGGAAAAACAAGTTGGGGCAAAAAATGTCAAGTCGTTGTTGGTCAGTTTCCTCTGGAGTGAAAAAATACCTGCGTCAGGATTATTGCGCCCGTAAATCTTTACGACTTCCGGAATGATTTCTCTTCGAGGCGGCCTCCTCTTAACATTTTTACTAAGTCTATATTAATACAATCTATATGTACAGTAAATCTTACTTATCCGTTAGCACACACACTGTTTTTGTGTGCGATACTAGAGATGTAATCGACGATTGTTTCGTTAGCGTTTTATTATATACTAGCTGATGTCCGACATTTCGTCTGCGTAGTTCAAGGTTAAAAATCCTGTGGGACAAACAACCGCTCAAGTCAGTTAATGGATGGTTAACAAAGGAGATTTATGAAATTGGTAAATATTCACTCTATGTTACATACATGTTATAAAATTAATGTATCTAATAAATACATCCATAAATTTCTTAAGACATAATAGAATGGTTTTGATTTCTGTACAGTACGGTAAAGTAATAGATAACATTATTTTTAAACTTATTGCTTTTTAAGCAGAACGAAATGCATTTTAAAATGTCATAACACTGCAAGCCACAGACTATAATAAGCATATACTCTTTGATGCGGTAGGATAAGTATCCAACATGTACAACAATGATGAAATGAACAAGCAATACATTTTTTATAAAAAAAATAAACAAACCTTGTTATTAAATATTTGCGTACACGTAGGAGTAATTGTAAATATTTTTAATGGATTACAATTAAGTGAATACGTTGTGAGGCGCATGTTTCGTTAATTCCAAAACCAATACAAAAAAGCTAGAATCCAAACCTGGAAGTTAAAAGAAAAGCCATGACCGCCGGAGTTAGTCTAAAATATTTTTTCGTTGGCTTCAATTGTTATTTGCGCATTGTAAATGTATCGTTTGCTTTCATGGATAATTTACTTTATTCCCTGGATTTCTATCGGGCGTACCTGGCTTTTCATTACGGACATTATATTTTTAACATAGACATAATATGTCTTCGAATCATATTATGTTTTCGAATAATTAACATATCGTACACATGAAATATTTTAAATCTAAATCTTAAATTAAAATGAAAATCCAAGTTTTACGCAAATAAGAGTTTTGGATTTGGAACAATAGCTATAATTTAAATGTACTAAAATAACCTATTTCGTCTTTGTACAGTTAGGGCCGAAGGTGAAACACCGTTCATCTCCTATTCGCAGCTGTGGATGAGAATTGGAAAGCCATAGTTCGCAGTTCCTTTCATACCAACGATTTGTAATATTCATTAAACTAAGGGTCGACGGGTTCGCATTTTTAGCTCACTTATATCCATATATCCAGAAGTTTAACTAAGAAACTTCTTACGATTTTTATCATGTTTCCCATTCACTTTGTACTTTTTCCGGTGGTACCTGTGTATGTATTAAGTATCGTACTTAAGACTTATTAAGTTGACAACAACAAAAAATTAATATTAATTGATAAATAGGTTTATTCCCCATCCACATAGGAGCCAAATGCTATGTTTCATCCACAAGGGATGAAACATAGTTTATGGCTCAACACATATTATATTTATAAACTGCATTAAAATCAGTTTAAAAGTTTTTGCATGATGCGTAAGCTGAGGTAATGTTTTAGCATTCTCCGATTCAAATATCTAAAATTATTCAATGCACCGGGACCGTCCTATTACAGTTTTATTATAAGTATTTTTATAAGGATTATAATATTATGAAACGAATTGAATTATCCCCAAAAAAAGTCTTCTTTAAAAATGTGATAAATTCTATTATAGGGTTTTATATTACAAAAACTACTGATTTCCATTTTTTTTTGTGTTTCATATTATTTTAAATAACAAAATATTCAAAACAATAGATCTCATGAGCGTTTGACCAATTTACCAATTTAATTAGCAACGAGTAGTAAAATAAACTTGTCTGAACTAATAAAAAAAAAAGATTAAATTTGAAACAAGGGCATTATTTTGAAAGCGTTTAACGCCAAAATGCACTCAGTCTAGATCGTTGTCCCAATTTCGCCTGTCCACTGAAAAGCTTTTAATGCAAATAGCTACAGACTTATTTTTAGACAGGTAACTTTACCTTTTTTATCTAGTTTTAGTTTGCATAGCATGCACAAGAGTTTTCTTCTATGTTTAAATTAAAAAAAAAAGTAGTTTAAACTGGTAGTTACAAGAATATTAAAGCAGACATCGTCCTCAGCATGTATCCCAGATGAGATACGCATACTCGTATATATCTCATCTCCTCTGACATTTTGTATATTATTATTTATAGGAATCAAAAAACCGCCAATTTAAATTAGAGCTCCGTGGTGGATCTTAAATCCAAATAATTCTATCAGAATAGAAGCAATTAGGCTATAGTGATCGTTAAATGCGTCACTAAAATTAATTTTTAATTGTTTAATAGTTTTTTTATATTTTTTTATTATTGCAATGATCCATTTATGTAATTTTTTCTATTATGTCATTATTAGTTTGTATAACTATTGCGATTTCTCGCCTTTCTTATTTCTTATGGCTCCTTTTGATTAAATAGTCTAGAAGTGATCGCTTTTAGTGATAAGGTCGTCTTTTGCTTTTATGTACATATTTTTTTCTCAATATTCCGTTATATGCAATAATAATATGTTTGAATAAATAAATTATTGACGAAACTCATTACAGATGGATAGAATATCTGTATATTAATAGTAATTTAGGGAACAATACAGTATCCGCGTCGCGGTAATGAACAATTAAGTACCATTTTTGATAATAGCATCTGCTGGGACGGGATGGTGTTAAGATTTACGATTTTATTTAATTCAGCATCCCAGCAAATTAGGGGTAGCCGGGATCCATTAAGTGCTTAAGTGTCTGCCGAGCATGAAATTGAGGATGATAATGGAAATATGTGAATAGAACGTTGCTACGGTAAGACAGACTGTTAACGCATTATTAGAAACAAAAAATAAATATTAAAATTCAGTATTATGACTTTACCATAACCCTTACAGGTTGGACCGCCTGCCATCTTAAATTTTCTTTCATTAAGTTTTTATTATACACTAACTAATTAATTGGAAATTTGTTTTAATAAAATTATATATCGCTCATTTGGTGCAACAATGACGAAATTACACTTTTAGAAAATTTACAGGAGAGCCAATCAAAGATTTCTATTAAAGGTATGGGATGTTTAAGGGACTTATTATAATCGTCGTGATTTTAAAAGTAAGTTCAATATGTGTAGTTTCTATTATAGTCCCAATCTACTCGGTACATTGTACACAACCTAAATTATAGACATAAATAAAAAAGGTACCTGTAAATACGTCACTGTTGCTTCAGAATTCAGAATAAAAAATAACGCGTTCACTAGGAAATTTTGCATTTGTGACAAAATAAAACTAAATAATTGAATTAATCAACGTAAACATTTATTTATGAATATTAATTAAATATTTAAAAACTCAAAAACACTTCTAAAGTTAAAAAATTAACATTTAAAAAATACTTTCATAAAAAGCTGAGTAATAGCGAGGAATAATGTTTTTTTGTAACAGTTCTTTTAGATCAATTTTCTTGTTAGCAGAAATTTCTCGTTTTGAAGTATACGCTGGAACCAAATTAATATCTTCTATAGCCTTAGTTATTCGTTGACTAGTAGATCTTTGTTTCTTTTTTTTTATTTCAGCTTCACTCCAGTTATCGTCGAATTTGAGTTTGTACTTGTATACTGCATCGTTGTCTTTCGTAAATTCTATTGCTTTGATATCTGAGGTTTTAATGGTGTTCCCATCCACATCTTTGACAGTATTAAGTTCGATTTCGTCAGATAATTTTTTCAAATCATAAAAATCATCGAAATTTAGTTCTTCAATATTAAACTGGTTGCCTTTTACCTTTGCAGATCTTATTATTTGGACATACTGATCTGGTACATAAATAGCGCCCGACTTTTTGGCTCTTTTTATAGCCTTTTCAATAATGGAGTGGGCTGCATCTCCCTCATTTTGGGTATGCCCCCTTATCAAAAATTTATGTGTGATTTTATTAATTCGTAGAGTTTTGACTGCATACAAGTACATGGAAAAAATAAACCTGAAAAAAATTTACAAAATATTAGACACGTGACAACACTACTACAAAAACAGTTCTTAACAAATGAAACTAACCTGTTTTTTTGCTGCCCGCCACAATTGTCACTATAAAATGTGATGTTACAACCAGGGTGATTATCAGCTACACGTTGCAGGTACTTAAAGACACAAGAACCAATCTCAACTGGTCCTCTACCTCCTAGAGCCTCATGCCAAAAGTAACAATAGGTTTGTTGGTCCTTTACATCTGATACCTATAAAAAAAGACAGTTTTCAAACTATTGTCAAAAAAAAGAGAATAAACGAATATTTTGAGCTATAATAGGTACGTACTGTAAAGTTTAAGCAGTTCAATTTTGATTTATAGTAAAAAGACGAGGACTCGCCGACTGGCACTGGCATAACTGCTTGAAGATCATAAATTGCGACTATTTCGTTACTATCTGTATTCTTACATGTTTCTATGTCAGTCTTCTTTTCCATTCGACTAAGTACTTTCTGCCGGCAATGTTCTGCGTAGTCAGTCTCTATTTTTTCTTTTGCCTCTCCAACAGCATTTTTATATTGTTCACAGATATCGCATTGGTCTTTTTTTGGAACAAAAAAAGAAATATTAAATTCCGTATTAAATATGCGAAAGTATGAATCGTAATTTGCAGCCTCTTTGTTTTCGGATTCTCTTAATCTCTTATAATCGCGATGTAGATGAGCTATTGTTAGGCCACCATCAATATATTCTCTAGTGGTGTTTGCCCGGAGATAATGGCTCTCAATTCTACTAATTGAATTTATATGATTCCGAACAGACTCTTGTAGCTCAGAACTAGTCTTTCTATGATTTCCATGGCAGCCACGTTTGTCAATTGGTGCTACGCCGTTAGATTCATTTCTTGTCTTGGCCTCGATTACAGTACGTAAAGTACGTTCGGAAATCCCCAATGTATTTAACAAAAATAATTTGCATACCCTGAAACTCCTACCATTACTCATCAAGGAACAATAAGTATTAGGTTTTCTGTTCTTTTCTACACCAGTTTTCAAACGACGATGTGCCAATTGTAGCACAGTTATTGATGAATTCAAAAAATCACGCTGTCTTTGAAGAGACGATAAACCCCAATACATTTTGAAAATATTATATCTTTGCTCCTCTGAGATGTGTTCTGAACATTTATGTTTGCATTTGTTAGAGCAAGGAGGCTTAATCTCTTTTGCAGGAATGATCTTGCCCGTCCGAGAAGTATACTCATGACCTGAATTCTTCAGCTGAGCACGTTGATTTTTCTTCCAAGCCGCTGGATTTCTTAACCTTTTTTTTGTTTTTTTATTAGTTGATTCTAGATTTTGATTAATGTCAGTAGATTTATGGTTTTGAATACTATTGTCTTCCGGTGGATCTTGACTATCTTTAACAGTACTGGGGTTGTTTTCATGGTTTGAAGTTAAAGGTTGATTCTGCGACAAAATTGATAATGAGGAAGAGTTCGATGATGAGGAAGAGCTCGATGATGAGGAAGAGCTTGAAGAAGAAGAACTTGATGATAATGATCTTCGTCTACTACCTATTACTGGACATGTACGTTTAACTTTTTCAGGACAATATTCGTCTCCACTGTCATCTGGAGAAAAATCTGCATCATCTCGTGTATCCATTTCTGGTACATCATCATAAGTCAATGACTTTGTTTCCAATTGGTTAACAGAAGTTTGTGACTCAATTGGAGTTTGAAAGTTTGATGTATGCATGTCTAAGTCAGGCACATCATTTCGTGGCATATTATTAACTTTTTCAGGACGGTATTCATCTCCACCGTCGTGTGGAGAAAAATCTGCATCATCTCGTGTATTCATTTCCGGTACATCATGATAAGTCAGTGACTTTGACTTTGTTTCCAAGGTCATAATATCAGAATCCATAGCTTGGTTAACAGAAGTTGGTGACTCAATTGGAGCTTGAAAGTTTGATGTATGCATATTATTTTCATAATGAATTACTTTTTTTTTTGGTGTAAATGTATCTTTATCATTTTCTGCAACAAAAATATATAATAATACTTATGTGTTAAATAAATCATATTCGAAAGTATTGTCTATCTCAATCGATTACTACTTACTTTTAATAGATGAATGAGATAGGTACTTTTAATTGTGATTTATTAAATAAGAATTAAGTTAAATACTACATACTTACCATCTTTGCATCGTTTACTAGCTTCGGAAGCATTCGGTTTTGCAAATGGTGGTACTTTCCTTTCCATTAGACAATAATTCACCAATCTCCTTGCACGGTTTTCCATCATTAATAATATTCTCTGAAAGTTTAAATTAATATAGTCCTAGATGTATTGGCTGTTATAGGCATAAATTCTTTAATGTATTTAACTATCTCCTAGTCACATCGATCACTAATAAAAAACTAGATACGTACCGGTCGTAAAAATGTATTGCTTTTTGTACGTAGCTTTGTGAATACAACTTTAGGCAATGTATTTAAGGTTGAATTTACATTAATGTATATTTATTTCAACTCGAATCACGTGTAAACATTTGGCGACAGTTTTTAGAGAACTTTTGTATGGGATTGTGTACCTATCTAGTTTTTTATTAGTGATCGATGCCTAGTCATCATTTTTCTCACTCATAAAAATTATAATTATTTAGGCTGAGTTGTAAATCAGCCTTATACACACAATACACGTAAAAGTACTGGAGTAACAATGACACAGTTCTGTAATTTCGTCTATTTAAAAAAAAAGAACATCCTTTATTTACAGCAATAACGACGTAATTACACAATTCTAACATCGTTTCAACAGATTAATAATTTATCTGGAGAAAAAACGACGTAATTACTCAATTTTGTCACTGAACTATCAAAAAATACCATATTTGGAGCTACAGCGACATATTTACAAAATTCCGTCGTTGTTTCACCAGAAAGATACTTTACTTGGACAAACACTGACGTAATTACGCAATTTTGTCATTATTTTACCAAGAACTAAATATTTTTTGGAGCAACAACGCCGCAATTGCTCAATTACGGCATTGTTGCACCAAAAAGTATCGGATTAAATGTCATAAATACCTTTACGTCGTTGTAGCTCCAAAACACAATCACACTCAGCGGGGCGCCCCGCGCAACTGGCCATCCAGACGTTGTAGCAGCAGAAATGGCGCCATTTTACTCAATCCTACAATGACATTCGCGCCATCTCGCGGCAAATCACTACAAATTCAATTCTGTCGATGTTTCTCCCGACGTAAATAGTCTTTCCGCACATTTTGACATATTCAACTTGTTTTTGAAAAAAAGTGTAATTACGTCATTGTTGTACCAAATGAGCGATATAGAGGAAACGAGAGCCTGCTAACTGCTACTCAGTTTTTACTAATTCAGTTATCAATGATATTTTTTATATCATCATCATCATCATCATCATGATCAACCCATTACCGGCTCACTACAGAACACGGGTCTCCTCCCAATATGAGAAGGGTTTGGCCATAGTCCACCACGCTGGCCATGTGCGGATTGGCAGACTTCACACGCCTTTGAGAACATTATTTAGAACTCTCAGGCGTGCAGGTTTCCTCACGATGTTTTCCTTTACCGATGAAGCAAGTAGATATTTAATTTTTTTAAAAACGCGCATAACTCCGAAAAGTTAGAGGTGCGTGCGTGCCCGGATTCGAACCGCCGACCTCTGATTAGGAGGCTGTCGCCCTAACCACTGGGCTATCACCGCTTCTTTTAATATATTTTGTTCTAAATAAATAAAAATATTATTATTATCAATAATATTTTAGACTGCACCATCACTTACCACTACGTGAGATTTTCGAGTAAATCAATTTAAATTTGATTTAATCGAAAATTAACTTGTAGAGGAATATAAAATTATAAATTCAAAACGATATGATAAGATAAAATGTGTTGCGATCAAATGATTCAAAAATTAGAAAGCGATAACACTTAAACTGCCGCATTTAGCTCAACTTTTATTGAAATAACAAAAAAAACAGCATTTAAATCAACCAGTCTCAACCAGAATCTAAAACTGCAATTATTTCCTATGATTAGTTATTATAAGATCTTTGGGGTTAAATCTCTTTAGATTTCTATTAAGTTTCATTTCGTGATCCGTTATTTTATTAACTCAGTCTTCGTAGTTTATAAGTTATTCTGAGAGCAGCGAAATCAAGATATCCAGTGCATTAAAGCATTGCACATAAAATATTAAGACCTTTACGATTTCCAGCCAACTCAATTGTCGGGGGTTATTTCGGGATACGAAGCTCGATGTTCAAATCCCAGTTATATTTCCGTTATTTCTGGTGTGGCGAGAGAACTACCAGTCCATGCTAAATGCAGCGCTCACAAATAATAAATAATCCGATCAATACTGCAACTGTGCCGACCTGTCTGTGTGTACTTATTTAACTCGAACAAAAATAGCGTAAAGCAACGTTTTGTCCTCATTTAATCTATAGGTAATATTTTTGGCCGAGTAGTTTAGTTTTGCCATGAACACTTGAATCAATATACAGTACTTAATAATAAAATGTACTGTCGATGAGACAAACTCAGGCTGGCATCTTTAAAGAATTTATAAATAAACTTTCGTATTTTTTTAAAAGTTAGCCCTAGAGGGCAATCACACTTGATGGTAAGTGGTGATCCAGTCTAAGATAGTATCGGGCTGTTAGAGGTAGTGGTAAACCTGTAATCCAGATTGGTATCTACACGACAATGCTAAATCGCTTGGCCTCTGTCGGTAGGGTGTTAACTACTAACTAGCCATGGCCGAAGTCTTCTACCTGACCAGAATCGAGCCGGGCATCGAACCCAGGACCTCCAACGTCCAACGCCACGGGGATTTTTAAAAGTAAAACTTAGTCTGAGGAAAAGGTCATATACAACTGAAATATTTTTCATTCTTAAGGTAATGCCTTCAAATTCAGAAAAAAAGAAGCGTTTTCCTTATCAATATGCTAGATTAAGAAAGAGAAAGCCTGAGTTACTATATTTTTTGAACTGAAATTTTCAGCTTAGATTGATGAATTTTTACTTATATATACAAGTTTTCAAGCAAATTCGAACTTTTAAAAAAATACTCACGACCCTACCTATATGTAATATTTGAAAGGGTTCGCCTGCGGTTTATTTTGAATATTATTTATTGAGACGTTTGTTGAACGTAATGATAAATGTCACGGTATTTTTATGTTATGAATATAGTTAAGTAATATATTATAGGCTATATTTTTCGTTAAGAAATTTTTTATCAAAAAACATAGGATTTTAGCGGACGATCATAGTGAGCTATGTTATGTATAAGTAGTTTAATATTATTTACTAACTGCGCCCCACGGTTTCGCCTGCATAGAAAATACCTTCGAAGTTTATTTAGCATTCATTTTGTGAAAAAAAAAATTAAAATCGGTTTAGTGAAAAAGGAAAAGTGAAGCGTGAAAACAAACCAAAAACAAACTGTTTTTTAATTTATAAAATTAGTTAGCGTCTGTCTTGCAGAACCCCTATACATGGATTAAAACACTGTCTACCCTACAGCTTGGTAATTTTTTTCTTTTAAATCAGCTTTAACATAATATTTAATTACTATCATGTAGGTAACTGTACCTACTTACAAGCATACATTTAGTTAATTTCACGTCCATAAGTCCTATAATCATATTTGATGTGTTTCACCCGTCTTATACCTTGTAGCATGTAATACCTTGACTTCGTGCTATTGCATACCTAACTCTGCACTCCATTAGGATCAGCGTCTGTCCAAACAAGTAAATGCGAGCAATACCTACCTGCCAGTCTCGGTTAGCACCTTCAGTGTAACAGTCTGAAACTGTAAGTAACAGGCCACGGGTGCTATAATCCGATTTAACAGACGTGCAATATTTCCTTCTGCATGCAATGCACTGCTATTCCAAAGTAAGTTTCGGCACTATTATCTTGGTTAACCGTCAACGAATAAATAGACACACTTGAAATCTAGTATAGTTTCATAGTTACGTCAAGTGTAACGACTTAAGACACTAGGAAGTATATATGCAGTGTGTCTCTCAGTATACTGTAGTATACCTTTTGTTTGGACTGACTTAAGCTGTGAACGCTACTGGTTGGTACAGCGACGGTAAACGACTTACAGAGACAAGCTCCGCAATAAAAAGGTACACTTGAAATCTAGTATGGTTTCATAGTTACGACAAGTGTAACGACTTAAGACACTAGGAAGTATCTTCGCAGTGTGTCTCTCAGTATACTGAAGTATACCTTTTGTTCGGACTTACTTTAGCTGTCAACACTACTGGTTGGTACAGCGTAGGTTAGCGACTTACAGAGACCAGCTCCGCAATAAATATGTACACTTGAAATCTAGTATAGTTTCATAGTTACGTCAAGTGTAACGATTTAAGACACTACAAAGTATATTCGCAGTGTGTCTCTCAGTATACTGAAGTATACCTTTTGTTCGGACTTTAGCTGTCAACAGTACTGGTTGGTACAGCGACGGTAAGCGACTTACAAAGACAATCACCGAAATAAATTGGTATACGTAAAATCTAGTATGGTTTCATAGTTACGTCAAGTGTAACGACTTAAGACACTAGGAAGTATATATGCAGTGTGTCTCTCAGTATATTGAAGTATACCTTTGGTTTGGACTGACTTTAGCTGTGAACAGTACTGGTTGGTACAGCGACGGTAAGCGACTTACAAAGACAAGCTCCGCAATAAATAGGTACACTTGAAATCTAGTACGGTTTTATAGTTACGTCAAGTGTAACGACTTAAGACACTAGGACGTACCTTCGCAATGTGTCTCTCAGTATACTGAAGTATACCTTTTGTTCGGACTTACTTTAGCTGTGAACAGTACTGGTTGGTGCAGCGACGGTAAGCGACTTACAGAGACCAGCTCCGCAATAAATATGTACACTTGAAATCTAGTATGGTTTTATAGTTACGTCAAGTGTAACGACTTAAGACACTAGGAAGTATCTTCGCAGTGTGTCTCTCAGTATATTGAAGTATACCTTTGGTTTGGACTGACTTAAGCTGTGAACGCTACTTGTTAGTACAGCGTAGGTTAGCGAGTTACATAGACAAGTTAGCAAGCTCCGAAAATAAGCTCGGCGAAAAGAGTTTTAAACCCTAGGGCTCCAACAAGCAAAGGGAACGTCTGCCTAAGGACGCCTCACCGGCTGAACCTATATCGAGTCTGACGTGCTGGGAGGCTTCGGCAGTGGTTATTTATCACCCCACCGACGAATAAGTGTCGCAAAATGATTAAGCGTTCCAGCACGATGTCGCGTAGAAAACAAGCAGGAGTTAAATAGGAGGAGGGTATGGGTTTACCATACACCTAACAGTTTAGCCCGCTACCATCTCAGACTGCATCATCACTTAACATCAAGTTAGATAGCCGTTAAGGGCTAACAAAAGCTTGCCAACTTCACCTTACCCGCGTTGACAGAAAACAAAAAAATTGTAATCGCAAAAAATAGATGATCTAGAACAGCATACTCATTTCGTTTAAAAAATCTACAGGTCAAAATTTGTTCACAAGCTTCGCGCCTCCCCTCTCTTTTCCGCTCTAGTAGACAGGCTGCCCAATTAACCTTATCGAATCCCTCTTTGAGTAACTTACAATTATTACCAGTATTATTATGACAGAAATCTAATCAATTTAGTTAAATTTCCGACATTCGATATTGTTTTGTTTATGCAGATACAAGAGAGTGAAAAGTGTACAGTGATTTTTCGTCCTATTTCTCATTAATGTAACTTGTTGTGTAGTAGCCATGACCTATTTATTATTTAAGGAACAAGTTGTTATTTCCCATGTAAATTCAATGTGTACGTGATACTTTTACGAATGACTCTCTTGCCAACTCGTTTATTTTAAATCCTTGCAAAAATATTCACACCGTAGGTAGTTATAAACCTGTTATAAAATTTCCCTGCGTATTATGCCTACGCTTTGTGTAAAAAAATTCTTTGGAATGAATGTGAAAGAAAGAAATTAACTTTCCATTCAGGGCACGGTTTCACTGTCAAGTATTTTACAATTCTTAATAAATTACTTTAGCGGACAAAGCGCTAGAGGAAACGATCCCATTTTCTTATTCTTAATTACAAAACTTCATTTAAAAGAAAATATTATTAAGAGCGTAGTAGGCGAGCGTTACCATTTGCAGGAAGTAAATAAGCCTATGCCTATATATAAAATAATAAAAAGTTAATTAACCAAGAATACTTTGATGTTGTTCTTATGTGTCAAAGAAGTCGTAATCATCACATCAACAGATTAACCAACCGACTGCTGAAAGACTTTAATCATCGGTTTTTCGACTTGATACCGAAATTCTACTTTGATTACGTCATCACCTGGTACATTACTCTTCTGAAACTGTTTGGGAGCCGATAAAAAGGGAATACTTCGAATTGTGGTCTTTAATAGTTTGATCCTATTGGGATCGTCCGGGACATTTCCTATTGATATCTTGGAGATGTCTATCAATAAATTTAAAGTTTTTATAAAACGAAAGCTTATAGAAAAATCATATTACTATATTAAGGATTATAGAAACGATAAAAAAGCTTGGTTGTGAATTGCTCTATCCCCATAGGTACTATAATTTATTATTGATTTTGTGAGATGGTGATAACAAAAAAAAACCGGCTAAGTTTGTTGTGGGGTTCTTCTTAGACCAGGGCGCGTTTGGAACCCTCATAGCTTTAGTTTTAAGTTTACGAATGTAGTTATCACCATCAAATCACTCCTATGTAAATTATTGACGTGTCAAAAGTACCTTTTAAAGGACTATTTAAAGATTATTTGAATTTGAATTTATTTAGCTGTGATAACCTAGTGGTTAGAGCGTCCGCCTCCAAATCAGAGGTCGGGGGTTTGTTCCCGGTTTTTTCGATTTGCAAAATACAATATCAAATTGGATAAAAATTAGTAAATTTAAAACGGATATAGCAATTACGAAATCGATTGGATTTGTAATTGCACCTTTGCAATATATGCATTTCAAATTTATAATTGTAGGTAATAAAACTAATGAAGAATTATAAAGAGTGAACGAAAGTTCAAATGTATGATCATCGTAAAATGAATCTTTCAATAGTAGTTTGAAACTGAAATATTTCTTACTAGATAACGCTAGCTGTAGCAGTGATTGGGGAAATGCATATAGAAATTTCTGCAAAGGTGGTTTTTGGACAATTGCTTAAATGGCAGTGTAGCGAATGCTCAAGAGATGCGGGTTCAAATCCGAATTTCTAACAACTGAGCGCGCATTTTTTTTTTATTAGATATTACTCAATGTTTAAGGAACCAATCTTTATTCGTCACTCAAACTTTACATTGTTTTATAGCGAGACAGTCAATTGAAATAATACACTCGGCCAGGATTCGTTCGCAGTAATAAAAGCAATAATAATTTATCCAAGAGTCAAATTACATTTAGAACCGAACTGAGGGCACAACGATGCCAGTAAACAAGTCCCATTGGCTTTATTTGGAAAGTTTTGATCGCTTTCATTCGCTTGTAGAATAAACAAGGGCATTCTATTGCATCTAGATTTTTATACTGTACGTTGAAATCGTGAATGTGATGTTATAACTTAGTTATCACATCATGAACAACCCATTACCGGCTCACTACAGAGCACGGGTCTCCTCCTCTCAATTATGAGAAGGGTTTGGCCAATTACAAATCCAACCGATTCCGTAATTGCTATATCTATTTAAAATTTACAAATTTTTATCCGATTTGATATTGTATTTTGCAAATCGAATTAAATCATCATGATCAACTCATTACTACAGAGCACGTGTCTCCTCTCAATATGAAAAGGGTTTGGCCATAGTCCACCACGCTGGCCATATGCGGATTGGCAGACTTCACACACCTTTGAGAATATTATGGAGAACTCACAGTCGTGCAGGTTTCCTCACGATATTTTCCTTCACCGTTAAAGCAAGTGATGTTTTAATTTTTTTCTTAAAACGCACATAACTCCGAAAAGTTAGAAGTGCGTGCCTGGATTCGAACCGCCGACCTATGATTAGGAGGCTGACGCCCTAACCACTAGGCTAACACCGTTATCACATGACGATGAGTTATTCAATACGTGCTTAGGAACTGGAGATCCTGGTGCTATTCTATTGCATCTAGATTTTTTATGGTACGTTGTATCTTTTTGACTCTTGCACATTATCTTGAATGAATCACTTGTCATGAATGTAATATTATAACTTAGTTATCACATGACGAAGAGTTATTTAATACATGTTTAGAGACTGCAGACTTTGGTGAATTGACCCAAAAATATGTTAAAATACGATTTTCGTGGAATGCATTCTTGTCACCATTTCACATTTTCGTTCAAGTAAAATTTCGACTTAGTAAATTTTTTTATTCCAATAAAACTGATAAATAATTCGTAACGTAAGTCGTTTTAAAATTAAAAGCATAATTAATTAACTAGCTACGAGTAATACGCGCTAATTTATCAGCGTAAATAATGAGTTTTTAAAATTCTTCTGTGGAAAAAGCAACGTTTGTATTTGAATGTTATTCCCATGTCTCACGCCTGGTCCCGTTCTAGTTTCCTATCCCTTTTCCAACGAATGAATCCATGAATTTTCCTACGTTTAACTATATCTATAGTTGTGGCTCGTTTAATAAATCCCGCGGGAACCATTCCGGTATTAAAGAATCCTATGTATTAATCCAGGGTATAACCAATTTCCATTCAAAAATTAACAAACGCGCACTTACATACAAATTTTCGCATTTATAATAGATATTGGTGTGATTACAGTATATTTATTGGTGTCACCCACCAACCATGAAAATCTGATCATATTCCTCGAGTGTAACGATACCTTTGATTTATGTGGAAACGAAAATTTATATCCTAAGGCGTGATTGAAATAATATTTCTCAGCTTTGATTCATTCGCAGCCATAATAGCAATAACTCACACAAAAGTCAAATTACAATTTGAATTGGAGCAACTCTGCTAGTAAACAAGGATCTTATTGGCTCTATTCGAAAAGTTTTTGATCACTTATTTAGGAAATACTTTTTTTTTTTTGTTAATATTTAGGTATTCGGATAAAACACATATTTTGTGATAGACGTCGATAGCACTGAGATTATTATAAAATATGAAAAAAAAAAAACAAATGTTGTAACCTTAAAATCAATTTAGGATAGGAGTAAATTAAATCCACAAATTTGGACAACATTTCAAGATTGTATTTAATTATTCAATTCTGAAGCTGTAGCCTAGTTGTTAGGGCGTCAGCCTCCTAATCAGAGGCCGGCGGTGCGAATCCGGGCACGCACCTCTAACTTTTCGAAGTCATATGCGTTTTTAAACAATTACAATATCACTTGCTTCAACGGTGAAGGAAAACATCGTGAGGAAACCTGCACGCCTGAGAGTTCTCCATAATGTTCTCAAAGGCGTGTGAAGTCTGCCAATCCGCATATGGCCAGCGTGGTGGACTACTGCCAAACCCTTCTCATATTGAGAGGAGACACGTGCTCTGTAGTGACCCGGTAATGGGTTGATCATGATGATTTAATTCGATTTGCAAAATACAATATCAAATTGGATAAAAATTAGTAAATTTAAAATGGATATAGCAATTACGAAATCGGTTGGATTTGTAATTGCACCTTTGCAATTAATGCGTTCCAAATTTATAATTTAGATATTTTTTCGAAGTGTATAAAACTAATGAAAAATTATAAAGAGCAATGTGAACGAGAGTTCAAATTTATGATCATCGTAAAATAAATCTTTCAATAGTGGTTTGAAACTGAAATATTTCTTACTAGCTGTAGTGGCACATTAGTAAAATGCACATAGAAATTTCGGCAAAGGTAGTTTTTGGACAATCGCTTAAATGGCAGTGAAGCGATTGACTCACTGATAGCGAGTGCACTCAAGAGATGCGGGTTCAAATCCGTTAGCATTTTTAACTATAATTTATTCGACAAATTTATAAATTGATATTTCCTTCAAGTGAAAATAAAAACACTTGATACAAAATATATTATTATGTAAAAAAGGCAATAAATGAAACTTTCAAATGTTTTCTCGTGCGCTTTTCCGTAGTGGTCTGTAACGACCATATAAGGCCGATTGCTTTCCTCAACTTATCCCATTTGTGCCCAGAGAGGAGAAATTGGAACTTCTTTATTGTGGCGAAGTTACAAACGAGAAAGGTTATTTCCATATCTATTGTATTATAAGGTCAGATCCAATAAATAATTTCACCAAAGTCTTACGTTACTCTGTCGTACGTCACAGAATTCATATGAAATTACAAGTTTCAAAACGTGCACGTATTGACTAACCAAGCCTATCTTAGATATAGTTCTAGGATAAAATAGTTATAAGGTATAATGTGGTTATAAGTTAAGCTAACATTAGTTTAATTGTGTGTTGTTCATTTTTAAAACGAATTCAAGATAAGTCAAATGGGAATAAAATGTAAATAAACGTAAACCTCGCGTTTTTTATGTTGCAGAAATTATAAGCGAATGAAATCAGTACTTACTATTTGGAAATACGAGTATTTAGCGGCCCATTACAGTCTGCTAACTAGACAGAAATCTAATTGCATGCATTCAGAACTAGACATTTGATACCTGTCAAAGTACAATTACATCACACATCGATTTGCGCTTAAAATTAAAAAATATTCACTGGAATCCGATATCTCCAGTGGTGGTTTTTTATGGAAAATGGGAAGAACCCACTAATATATCAATTGCATTTTCATATTATGTGAAAAATTCAGTTTTCTACCTATTGCGGGAGTAATAGTCCCGCGGTACGACCCCTATCACTACGTTGAAAAATTTACAATATTTAAAAAAATATATAAATTGGGTAGTAAATAGTTAAGGCAGTCATCTAATGTTAATTCATTGATGGAATTGAACATCTAAATAATCCTTCCTAATTTCACAATATACGCAAAATAATCAAGCGTTTTGAGTACCTTTATCGTTTTACTAAAGCACTCTAGGGCTGTCTCGAGCTAATTCGAACATGATAGCAATGTCGCTATATTGCTATAGGACCCTCCCCCCTCTTCCCCTTCTGTTATGAGATCTCAAGATTCGTGAGTGGAGCTCTCCTACACACCGACTCTACATTACCCTGGATTAACACATGGCCTAATCCTTGTCCCTTCAACATTTAACAAGGTATTTAAAGTTGATGACCAATAGCTCGTGTATTTTAACTAACAATCAATCTTATTTGAACGCTTGCTGGGTGGGGACAACTGCGCGAGCATAATCGTGACCTAGCCACCAAGAACCTCGCTGGGTTTGTTAAATCATCGTCAATCAATCATCAATCGTCGCTACTCTGGACGCCGGCGAGACCCACATACCCCGCCGGAATCGGCGCAGATATATATAATACATACTTCATCGATATACTCGTATATATAATGTTTAATTTATACTTTATCGACAATATTGATAGACTTTAATTTAGTGTATACTTTAATAAACCGATTTAGAGTATAGTTGTAATTACAAATGAAGTAAACTAAATCTTCACTTAAACAGAAATACCTGAGTTGTATAAATCCCAAAGCTTGTATTGTTTTATGCCTACATAAACTCGCTTCTTGATATTTGATAGATAGATTTATAAAGGTTTATTGCACAAAGCTAATAAAGCATCACTAAATTTTAAACTACAATACAAATGAAAATGTGCTATTAACGTATTAAAATTCTGTTGATTAATTCCCTAAGTACATATGATTTTACATGTGTGTGAATATTTAAATCTCCTAAATTAAAAATATCCTAGCTCCCAATTAAAATTAATCTCGAATAACGTACAACCACTTACACCGGGTATGCCTGTTAGTTGCGCTAATCCGTTTAATTACCTGTGTAATTACATATGCAGCATTTCAGCTAACTCCTACACGAAAGGTTCCGTACTGAGATTCAATATTAAAAACTACACAGTTTAGATGACTAAGATTGAGCAAAAACTTTCTTAAACAACAAACTTCTTCTTGAGCTGCCTCTCCAACTAGTGGAGGTTGGCAGTAGAGAAAGGCACATTTTTTCTGCGATACCATTCAACTCTATTTTTATATATACACCACAAGTTAGCCCTTAACGGCAATCTCACCTGATGGTAAGTGATGATACAGTCTGAGATGGTAGCGGGCTAACCTGTTAGGGGTATGGTAAACTCATACTCCTAATTGGTTTCTACACGACATCGTTACACGACACGACAACGCTAAATCACTTGGCGACACGTCTTTGCCGTTAGAGTGGCAGCTAGCCACGGCCGAAGCCTCCCACCAGCCCAGACTCGAGCCGGGAATCGAACCCAGGACCTCAAGCTTTATAATGCAACAGCGCGCGCACTGCGCAACGGAGGTCGTCGCAAACCCAGAATCTCGTTATCCGTACAATATGCTAACCATTGGCCTATTACCATATTGTATTATTACCCATTTCACACTGGATAATATATAAATATAATTTAAGGAAAATCGAATAACAAAAACATTTCCATGAGAAATATTTTAGTTTATTACGTAACTAGCTCTAGCTAGAGCTTCACAATAAATATTCATTGCGAAAATGAGTAAGTAATTAACTTTTTCCCTGTTGACGCGAACTCTTTGTGAAGTACTTATAATTCGAGACAAAGCCGTTTCAGCATAATAAAAAACTAAATAAAACGCCTTCGTTATCGTGCTTCTTAACTCGCTCGGTTCGTAAAATTCCCTCCAATGCATTTAACGAAACAAATTCCGCGCTATATTCGTTGGTTATTTTTAATGTTGTCTGTGACATCTCGACTGGAAATCTCTACGAATATCACAGGATTTACCTAAATCTGCCGCTGGTTTGATTTGATAAGATCGAATAAGATTAAGATTTTTAGTTTTAGGTTAATCTAAGTTTAAGTTTAAGTTTTATGTAAAATGTTTGATGTATAATATTTGGACTCACTGCAGAGATGCCAAGTCGATTGGCGATATATCGAAGTGCTAAGATGTCTATACGACGCCGCCACAATGACCGTTCAGGTGCAAAACCATGAAACACATCCGATACCAATTCGAAGGGGAGTAAGACAAGGGGACGTTATTTCCCCGAAACTGTTTACTTCCGCTCTTGAAGATGTGTTCAAGGTTTTGGATTGGAAAGATTGTGGCATAAACATAAACGGCGAATACATCTCGCACTTACGATTTGCAGACGACGTAGTTATAATGGCAGAAACGCTGCAGGAACTTGAGCAAATGCTGTGCGACCTTAGCACCTCTTCCAGACGGGTGGGTCTCAAGATGAACGTGGACAAAACGAAGATAATGTTCAATGAATACGTCATCACAAGGCCCATTGTTGTCGAAAATGTCAGCATCGAAGTTGTCCAAGAATATAACTACCTAGGACAGATTATACAGTTAGGTAGGAACAACTTCAACAAGGAAGCTAACAGAAGAATTCAGCTGGGATGGGCAGCATTTGGAAAACTGCGTCAAGTCTTCAACTCGCCGATACCCCAATGCCTAAAGACAAAAGTCTTCAACGCTTGCGTCTTACCGGTCATGACATACGGAGCAGAAACGTGGACACTCACGGTAGGCCTTGTCCAAAAGTTCAAAATCGCTCAGCGTGCTATGGAAAGGGCTATGTTGGGTGTTTCTCTGAGGGATAGAATCCGTAACGAGGACATACGTAGGAGAACAAAAGTAACCGACATAGCCCAACGGATTAGCAAGCTGAAGTGGCAGTGGGCGGGTCATATCTGTCGCAGAACCGACGGCCGTTGGGGCAGACGTGTTCTGGAGTGGAGACCGCGTACCGGTAAGCGCAGCGTAGGACGACCACCTGCTCGCTGGACCGACGACCTGAAAAGGATCGCTGGTGGCGGGTGGATGAGGAAGGCGGAGGACCGTGTGTGGTGGCGCGCTCTCGGAAAGGCCTATGTCCAGCAGTGGGCGTCTATAGGCTGATTGATTGATTGATTGATTGATTGAATAGTATAAGATCGAATGAGATGACCCGTAAAACAAACAAACAAATAATAAATAATAGTTTATTTATTTAATACCTTTACATTTCCATTGTAAACGCAATTTGACATTGAAATGTGGCTTAAACGGTGAAGGAAAACATCGTGAGGAAACCTGCATGCCTTAGAGTTCCCCATACTCAAAGGCGTGTGAATTCTGCCAATCCGCACATGGCCAGCGTCGTAGACTATGGCCAAATCCTTCTCATATTGAGAGGAGACCCGACTCTGTAGTGAGCTGGCAATCCATGCGGTGCAGACTTCATATTTCAGAAACTACTAATGCTATCGATTTGAAATAATGTACAGTAAATACATCATTTGATTAAAAGTTAAATCGGAGGCGCTAAAATTTTAAAGCAGTGTTGGGAGAAATGATTTAAAAAACTTCACTAATAGATTCAATTTTTTTTTACCTGAAATAGGAGTTTATGTAAATATCACTGGAAATATATAAGCACTTCTGACTACGCGTGACTTTTGTGAAATGCTTGTATTAAACAATTTATACGTTTAAATTTACCTTACGGAACCCTTGATGCTTCAGTCTGATTAGCACTTGCCAGTTTTATTATACTTTTCAGATAGGTAGAACAGAAAGTTCAACTGTCTGCTTGAAGAAAGATCACAAAACAAAAAGTTGTTTAATAAAAAAAGAATTTCACAGTCGGTGTTTTTCAACGAATCCCTATTTGGTAACTTGAATTTACAACTCAAAAGTTTTATTGAAGAGCAGACTTCGTTACATTTATTTCGGTTCTCTAAAGCTAAGTGAGGGGAATAAGGTTTGTGAAAAATTTACAAGGTCGTTTTCGGTCAGGTCTCTCTCGAGTGCACAATAGCTGCGTTATTTATTACCTTGAAACATCAGTAACATCGTGTGCTCCAAAGTCTAACAGCACGTAACAAACAGATAAGAAATATGTTGCGATACGTTTAGGTTGTTGCGAACCAAGTGCCCAAGTATGAGAAAAATTGCCCTTTGTTACTTTGTCGTGACGTGCAGTTAGGTATTAAATGAACAAAAGGTTGTTGTTCTTTTTTAATATTTCCGTTTGTTGAAAATGAGGTCGTAAGGGCTTTTTATTTAACTTATATCGCTTAAGTGGCAATTAAATTGACATGACTGAAATGAGCGAATTCCTTTTCCACATTTTGATAATTATATCATCAATAGTAAACATTTTAATATAGAGAATTATACGCATTTAAAACTTGAGAGTTTTTTAATGAAGTCAGTTTTCTCTGCGTTCGTGATCAACCTATTCTCCGCTCACTACAGAGCACGGGTCTCCCTTCAATATGAGAAGGGTTTGGCCATAGTCCACAACGCTGGCCATGTGCGGATTAGCAGACTTCACACGCCATTGAGAATATTATGGAGAACTCTCAGGCATGCAGGTTTTCCTTCAACGTTGAATCAAGTGATATTTTAATTGCTTAAAAACGCACATAACTCCGAATAGGGGTTCGAACCCCCAACCTCTGATTAGGAGGCTGACGTCCTAACCACTAGGCTATTACAGCCTCTCTTTCTCTGCGTAGTCGTTTGGAATTCAATAGTCTGATTTGTGGTGAAACATAACTCGTCTTTTTATGGGTTTGTTATCGACTTTATGGACAAGAGTTACATTTAAGTTAATAAAAGCGTGCTAAAACCGAACCCACTTTTTGTTCAAAAATTAATGCCGGTAATATTTTGTCAAAAATTATGAATCTAGTACGAAAACTAAAGGAAAGTGGAAATTAAGTGGGGTGTAAACAGAATTCGCATTTGTTTTTATCTGAAAAGTTTTACACCTTAAAACCTAGTTTTACATAACAAGCAAAAATGTCTTTACATTACTCAATTATATTTTGTGTTTTCATAGCTACTAGAGAGTGTGTTTATTTTTTTTTTTATAAGAATTATATTTCTTTTGTGATCTGCCTATTACTTCATTTGGCATATTGCACTATGGATTAGGATTGTGATTTCAAAATTTAAGTACGTCAAATTCAAATAATCTTTATTCAAATAGTCCTTTAACAGGCACTTTTGACGCGTCAATAGTTTACATAGTAGTGATTTAATGGTGATAACTACATTCGTAAATTTAATACTAAAGCTATGAGGGTTCCAAACGCGCCCTGGTCTAAGACGAAGCCCACAAGAAAATAAGCCGGGTTTTTTTTGTTATCACCAACTCACATAATCAATAAAAAATTATAGTACCTATGGAGATAGAGCCAAGCTTTTTTATCGTTTATATAATCCTTAATATCGTAATATGATTTTTCTATAAGCTTTCGTTTTATAAAAACTTTGAACTTATTGATGATTTGTTAATTCGATTGAAAAGTCTACCAATTTGTCCAGAGCATGTTATGCTCAAGTAATAGTGACTGTGAAAGCCAGCCATCCCGCATTGCAGATTGGTGGTCGTTCCAAGTTCCTCTTTCCTATGAGAAAAGGAACAGTGCTTCCAGTAGTGGCCATTTAATAGGCTGGCGGTGATGATTGCAGGCCCGATTTTAGAGTTGGAGGTCCTGGGTTCTATTCCCGGCTCAAGTCTGGTCTGGTAGGAGGCTTCGGCCGTAGCTAGTTACCACCCCACCGACAAAGACGTGTCTCCAAGCGATATAGCGTTCCGGCACGATGTCGCGTAGATACCAATCAGGAGTATGGATTTACCATACCCCTAACAGGTTAGCTGTATCATCACTTACCACCAGGTGAGATAGCAGTCAAGGGCTAACCTGTAGTGTATAAAAAAAAGAGTAAAATCCCCTCAACGAGAAAATCCATAATATCAAAATGTTCCACATCGGTATGATACCTAATAATAAATAATAATAATAATAATACTCTTTATTACACACAACAAATACAAAAAAAAACAAAAATTAAAATTAAAAGACAAAAACGGTGTAAGGGCGGCCTTATCACTGAAAGTGATCTCTTCCAGGCAACCGCTATTTACAGGAAACATTTTACAAAATCACAGTGGTTGGTGTACAAATAAGAGCACGAATAAAGATAAACTTACATAAAATTACATACTAGGAATACACACTAATTTACATAAATAGCAATAATTATCATATATATTCAAATAATATATATATATATATATATATACATAAAAAAAAAAAAAATGTGTATAATATATTCAGTACATAAGCTTAGTGCGACAAATAATAATTTTTTAGATTACGTTTAAATATAATAAGCGATTTTGAATCTCTAATATTCCGAGGTACAGCATTCCAAAGTTTCACGGCTTTCACTGCAAATGACTCGCCAAACCAGCGAGAATGGCTGAATGGCATCGCCAGTTTAGTATCGTTCTGGGACCGGTGGTTAAACAGATGGCCAGAACCCAGAAATCTAAATTTTTCCTTTAGATAAGGAGGAGTTTGAGGATGGAAGAGGATAGTGTAAAGAAGGGATAAAATATGGAGATCACGACGCTGTCTTATAGTAAGCCACTTTAGTTGAGCACGATATTGAGAGATGTGGTCAAATTTCCTTAACCCGAAAATGAACCTTATTACCATATTTTGCAGTCGCTCAAGCTTGTTAAGGAGAAGCTGAGATAAATCTGGATAACACGAATCAGCATAGTCAAGAAGAGGAAGAAGAAGTGAATGGGCTAAAGAAAGTTTAGTTCTTACGGGTAAAAAGTGCTTCCATCTTCTCAAGCGACCGATTACAGCGAAGATCTTACGACTGATTTCAGAAACTTGGGGTGTCCAGGAAAAGGAATTGTCTATAATGAGACCCAGGTTTTTGACTGTGCTACAAAATTCCAATTTAGTACCATCAAATACAAGAGGAGAAAGAGAGAAAGTGTTGATTTTTGATAGGAGTTGACGGGAACCAATCAAAACCGCCTGTGACTTGCTTGCATTTATAGTCAATCCATACGACTTACTCCAAGAGCTGACAGTATTAAGGTCAGCATTAATACTAGTTATTGCACCATCAAGCTCGCCGATGGATGTAGTAGTGTAAATTTGCAAATCGTCAGCATAAAGATGGAAAGACAGAGAGAGAAATTCAGTAATAGAGTTAATAAATAAAGCAAAGAGAAGAGGAGAAAGAACACCGCCTTGAGGGACCCCAGCAATTAACTTATTAGGAGATGACAGTCTATCATCAATACGAATGCATTGCCTTCGATCACAAAGGTAGGATCTAAACCAAGCTATAACTTCAGAAGACATATTTATTGATTTTAAGACAGCAAGAAGAATCTCAAAATCGACAGTATTAAAGGCATTCGAGAAATCTAGTAAGGCAACTATACTTACAGAATGGTTGTCAATTCCATACCTGATGTCATCACAAATTTTAATAAGAGCAGAGGTTGTGCTGTGCCCAGGACGAAACCCAGATTGGTATGGACTCAAGATATTGAACTTAGAGAGATATAAATATAATTGTTTGTGAACAATACGTTCAAGTACCTTTGATAGAAAAGGAAGTATTGAAATTGGTCTGTAGTGAGAGAAAGATGAAGGATTTGAAGTTTTCGGAATAGGAATGACATAGGCTAAACACCAGGCTCTAGGAAACGTGTGAGAGGAAAGTGAGTGGTTGAGAATGTGACAGAGGACGGCCAGAGTATTTTCGAGAGTTAAAAGGATCATCTTTCGACTCACCCCATCGGAACCTATGGCATCAGACTTGATTGCCATGATGTGTTTCTTCACTTCCTCAGTGGTAACGGAAACGAAATTAAATGGCACTGAATTAGTTTTAGAACGCATGTTAAGGGAAAATAAAGTATTTGATTTGGTTGCATCATCTATAAGTGAAATTTTAGTGAAATAACTATTTAATGCTTCCAGATCAAGGCTATTAGTAGAAAGAGAGCTTCTGCGCGTGCGTCCTATACCCATGGCGTCTAAAAATCTCCAAACTTTTCCAGAATCCTTATTGTCCACAGCGTCGTGAATAAACTTGCGTTGGGCATTTCTACACACCCTGTTACAATGGTTACGCAACTTTTTGTATCTTTGAAGATTCTCATCTGTAGGATTAAGCTTATATTTCGACTTACACTTATTTCGCTTAGCCATTAGGACACTTATTTCTTTAGTAAGCCAAGGCGCCGGTGTATGTTTCAGTTTTATAGGCCTCAGTGGAGCATGTATATCAAATAAATCAATTAAAATTGAGTTGAAAATCATAATTTTATCATTAATTGACGAAGCATTAAGAATACAGTTCCAGTCAATTTCATTAAGGTCCTTCAAAAAACTTTCATTATTGAAGTGTTTAAAGCTCCGTCGCATTATTATCGTAGGCTTTAATTTGGGCGGCCGAATTTTATATGATAAATAGACTAAGTCGTGGTAGGAGAAAGCTTCTGCTGGGATTTGCCCGTAAGCATTGACCCGATCCGGTGTTGATACAATAATAAGATCCAATAGCGATGGGGTGCAATTAGGAGAGAAGTGAGTTGCATTTTGGGTATTAAGGATATTCAAATTAGCACTTCCAACAATGTTTGCCAACCGCTTGGCTCTAAAATCATTTTTAATCAAGCAAGTATTAAAATCGCCCATAATAATCGTATGATCAGCGCCCGGTACATATTTCTCTAACAATTCTTCAAAAACATCAAAATAGTCAATGCGCAAAGAAGGACTATATAGAACTCCCAGTAAGAGCTTCACTGTACCAAAAATAACCTCAATGAAGATATGTTCCGATGATTCTGAGTAAAGAGAAGAAGATTTATTTAAAATTGAAAAGGGAATGTGGCTGCGGAGATATATAGCTACTCCACCACCACCCTTGCCAGTCCTATCGTTTCTAATAAGATGGAAACCTGGTAAAGCATACGAAGTTGATGGAAGGCAAGGCTTGAGGAATGTTTCTGATACCAAGATCGCATGTATATCCTTAGCGTTGAAAGAATCCAAAAGGTCAGAATAGTGAGAAGGTATGCTCTGCGCATTAATGTGCATTACATTAAAGCATTTAGAATATCTGGAAAAGGTAGCTCTTAATGTAGAATTTAGTGGAATGGCCGCACTATGGAAACTGTCCTCGGAAGATGCGGAAGAACATTGAAAGTATAAACTGTTGTCGTCATCTAAGCTATCACTATTAACGCTATTGTTAAAATTCATTGTTAAATAATACCAATATTATAAACTAAATATATCTAATAATATTAAAATAAATATAATAACATAAAATATATGTATAATATGAATATATAGTAGTCTTAATATAAATAAACGATTATAACAAAATAAAAAATAAAACATTAATTTGTTCACCCACCAGCAGTTACTAAACATATATCTCTAATATAATCAATAACACAATTTGAAATCAACACAAACTAAAAAGGCACTGCATTGCACCGCTTAAATTAAAACAAAAAAGGTCAAACTTAATACCAACAGCTCATCTGACACAGACAATTAGAGTTCGTATCTTCCTTACAAACACCTATGAACTACCTATAACAATGATTCCTAAAAATTAAGTATTAAGTAATTTATCATTCCACTAATTAAGGACAACAACAATATACATTTACTGAAACTGATGATTTACATTAAAAAAAAAAAAGTAAAATAAAATTACCTACCGATACCGGTGGAGGAACGCAACTTATCTCGAAACCATATGACAACGACAAATACTGTCAAATGTCAAGTGTCAACCTCAAGAAAGAACAAAACACTATTTGACTCGAATAAAATCTATCAAACATCCTTAATCTGTGCCCTGAGCGGGTATTAATATTGACAAATTGTGACGCTACCCAAATACAATCACAATCGCTATCAAAACACAAACACAAACGCAAAGCAGTGCACTACAACTGTTATAGAAAGAGAAAACTTAGTTCAAAATAAGACATCACAATTTCCTTCATTTCCTGATGACCCGTTTGGCCCGACTAGTCTGCGCAAGAGGAGTAGTCCTCTGTTTAGTAGGAACAGTAGCGGCAGCAGCACTGGTGTTAACGGTGGTCATGCTACCTGTGGTCTGACCTTGGGCTTCAGATGTACTTGGAACTTTATCTAGCTCGGATTTTGTAGTAATGCGACGCCTTGACCCATCTGATCCAACAGCAAAAATAGCACCTTCATTTGTCCAGCATCTAGTGATCCCAAAACGCTGCCTAGCAGCCATGAAGATGTCATGTCTTTCTTTAGTAAGAAATTCAGAGAGGGTAACTCCTGTGCTTTTGAGTTTAGCTTTGGCATACCACACCTGATTTCTAAGAGACAGCTGCTTAAACTTGATGAGAATAGCTCGGTGTTTACCAACCTTAGAGGCTCCCATACGGTGACAGCGGCTAACATCATCAACTGAGAGATTGGGCATGTCAAGATGATCCGACAAATATTTCATCACCAATGTTGTCACTTGCTCATTTTTATGCTCCGAGACACCATGAAGTAGAAGAATTTTCTTTCTAGTATTCATTTCCATGCGATCTTGTTGCTTTGTGAGATGCTCAACTTGTAACTGTAGATTCTCTAGGGCAGAGAGTACAAAAGCCCTAAACGCAGTGAATTGCAATGCAATATTTGAGGTAGGGCTAGTGGCTGGAATTGTTGCACTCAAATTTTGTTGAAACTCAGCCATAGTTATGTTGAAATGCTGTGACAACTCCTGTAGAGACTTCTTGATTGAGTCCATTTCAAATGACAGTGACTGTTACTCACAGTTTTATTATGTGCCTTAATGTGTAATTTGTTAGGCCAATATTGTAGGGAGAACACTGAAGGAGTAGCTGCTGGTAGGTAGATGAACTTTACCACATTATATATTTACTATAAGCACTTTTTTATAATTTTAATTAAATAAATTATTAGGAGCTCTAGCAAAAACGTGTTGACATTTATGCACCTGATACCTAGTGTGCAATAACATAGGAAACATTACAATGGATCAAAATGAGCAACTTATTTTGCTTAGACTCAACTTTTACACGGTCCGCGAATATCACGTCCCAACGGCTCATTTTTTACAGCCAAAGTAGAAACAAAAGTTCGCCATTTCTTCCGTAGCTTCTATAAAAAGTAAGCACTTAGAATTTGTGCTGTAAAAATGAAACGACTCCTTAATTTATTTGCAGTAACAGTCCCCTTAGATGAAGTCCATAACACTGGTCTAGACCAGGACGGAATCGGAGCCCTCGTAGTTTTAAGTTTACGAATGTAGTTATCAAATTCAAATTTCAAATTCAAATAATCTTTATTTGACGCGTCAATAATTTACATAGTAGTGATTTAATGGTGATAACTACATTCGTAAACTTAAAACTAAAGCTATGAGGATTCCAAACGCACCCCGGTCTAAGAAGAAGCCCACAACAAACTTAGCCAGGTTAATTTCCTTTTTGTTATCACCATCTCACATGCCACTTAAAATTATATTAAGTGGCATGTGAGATGGCTTATCTCCATACGTATGCCATTGACGCATTAAAAGTGCCTTTATACGCTTTATTAGAATACCGCTTATGTGTTGATTGATGGATTGATTGATAGGAAGTACGAATCAAAAGCGCTTTTTTATATAGGATTATTTTTTTCAGAATTTTAATAAAACAAGTAGGTAATAAGCAAATGCAAACACTAACACGAAACCTATGCTCATATTTTAAAATGAAATACTCGAACAAACATTAATCAAAATTCTCCAAAGCAATATTGAAAGTGCTTTCACAGCCACTAGACTTCGCATACCCTGAAGTTTGTAACGTACGTCGTTACGGGGAAAACGTAAAAGTTTTCTTGAACGTTTCGCGGTATGGGTTTATCGCGGCCGAAACGGCTATAGTCTAGAAAATCCTACAGTACCCTCGGCGTGGATTATCTGTGTAACTTGAAATTGTTGTTCATTGAAGCAATAAATGGTAAATATCTGGCTGCGAACCGACTTCGTACCTTCCATTACTATTATATAAAGTAAAAGACTCAAGTTAAACACGTTTTTTTGTTAAGTGTACATACGTTTTATTAAACGCAACATTCTCTACGTAAATAAAATTAGCATTGCAAAGTACGTAGATATAGGAAAATAATTTGCGTTATAATCATTTCTAAGGTTTTTGACCTCCGTGACGCAGCGCGTGCGCTGTCGTATTATAAAGGACCTGGGGTCCATTCCTGACTCGAGTCTGGTCTGGGGGCAGGCTTCGGCTGTGGCTAGTTACTACCCTACGGACACAGACGTGTCGCCAAGCGATTAAGCGTTCCGGTGTCGCGTAGAAACCAGTATAGGTTTACCATACCCCTAACAGGTTAACCCTATCTCTCACATTGCATCATCTCTTACCATCAGGTGGGATTGCCGTCAAAGGCTAACTAGTAGTGTATTGTAGTGTATAAGATGTTTCTCTCAAATCTTATAAAAATAATCTATTTTGAGCCTGCCGCATCTAATTCTACAATCATCCCAACCTAAAAGAATGATATATAATCTCATAGGTATAAGAAAATATTTTTTTTCTTTTTGGAAAATCCCTTTATACAGTTCGGGGAGCGTTCTGTAACTTTTTCGGTCAATCTCACATTATTTCGGCCAACAATCACCATACCTTTTAACAATAAATGGAATAGAACATGATACTGCGAAGAAGTTTCGTCTTAAAAGATATTGTTTTACGAAGAAACCTCGTTAATCAATATCCACAGCAATATTGAAAATATTCTGTAAGTATCAACACCTTTCAATTTCGCCGACGGCGAAGTTTGTATCTTACCTCGTTACGACGAAACGGGAAACTTTTCTGGACTTGATCGTGGTTTACGTCCATGGCGCCTTACGAGTTTGACACGATATTCTGTTTGCGTATATAATGCCAGTTACGATGGTATATTAACTCGTAGCTACTAAATAAAGCAATTAACAAATAATACATTAAAGTTTAACGAAATTGGTAGAAACTTCAAACAGAAATCTACAAGTACCAAGCAAGTTATAAATGAGTATGAACTGAAAAAAGTATTAAAAAATTAACCATAAACCCATTGCCGGCTCACTACTAAGTTTGCTCTCAGTATGAAAAGGGTTTAGCCATAGTCCACCGCGCTGGTCATGTGCGGATTGGCAGACTTCACACGCCTTTGAGAACATTATGACGAACTCTCAGGCATGCTAGTTTCCTCACGATGTTTTCCTTCACCGTTGAAGCAAGTGATATTTAATTGCTTAAGATCGCACATAGCCCCCGACCTTAGATTAGGAGGCCGACGGACTAACCACTATGCTATCACAGCTTCCGTAATGCTCATGTTTTTTTTTTTTTTATCATAAAACCTACTTCCTAAGTACCCAGTTCAATTATCGTGATAGGTGAACAAAGAGCACACAGGTTTTATTATAATAACTAAGCGGGTATCGTTATTCACTCACTGAATTACTCTTACCCGTATCTACTAAGCGAGATATGCCATCTCCATTGTTACGTAATACGTAGCTAGATTGCTCCTGTTTCTCTTAAGTGTTCTCAAGATTCACTGTGCAGCGCTCCTATATCTGAAATACGTTGTTTGTGCAATAGTATCGTGCTTTTGTAATCTAATACACTGTTTAATTAAACAAACAAGATGTCCGTCCTCGTTTATTTACGGTACCTTAGACATTTGAAAATTCGTTGAACTCGGGACAAAATCTATATATTTAAATGGTTTAATGTGTAATTAGAAGTAAACATTAATTTAATTTATTTTATTACTTTAATTCTCCATAATTTAAGTCTGCCAATCCGCACACGCTTCTTGAGAGAAGACCCGTGCCATTTTTTTGCCATAATGCGTAGAAAAGCGGCGTCTCTCCTGCATCGACTCCGTACAAGCGACAACGGCATCCTGACCTGATTGCTGCCAGACCTGACTGCCCCATACTGCACCACTGTATGGCGGTAGCTATTGGGCGGATAAAATGAAAAAATATATAAACATGTATTTTGTATTTCTGATGTTATTGATAACAATACTTAACTAATTAAGGTTAAAATGTTACTAATAGACTAACAATCTATGGACGCTTCCAAGTCCGATTTAAAAAAAAAAATTAAAAAAAAAAAAGTTTAGTTTTTTTTTAACAAAAAAGAATAGGAATAAAGGTTAACGCATTTTGGCAAGAAATAATCTTGCTGTAGACATTAATTAAGCACGTCATCATCATGATCAACCCATTACACACTAGAGAGCAAGGGTCTCCTCTCAATATGAGAAGGGTTTGGTCACAGTCCACCACGCTGGCCATGTGTGGATTGGCAGACTTCACACGCCTTTGAGAACATTATGGAGAACTGTCAGGCGTGCAGGTTTCCTCACGATGTTTTCCTTCACCGTTGAAGCAAGTGATATTTTAATTGTTTAAAAACGCACATAACTACGAAAAGTTAGAGGTGCGTTAGTGCGTGCGTGCCCGGATTCGAACTGGCAACCTCTGATTAGGAGGCTGACGCCCTAACCACTAGGCTATCACAGCTTCAACAAATTAAGCACGTACATTATGTTGAAACAACGTTGCCTGCTTGCGTTGATCAGTTTCTACGTAAAACCATCAATTCCAGATACATTTTAGTTACCCACCCTCTGGGAGATACAAATGTTGATAATGTAGATCGATTGCGTGGTTGGGGAATAAAACAATGTTTCATACTTACAATGTAGATGCTATGTAACGTAGCGTCGAATGATGTGTTTGTTCGAAATCGGTTACACGGATGTGCGCTTTTGCTCTGTGTTTTCCATTAGGGTTATTATTTTTTTTTTTTTTCGGACTGTCTATTAGCTGTACAAACCCTATTGGTTGCCACAGCGTAACCGGGCTGTTTGGCGAGCTTTGGAAAGAAGCTCTGCCAGAAGAAATTTTGAGCCCTAGGGCTCGAAGAAACTATGGGAACGACTGCCTAAGGGCGCCTCCTTTGAGGCCGAACCTCGGCTTAGGCGACGTTTGGGATAACGGGGGGGTCGGACGGTGAGTGGTCCGTACGTCTCCGAGGCCGTGGATGGAGCCCACGTCCGGATGACGTAAGATAGCGGGGACCTCGTCTTCGCCGGCGAAGACGGTGTGTAGCGTATGATTGTGTGGTAGGTGGTACGAGTGTGTTGTCAGTAGTCATCTGATCGTCAGGGTCATGAAGGATATGTTTAGGTCTCCTCTTTCGGAGAGGAGCGCTTAGGTCGGGGGAGTAAAAAGAAGCCGCAACTACGAGAGGGTTGGGGTGTCGGATTGATTTCTCGAAATAGATTTTCGAGAGTTTCTTAAAGTGCTGAGCGATAGTGTCAAGTTCTAGGTCTCTGTGCAGATCTACGTTACGCACATACCAGGGACAGCCGGTTGCCGTGCGCATGAAACGATTCTGAATCGTTTGAAAGGTTTTATACGTGGGACGAAGCGCTATAGCGGCGCTCGCGTAAGACATGATTGGGCGGATACAAGTTTTATATAATGTCACTTTGTGACGGAGAGGTAGCCTACTGCGTTTATTAATCATGAAGTAGAGTCTGTTGAGAACAAAACGGGCTTTCTGACTGACTCTACGTATGTGCGGCGAAAAGGACAGGCGACTATCAAAGGTTACACCTAGATATTTGACAGTGCGTTCCCATGGAATCACACGATTAAATAATATAAGGTCCTTTTTGTATCTGGGGTCAGGGCGGTTTAACCCGGTAAAAAGAAGCGCTTTGCTCTTTTCCGGGTTAGCTTCTATCCTCCATTGGCGGAACCAAGCGCCTAAGCGCTTGATCGCTTTCTGAAGGCGGGCTACTATGTACGGTAGCGAACGACTGGTCGTGTAAAGAGCAGTGTCGTCCGCGTACTGGGCTAGCTCTACATAAGGGCTCTTGGGTATATCGCTCGTGTACAGCGTATAGAGGTAGGGCGCTAGAACTGAACCCTGGGGTACGCCGGCCTTTAGGGGTCTCCTAGACGACAGAGTGCCGTCTATTCGAAACCTAAAGGTGCGATCGGTTAAATAGTCTTTTAATAGGTATAAAAGCCTATCCGGGATACCCTGGGATTGCAATTTATAAATGAGACCGGCGTGCCAGACTTTGTCGAAAGCCTTGGCTACGTCGAAGAATACGGCTCCTGTGAGGCGACCACGTTTCCAATCGTAAAGCCCTCGCGCCACGTGCTCCGTTAGGCGGTGCACTTGGTGGACGCTAGAATGTTTGGATCGAAAGCCAAATTGCTCGTCATTGATAAGCTTTTTAGCTTCGATGACGACTTTAAGTCGGGCGAGTATTATCCTCTCGTACACCTTTGCTAAGGAGTTGAGAAGACTTATAGGGCGGTAACTAGAGGGGAGGTTAGCGGGCTTACCAGGTTTTTTAATACCTATTACTATAGCCTCTTTCCACTCTGTGGGGAAAGAGCATCCTGCCAGCAGGGCGTTATATATCATTACCAGTAGGTACAGTAGCTGGGGAGGGATGCATTTAAGTGCCCTGTTTGTGATCACATCGGGACCGGGAGCTTTCTTAGAGTGCAGCCTATTGATAATCGACTGAACCTCTTCGCAAGTCGTGGGAGCTATGGGCTCGCTGTCTGGAGACAGTGGGCCTAGTGAGTCTATTTTATTGGTGACGATACCTACAAAGTTGGGATTTATGGAACTATCGCTCGGGGTGCACTGTGCTTCAAACGAGTCAGCGAGGCATTCGGCCTTATCCAGATCTTCGAAAGCGGGTGGAAGATTGGGTCGTAAGAGAGGGGGTGTGGCTGCAACGTGGTCAGCTTTGAGAGCTCTCGCTAGGCCATGGTACGCTGTATGGGATGGCGTGAGCTCTCCTAGCTTTCTGTCCCAGTAGTGGGCCCTCAGAGAGTCAAGGCGAGCCCTGAGCTCTCTTTGGATTTGCCAGAGTTTTCTCCGGTTGTCGTCTGACGGACAGTCGGCATGTGCCCTAGCTTGGCTGTTCTTACGCGTCAGTATTTGTCGAACGTTGGCCGGCAATTCCCTACGACCGAAGTCGTTAGAAATTGTGCGGGAACAGTCGTTGACTGACTGACGAACGTGCCTGGTAAAGTGAGACGCTGCACGTTTAGCGTCCTCTACGGAGTCTATGGTGTCGGGGATTTCATTAAGGTGCACAGAGTCTAGTGTTTTAAGTCGGTCGGTTAAGTTTTTCCAATCTACTATTACTTTGGTCGGAGGGGGGGTGTCTACCGGGGGTCCTAGCTGGAGTAGGACGGGACGGTGGTCAGAGCTAAGCTCGTGTAGTACTTCTAAAGAAAACACATGAAGTGTGATATTCTTAAAAATAGCTATGTCCAGTATGTCAGGTCTGTCCAATGAGTTTTCATTGTACGGGTAACGCGTCGGTTCGTTGGGGGCTAAGATAGCAAAATCTATGTCATTACTTTGATACAATCGATTAAGTTGTCGACCATGTCCGTTAGTAACTCGGGAATTCCAGCACTCATGTTTGGCGTTGAAATCTCCGGCCAAGATGACGGAGTTGCCAAGAGCGAGCAGCGCACGAAAGTCGCTCTCTATGAAGTCTCTAATGGGAGAGAGGTATACTGATGCTAGGATGACCGACGGATGGCCGGTCATGCTAACTTGACAAATGGATGCTTCCATGTTATTTAAGTCGGGAGGGTCGAGAGGTATACAGTGAAGAGACCTCCTGAAATAAATTAATGTGCCTCCCTTTGGGGCGTGTTCTCTATCATTACGTATTACATTGTAGTTCGCAATTTTAGGCGTATCGTTACTAGGTTTAAGGAAGGTCTCTTGCACTAGAAAGATATCTAATTGGTGTGCACAGGCAAATTCTCGTATTTCGTCGATCTGTTGGATAAGGCCGTTTGCGTTGAAAAACGCGATTCTGAGGGATCTGGGTTTGTTTCTACATGTAATTGGTGTACTACCCATTATGGTTTAGTTTTCGGATCGCCAATATAAGATCGGCGTGCTCGGAGCATGCAGTAAGTCTGCAGTAGTTGGGGTCGTTGAGCTTCTTCATGCAGAGAGTGAACTCAACTTCACCAAACGTGTCAATGACACTGATAATTGAATTCAGTGACTTATTGCCTGACGCAGGGGTCGAACTGGTGGGCGCTTTAGGGGCGGGTGAGGCCACCACCGGCGGGGAGGCCTTAGGGGCTGCGGGTGCTGCCGGCTTAGGCTGGGCTGGTTTGAACCACGCATTAACGGCCGGAGCCGGCGCGGGTACAAACTTTTCTTGGACAGGCTTGGTTTTCGCCTGTTTGCGAGCGGCTTGTTTGCCACCGCGTCTTTGTTTGCGCGGGGCCTTAGGACAACCGCGATAATTAGCGGGATGCCCCTCAGTCTGGCAGAGGACGCAACTCGGTTGTCCAACCGACTTGTCCTTGCGTAGGGTTATTAGCTAGGATGTCATTGAGTAACTGTTACCTGATGAATCAGTATAAATCCAAACTGACCAACTATATGCTGGAATTTGTTTGCAACTGCATATCTAATACGTAAGCTTGTAGAAAAGTCCTATTATAGTGTAAAGAATAACTTGAGTGTGAAATATTCGACGACCTCTGTAGGGCAGTGCTCGCGCTGACACATTATAAATTTGGGGTCCTGGGTACGATTCCCGGCTCGAGTCTGGTCTGACAGGAGGCTTCGGCCGTGGCTAGCTCAAAGGAATTTAGCGTTCCGACACGATGTCGCGTAAAAACCGTTTAGGAGTGTGGTTATACCATACACCTAACAGGTTAGCCCACTACCATCTAAGACTGCATCATCACTGACTTGTTGTGTAAAAAAAAAATACAAAAATAAGATAGCTCTTAAACAAAAAGAAAATTTACCTGGCTAAGTTTGATCTGGATTTCTTCTTAGACCATGGCGCGCTTGAAACCCTCACTGAGTTTGAAGTTTACGAATGTAGTTATCAACTCACTATGATGTAAATAATTGACGCTTCAAAAGTGCCTTCACAGCTTTAGTTTCAATCACCATCAACTCACTACTAGGTAAATTATAAAAAATTACGTATCAAGTGTTTTTTTATAAGGCTATAAAAAGCACTGTTGATCAGTAATGATTTTTTATATGTGTTTAATATATTTTAACTTTAACTTATCAATCATAATCTTTATTGATTGATTGATTGTACATTTATGATTAAAGTAGGATCGTAGAAACCCATTTCAATAACGAAGCTCCCAAATTAGTGCGGCACCACTCACCATATTTAGCACAGTGTGATCATAAACCATTCTAGTTCACAGCGAGAACAATCCACGAGGCGGCATCGATTACAAGGCGCAGTAATATATCTCTTTTGTAAGCGAGATTAAAGAGGCGATGGCGTTTGCCGATGTCATCCGTCTCCGATAAATGCTGCTTCGGCGCCAGGATCACCATACGTATATACGTTTGCACACACAAAACGTACTTTCTTTGACTATATATAATATATATCATCATGATCAACCCATTCTCGGCTCACTAGAACACAGGTCTCATCTCAATATGAGAAGGGTTTGCTTAGGGTTTTAACCATTATTTTATTTTTTTATTATGTGGCAATGAAAAAACATATAACCCTAAATTTTCATCCCCTATTTTTTAATAGTCATTTTAGTAGATAATTTAATCATTTATCATCCCGCTCGATGAGTGAACAACTATAGTCTTTATCCATGCCTCTTTCACTCATATACCACATCCTTACACACAATTTTTTTTTTTTATATATAATTTTTTTTCTTCAACTGAAATTCCCTAGAAATAATTTATATGGCATAACAACGTTTGCCGGGTCAGCTAGTAAATTTATATGAATGAAATAATAAAAAAAAAACATTCTAACAGCCTACTCGGCTATGAAAACATGCCCAACAATAACTTATTCAGAAAGTAGTATGAAGTATGCTTACAAACTAGATCCAAATAATACCTAACCCTGTTTAATGATGCACGACTCATTACGTTAGGAAATTGAAACTTCACGCTGCGGCAACCACGGTTTTGCTATTTCATTATAAATTCCACTATAATACATAACAGACTATTAATGTTCCTGTGAAGCTATGATAGCCTAGTGGTTAGGACGTCAGCCTAACCAGAGGTCGGGGGTTCGAACCCCGGCACGCACCTCTAACTTTTCGGAGTTATGTGCGTTTTTAAGCAATTAAAATATCACTTAACTTCAACGGTGAAGTAAAAAATCGTGTGGAAACCTGCACGCCTTAGAGTTCTTTATAATATTCTTAAAGAAGTCTGCCAATCCGCACATGGCCAGCGTGGTGGACTATGGCCAAACCCTTCTCATATTGAGAGGAGACCCGTGTTCTGTAGTGAGCCGAGAATGGGTTGATCATGATGAAGCTAAAAAGTCGGTAATAACAAACAATTGCAAAAGAATTTTTCGATTTTATTTATTTTTTCTTATGTGCTAAGACGTGCAAGTGTCAGTCGCGAGATTATCTCCCATCTCTATGTACACGGAAACTTCATTTACAATAATTAACAGGTACAAGCTATGTCTTTAAGTTAGCACCACGGGTCCGACACGTAGTAGGTAGTGGGGTAGTAGTTCCTGAAACAAAAAGTAATTATTAAAGCTTTCGGTAAACTAGGTTACATAACTTAACTTAATCAGCCTTTAGACGCACACAGCTGGGCCTTGCCGAGCGCGCTACCACACACAGTCCCTCGCCTTTCTCATCCACCCGCTACCAGCGATCTTTTTCAGTCGTCGCTCCAACGGGCAGGAGCTCAACCTACGCTGGTACGAGTACGCGGTCTCCACTCCAGAACACAGCTGCCCAAACGGCAGTCGATTCTGCGACAGATATGGCCCACCCACTGCCCCTACAGCTTGCTAATCCGTTGGGCTATATTACTTTGTTTCTCCTACGGATGTCCTTACGGTTACGGATTATTACGGTTTCTATCCCTCAGAGAAGCACCCATCATAACCCTCTGCGTAGCACGCTGAGCGACTTTGTTGTTGACTTGTGGACAAGGCCTAATGTGAGTGTCCACGTTTCTGTCCCGCTAAACTACCATATTGTCTGCGAATTAACCCTCTGGTTTTTATTTCCAAATAAGCCCGTGGATTGTTTTCCCAGATTAAATAGTTAAATGCTTTCGAGAATTTATGGCATATTTCTACGCAAAATTAAGCTACGGCCGATTTGGCTGTGAAACCTTGCCTATGTTATTTTTGTAAGCCCCGTGGAACGTTACCTTAGTAGGTTTCTGGGCGTATCCCAGTATCTGATTTAGGTACCGTATAATCCAGGATACGAGGCATTATGTGCCAGATTTCATGTTTACCACCATCATCTCATAAAATAAAAATTTATTAGTTATATCTTAAATCCCGTGGAAACTAAATCAGTGCAAAAGTTGAGCCAAGAGCTAACAAAAACAAGAAAAAATAGACAAACTAACAGACATACTTATGGACTTACTTATGGATTATACACGTACTTTAAATAATCTACGAAGATAATACGGTATTAAACAATATTTCAGAGTAATCATCGCTGCTCTCTCATAATCAGGAAAGAGGTATTAACAGCTTAAACCTTTCATGATCATCAACGCTAATTATGAAATATTAGTTCTCGTCTGCTATATGAGTTGAAATATATTATAAATAAAAATTACTGATGACACTTTGTAATAATGAAAAATTAATTTTAAAGTCCATAATGAATATTAACAAAAGCTATGATAGCCTAGTGGTTAAGACGTCCGTTTCCTAGTTTCAGAGGTCGGGGGTTTGATCCCTGACAAGCACCTCTAACTATTCGAAGTAATGTGCGTTTTTAAGCAATTAAAATATCACTTGCTTAAACGGTGAAGGAAATCATCGCGATGAAACCTGCTTGCCTGCGAGTTCTATATAATGTTCTCAAAGGCGTGTGAAGTCTGCCAATTCGCACATGGCCAGCGTGGTGTACTATACGGCCAAACCCTTCTCATATTGAGAGGAGACCCGTGTTCTTTAGTGAGCCGGAAATGGCTTGATCATGATGAGTATATAAAAATGTACATCGAGTATTTGACATTATATTAAGATTGTCCTGATAAATTCCGTATTTTACATGAAGCATAAATATTTTACCCCTTGATTGATGATTGATGATTACTTTATCATAAAAAAATGTCGTTATTTAGGAACGCCGTACATAAAATTACGTCATTGGGTAGCTCTTATTCTGAAATACTAAATTACTGCCTATAAAGATTTCGAGAGCCGTTTGAAATGACATAAAATAGATGAAATATTAAGATAGCTCTGCCGAACTTACATTTCGCGGAATAATATATAATGATCGATTGTGCTCAAGCGTGACTTTTAGTATCATAGGCGATAAAGAGAGAATGGTATGGCGCCGTCTATTGTAGGTAACTAAAACTATAAGTACGTGTGTATTTTGTCGCCTAGAACAATCGTCGCCTTATAAAATGTGTCTGACACCACAAGTAGTGGTATACTTAAAGGAATATGTTAGTTTTTCTTATTTGAGTTATTTATCTTTAGTTGCTTCAACGTTGAGCGAAAACATCATAAGAAAACCTGCATGTACGCCTTTAAAAGGCTTAATATAATAAAAATAATTTCATTTTTTGTTTTAAATATAATAAGAGCACTAATAATACGTAGTACGTTCGAAGCGGTGATAGCCTAGTGGTTAGGGCGTGAGCCTACTAATCAGAGCTCGGCGGTTCGAATCCGGGCACGCACCTTTAACTTTTCAGTTATGTGCGTTTTTAAAAAATTAAAATATCACTTGCTTAACGGTGAAGGAAAACATCGTGAGGAAACCTGCATGCCTAAGAGTTCTCCATAATGTTCTTAAATGTGTGTAAAGTCTGCCAATCTGCACATGACCAGCGCGGTGGACTATGGCCAAACCCTTCTCATATTGAGAGGAGCACGGGGCTCTGTTGTGAGCCGGCTATGTCATGATCATGATGATGACGATGATGATCTTTAGTTGCTGGTAAACATGACCGTTTTAAATCATAATAAATTTTCGGGTGTGAATTGCTCTAATTGCTGTATCATAATTTATTATTGATTATGTGAGAAGGTAAACAAAAAATAAAATTTTGGGCGCGATTTGAAACCTCCCATCACTAATAGAAATGATGAAAAATTTGATATATATGAACGACATATTACCTGTAATAGGTTTATATGAATAAAGCTTTTTTGACTTGATTTTGATTTAAATCGCAGAATCCTGACAGTTGTTATCGCGTTCAGCCTGAAATCCGATATAACGCAATGGCAAAGAAATTTCTTACCTGTACCCGCCGTATCCATGTCCACCGTATCCGTGTCCGTACCCGTGGCCGTAGCCATATCCGTATCCACCATATCCTCTGTAGCCACCGTATCCTCCGTATCCTCCATACCCTCCATATCCACCATAACCGCCATATCCGTAACCGCCGTAGCTTCGGCCGTGAAGAGCACTGCCCACTAGGGCTCCGCCAACCAATCCAGCTTTAGCACCGATCAGGCCTGCCCCCAAACCCACTGCACCGAGGCCGGCTACTCCAGCTAAACCGGCACCGAGAGCTCCCACTCCTGTAAAACAATCATCTCTATTTTTATATTGAAATAGTTTTTATTTGTTTCATCATCATCATCATGAACAACCCATTACCGGCCCACTACAGAGCACGGGTCTCCTCTTCGCCTCAAGGGTTTGGCACGCTGGCCATATGCGGATTGGTAGACTTCACACGCCTTTGAGAACATTATGGAGAACTCTCAAGCGTGCAGGTTTCCTCACGATGTTTTCCTACACCGTTGAAGCAAGTGATATTTTTTTTTAAACGCACATAACTCCGAAAAGTAAGAGGTGCGTGCCCGGATTCGAACCGCCGACCTCTGATTAGGAGGCTGACGCCCTAACCACTAGGCTATCACCGCTTCTTTATTTGTTTACTGGTCTTAAATCCCGCTGGCACTGAAGTCTTAACTGCGCATCGAATCTATTCTGCGACGTTAATTCGGGCACCTCTTTATACAAGGTTATCCAAAAATTGTCTACTTTCATGTCAGTATTAAGTGTGAAGCTGTGATAGTCTAGTGGTTAGGACGTCCGCCTCCAAATCACAGGTCGAGGGTTCGATATCGGGCTCGCACCTCTAAGTTTTCGGAGTTATGTCCGTTTGCTTCACATCACATCACATGCTTTAACGGTGAAGGAAAACATCGTGAGGAATCCTGCATGCCTGAGAGTCCATAATGTTCTCAAAGGGCGTGTGAAGTCTGTCAATCCAAACATTGCCAGCGTGGTGGACTATGGACAAATCCTTCTCATATTGAGAGGAGACCCGTGTTCTGTAGTGAGCCGGCAATGTCATGATCATAATGATGATGATAATGTCAGTATTGTGATTGTGAGCGCGACTGTAAAAAATCAGGGCTCTAAAGCGTTTAGAAGAAAACGTATGCAGTTCAAACTCTCGGTCCAAATTGGTTTAATACAATATAATTACTTTTATTTTCTTACGTTTGCACGTTTTGTTAAAGCTTGCGTAGAGGCTTCTTGATTAGAGTTAACTATGTTACATTCTTTCAATTGTAAGTTTGTTATATTTAATTAAGAGATGATGGGGCTCGCATATCCATTTCGGTCTCAAAACTATAGATCGATTGAATCGATTAAAAAAAGCTTAACCTGGCTAATGCAATATAATATATCCCTGGAATAGATTACTGTAACGGTGCCGGGTTATAGCGTGAGATGGCGGATGCCTGCCATTATTACTTAGGTAACTACCTGTATTCGGGACTTAGGTATCTACTTGTTTAGATTAGTGGTTAGTTGAAAGATGGACGTGTTGTACTCTTGGTCAAATTTTCCTTTGTTTTCATTGTTATTATTTATTAAATTTTTGTTAAGAGGAATACATTTTTTATAAATTAATAAATTTATGTTTTAGTTTAAGCGTTTGTAAGTGAGCCTAATAAATAAATAAATTTAACTCGTGATTTAAAAATACTGCGTTCTTAAATAACACATTCATGGTTTGAGAATTCACCACTGATATGGAATTCTTTGCCCTCAGTGATAACAGGCAGCCGTCCCGACCCCAATGTGGGTCAACCTGACATTACAAATGCGCTAAGAAGATTATGAAACAGTAAAACACCATTTTTTCTTAACGTCCTTATAAAAAGTCTTAAACCATCCAATCATCGTAAACAGACTTTATTACTTTTACAATTTATTATTATTTATATTAAAATTAAATGTATGACCGCGTGAAAAGCGTCTTAATATAACTTTAAGGACTCGAGCTAAAATAAAGTTACTTTATCGGTGACATAAAAACACCTTATCTAAAATCGTTTGAATGTTCGCCGAGCATTGACTACGTTATCCGTCATCTACACCCGGAGCTACGAAATCAGTTCCCAGGGGAGTCACGCGCTACAACTTGGCACCAATTTCACGCTATCCCGGTCTGCATACCAAGAGCCTCTTAAACGAACTCTTTTCTTATTTATTTTTCCCAGGGAGCGGTTTGCAATTCAAATGAGTTTGGGTTTTTTAAACGGGTACGACTAGGTATACAAATGAAATGTTGGAATTCCCAAATTAAGCCTTACGATATTTGCCTACCGAAAGAAATTGGCTTTTATTTTTTTCATGTGAAACATCTAATAAGACAGTTCACAATTTATTATGACTATTATAGGATAGAAGTTCAAGAACATATTGTATTTAGTTTAACATTAAGTTTATATCATCATCATCATCATTATCAACCGATTGACGTCCACTGCTGGACATAGGTCTTCTGTAGGGAGTTCCAATGCTCACGGTCTTAAGTTAAGTTTATATATTGCGCCGCTACTCTCTTCTTTCAATGACATCTTTCTTCAAGAAGTTTTTGTTATTTGCATTCTAAGTGTACGAAACATCCCATATTGTTGTTAAACAATCATTTGGGTGCAATAAAGAGTTTTTTATTTATATGCTACAAGTAAGCCCTTGACGGCAATCTCGACTGATGGTAAACGATGATGCAGTCTAGGATGGTAACGAGCGAACCTGTAAGGTATGGTTCGCCCATACTCCTAATTGGTTTCTACGCGACATCGTGCCGGAACGCTAAATCGCTTGGCGACACGTCTTTGTCAGTAGGGTGGTAACTAGCTACGGCCGAAGCCTCTCACCAGACCAGACTCGAGCCGGGAATCGAACCCAGGACCTCCAACTTTATAATGCGCCAGCGTAAGCGCTGCGCCACGGAGGTCGTAAAAAGAGCCTCAAATTTCAATTTTCCAATTACCGTTGTCCTTAAATAATCAAGCGTTACAAACAAGAAAGCACCTTCCTACTCTCTGTATGAATACCTTTGGAGGCTTTTTTACTTTGACAATGTTATCAGTTATCTACACACAAATAGACAGGATCCGATTCCGCATGTGGGACGTGCACAAACTTTGATGTTATGTAAATAAATACTCTAACATCATTTTAATATACAGATCACTATTCTTATGTTAGTTTATTAAAAGTCGATGTTGTATCTGACAGACGGACCAAAAATTCACACTTTAACCGGTAAAGACTTTTAAATCCCGCACGAGGTCGCGTGGAACCTAATTAGAAGTGTGGGTTACCCCTAACAGGTTAGCCCGCTACTATCTTAGACCGCAACATCACCAGGTGAGAAAGCCATCAAGGGCTAACTTGTAGTGTATAAAAATATTTATATATAGTGTAGTGAAAAACTCGCGAATTCAAAAAAATCCTGAGATGAACGGTCGAGGCTACATACATATACAAATTCTTCAGCTGTATATTATAAGTAAGATTCGAACCTCGATGGAAGTCAGTCAACAAGCTGATTTAGCAAACTATTCCTATAAAAAGAGACAGTATACCAAATCAGTATGTAGTAGAGATTAGCATAATGTCATCATCATCGTCATCATGATCAACCCATTACCGGCTCACTACAGAACACGGGTCTCCTCTCAATATGAGAAGGGTTTAGCCATAGTCCACCACGCTGGCCATGTGCGGATTGGCAGACTTCACACACCTTTGAGAACATTATGGATAACTCTCAAGCGTGCAGGTTTCCTCACGATGTTTTCCTTCACCGTTGAAGCAAGTGATATTTTAATTGTTTAAAAACGCACATAACTCCGAAAAGTTAGAGGTGCGTGCCCGGATTCGAACCGCCGACCTCTGTTTAGGAGGCTGACGCCCTAACCACTGGGGTATCACCGCTTCTTAGCATAATATACCATGTATATTTTACCTAGCAAGGATCTCTTATCCCTGTTGTTCTCAACTTGCTGGCCAATGTCGCTTTGCAGAACGTTGATCACTGGACCATGTTCCAGAGTCTGTGCTGCAGCGTACGCCACCAAAGCACCGAAGACTATTAATGAGAACTTCATTGTCACCTGAAAACAAACTTGTTTTTAAACCTCTGGTTTAAACGTATATAGCTTATAGACAAATCATACAAATTTAACTTCAAAGATAATTAATTATGACTATGTGATATGGTGACAACAAAAAAACGCGGCTAAATTATCACCATCACCTCATAAATGAAAAATATATTATATTCAAACGATTCATACAGAGCTGTAATAGTTGCATGAAAAAAGCTATTTTTCATTTGATTTGATTTGATTTACATTTTGCATCGTTGTACACCTTTTTTGTATGGTGTCTATAAACAGTCTATAGCGAGTGCGAGAGTCGCATTGTTTGCTATTCACACTTATCTTAATCAAATGAAGCCCCAACTCGATCTATAAAGCCTTTATTTTTTGCATCAGTAAACAGCAAACTGATCACATTTGCATATTTCCTAGAGATGCTTTATTACAAATAGATTTTAAGGCTTCCGGTGTAATACGAAAATAGATTCAAGAGAGGGTTGTTAGAATTTTTCCATTAATGAACCCATAAACACAGGTCACTGCGTCGCAAGTTTGGCACAACAATTGACATTGGCATGTCACATGTTGACGACGTGTTCGGTAAAATTATTTACCAAAACCTGCTCAACGCTATCAAAGAAATTAACACTTATCATAATTCATATTTTATAGTATCACGACGAAAGTATTAATTTTAGAGATTTTTGGAATTTACTACAATACATTCTACTAGACGAGTTTGTACAAGGAAACATGATGTATGTATAAAGTAAAGTATTGTTTTCACCTCTAAATGCTACACGTCAAAGTCCATTCTTTAATAAATCTATAGAAGACACCTTCGATGCCCGGCTATTTTATTGCATTATTGTGAGAAATTGATGACAATTACATTCGTTAATTACATCATAAAATACGAAGGTTCGAGATGCCGAGATGATACCGCCGAAATTAATCCAATCAAAAATATTCAGAAAGCAAATTGAATTTAAAACTACCATCATTTTCTTACTCTTCCCACTTTCCATCGGGCGTTAAATGGTACTATATTTTCGAATCCCTTTATTTGAAAAGACCTGGGATATGTAAAGTATTAAGTAATACTACGAACCTACTAGTAGATGCTTAGCTTTTATAATATACGCATGAAGTTAGTCGAAAACATGCTATAGAACAACAACTGTTATTTCCTAAATAATTAAAGAACTTAAGTTAAACAACAGCCTTCGGAAAGTTGTGTATTACAAACAAAATTACAATTTAACTTCAACAGTAAGACATTTTCAAAGAGCGTAGCGTTGGGCAAAGTTTGCTAAGACTAAATAATAGTAGTCGAAAGCTAGGCCTGCTTACCCCAATAAAGGAATCCGTCTAAACAATCACTAACTTGTTAATTATATCAGGAATATAAATTAATGAAACTTGTTCAAAACTCAATTTCTAACAATGAAATTTATTATATAATACTTAAATAAAATCATTTAGGAATAGTTGAAATGGTGATTTTACAACTATACAATTTAAAGGAATACAAATTGTAAGCTTTGAATAACTTTCACTAATTGCAAAACAACTTGATTAACAACAAAGTATTTGCAAACGTTTATTAATCTTAAGTATTATAAGGAATATTTACAAAAAAAGTTAGCAGTGATTAATTATTAACTATCCTATCTAATCCTAAAACCTTATGTTAAGTTTTTCGTAAAGTTAAAACTGAACAGTAAATTTTACATAGACTTTAAAAAACTTTTGTTTTCCGAAAAATTATAATCTCAAAAGGACCTACCTTTTCGATTAATAAATGTTATACGGTCACAAGCAACACATATACTGTGGTTGAAGATCCTGGGTTGACTACTTTTATAGGTCGACCACAGCGAATATACAACATAATATATCACCGAAGTCATTGATCCGTTCGTGTCACTGACACACCCAAATACAAGTCCTTTTTTGGGTTTTTTTATCAATCAAGCTTCTGTGTGATGAACCTCGAAACTTATTAAAGGTCTACAATAATTTTACTGTTATAATTCATTTCATAATCTTTCTCTTTGATTAATTTTAGTGTTCAATCTCAGCCTACTAATGCCTAATAAATAAAGACAAAAACCTATGTTTTCGTTCCATATCTCAAATTCAGTCTGTGGGTGGGTACGTAAATAAAAAGAAAATCTCCTCTAAACAATATTTTTTTATATATATAATACGCCTCGGTTATTTTTATAATAAAAATGATCTAAGCATTACTTTAAAGTATCTTGATGCATCTGGATTCTAGACGGACACCATTCAGTGAATTGACTATGTGAGATGGTGATTAAAAAAACTGCCGGATAAATTTGTTGTGAGCTGCTTCTTAGACCTGGGCACGATTGGAACCCTCTTAGCTTTAATTTTAAGTTGGCGAGTGTAGTATCACCTCACGAATTAAAAATAATGAAAATTATATTAATAAATAAACGCTTCATAGTTGCCTGTAATAGGTTTACATGAATGTTTAAATGAAGCTATTTTGAATTTTGGATTTTGATGACGCCGCATACATGTTATGAGAATACAGCGTGATAACCCATCAGTGTCTCGAAATATGACGTGATACCTTAATCTTTCAAAGTGTATGGATCATGGATACTAGACATGGCGTTCACATGCACTATGAACCTTTACACCAAATCCTACGTCTCTATCTCTTCAAGAAATCTTTTTCAATCTATTGCCAAATACAGACAAACTCTGTCACTATTTTATCAATGTCGTATCACAATCGGAGAACAGAATTCGCATGTTAACTAATGTTATAATAATACCAACTGAACTTGTTAATGATCATAGTTTAAAAGCTCGTTTAAACTCGACAAGTTGTTTTAGTTAAACATAAACAACAACTATTTCTTGATTGTGAATACAACTTTACTAACATTATATATATGCCTACTTCGATACTAAACAATTATTAATACAACATATCTTAAGCTATGAACTATTTGCAAGTGCAAACTTAAAAACCTTTGACTGGTGGTAATCCCTTAACAAGCGGTGATAGCCCAGTGAAGCGGTGATAGCCTAGTGGTTAGGGCGTCAGCCTCTTAATAAGAGGTCGGTGGTTCGAATCCGGGCACTTTCAACTTTTCGGAGTTATGTGCGTTTAAAAAAAAAAAAAAATATCACTTTCTTCAACGGTGAAGGAAAACATCGTGCACGCCTGGGAGTTCTCCATAATGTTCTCAAAGGCGTGTGAAGTCTGCCAATCCGCATATGGCCAGCGTGGTGGCCTATGGGCAAACCCTTCTCATATTGAGAGGAGACTCGTGCTCTGTAGTGAGCCGGTAATGGTTTGATCATGAATCACTTAACACGTAAAGCTAACTCGTTGCCCGCTATTTGTATGTATTATATTAAAAAAATAACGGAATACTACGAAGGCATATCAAGGCAAGTCCTTCGAATACTTGACCATGTACTTATTTTGTTAAAAGACACCGTATTTTTAATTAATAATTTTGTAAAAGTTTATAAATCACGAACATTTTTTAAATATGAATGTTAAGGTTAATTCACAAACCTCCTTGCTCTATATACGAGTGAAAAGGCTTTTGAACAAAGTTTTACTAAAAGCGTTGATTGTATTATACTCGCACGTTGCATCGCACGTATTCGCATACGCTGCGGTGGAACCCCTTTTGACATTTGATAAAACTTTTGTCCGTAAAAATTGGGCTTCGAAACTGAAATAGCTTAAATATTAATTCAACGGGAGAACGTTGAAACTCCATTATTTAGTTTTCCATTGTACTGTGGTATATACTCGTATTAGCATTATGCATTTGACTCCAAATTGTGTACTATTTTCGTATCTAAAGACGTGCTAATGTAATTATTATAATTTCAGCTTACTTTTTAAACGTTTGTTCGTTTTTTAACAACTTCAAAAGAAGGTTTTTGTTTTCTTTTTATGTATGCCGCTCGAATGTGCGTAGTTTATTCGACTGGACTGATTTAAATAATTCTTTCTTTGTTTGAGTCGGTATATTTCTCAGGTTTTTCCATCGTCATTGCCAAGTCAGGTTCTGATAATGAAAGTCCTCTTCAAATACTATAGGCTACAACAATTTACGCATTTTCTTATGAACTGGAACTGATGGTGATGACCTCATGACCACACATGACATGACAAGCAATTTGTGATCCATATGCTAAAGTGGAGCTGATCGTATAATACAAGGGTACTCCTCAAAAATTAACTTAATTATTGCGTAGAAAATAATATTTTAAAACGGCTATGTGCAGTTCACATTAAACTATTGTAACTTAATAATTTTATAATCACCAATGACTCAAACTCCTTAGTTAGCCCTTATTTTTTGGGCTACCTCCGTGGCGCATTATAAAGTTGGAGTTCCTGGGTTCGATTCCTGGCTCGAGTCTGGTCTAGTGGGAGGCTTCGGCCACCGATTGAAATTCTTTTCCGTAAGAGATTCTTTTGCGCGTAGCTTTTTTATAATACCTTCAGATGCTTTCGGATATTTGCTTTAACAAATCCATATTGTATGTATTAAAAGTAGTGGCTTTATGGAATGGCGTCAGTTTTTTAATTTATTCGTTTTAGACAAAACCTTCTTGGTGGCCTACACAGTACAATACAGTTGGTGTGTTGGTATCCTCTTTGATATAGTTATAGATATATATTTAATTACTTCATTTCCTTAAATTTTCTACAGGAATAATACACTGGCAATATAACGGACAGTTATATAATTATTTAGAATTATTTTAAATTTTTAAATTGTGTAATTGACTTACCTAGATGACAATTTGTCTGGTGGGAGGCTTCGGCCGCGGCTAGTTACCACCCTACTGATACAGACGTGTCGCCAATCGATTTAGTGTTCCGGCACGATGACGCGTAGAAACCAATTAGGAGCGTGGGTTTACCATACTCTTAACAGGTGAGCCCTCTACCATCCTAGACTGCATCATCACTTACCACCAGGTGAGATAGCCTTCAAGGGCTAACTTGTAGTGTATAAAAAAAATTAGTAACTTTTCTGGCGATAGGTCGCATACGCATTATAGTATAAACCTGGCGCCTATCAAAATATGTTAAGTTTTTGTATGTAGACGAAAAGTTGACATCGTGTTGGAATAGACTGAATCGGTCAGCATTTCATTTTATTAATAAAACTAAATAGATTTCCTGTTAATTAGGCCATTAGTGCTGTTAACATGCTAATATCACGGAATAGGGACTCTATTTCACATTTTATTACCCGTGTAGATGACATCGATATGTTTTATTGTGTTTGTAATTTAACCGGCAAATAAATCCAATTTTGCGTACTTTGATGAGATTAATATTCCACAAATTCAACTAATTATAACCAATTTTAAACTATGTTGAATAGAATAAGTTATGAAAGCAATTAATTTAACAGCTCAATGGTTTCGATATAAATTTCAAATCATAATAAAATTCTCTAATTATTTGTAGAGAAAGTTTTAGATCCACCTCGTCAATGCGAGTTCCAATATTCAATACCACCTTAGTAACGTCCCTGCACTGGATACAAGCGTCCTTTTCTTTTTTTATAAACAGTACAAGTTAGCCCTTGACGGCTATCTCACCTGGTGGTAAGTGATGATGCAGTCTAGGATGGTAGCGGGCTAACATGTTAGGGTAATGTTAAACCCATACTCCTAATTTGTTTCTACGTGACATCGTGCCGAAAAGCTAATCACTTGGCGACACGTCTTTGTCGGTAGGTTGGTAACTAGCCACGGCCGAAGCCTCCCACCAGACAAAACCTGACCAGACCAGAACAGACCTTTGTCAGGAAAGGGGTATTAGAGCATACTCCATATTGTAACATGCTTGTCCTTTTCTTCTTCTTTTTCTTGCCCACCCACATTATGTGGAGTCGGCACAACACGTCTTCTCTCGTCTTCTTTTCGTCTTCCACTCACTTCTATCAGCCGTCTTCCTGTACTCCCTTTCTTCCCTCCGCATAATATGATCATACCATGCTAGCCTATTACTCATATTTTCAGTGACTGGCGCTATTTTTGGACTTTACCTTTAGGCTAGTCTTTTCCTTATTTTTTTAATAAGCTTGACCGTAAGCACATATATATATATATATTTCGATCAGTTATATATATATATATATATAACTGATCGAAGTTGACTTTAGATGTAATTCTAATTTGGCTCGAACAACACGCGATGCTGTCGGTTTCGGTTACTATCATCAACACCTGATAATAAGACGAACGTACTACGTCCGCGTCTAATCCTTATTAGGCCCCTATCTTATAAGCTTAGTGCATAGAAACATGTATACAAAAATATAATAAAACATGTGTTAATATTGACAGGTCAAAGGATGCATATTTATCGGTGTAAAAAATATGTCTTTTAGTAACGGCGTTTAGATACTGTAGGAAAATTTGCTACATTTATGATATTGTTTGCCCGAAGCGTTTGCTATCTTGAGCAAGTAAATGCAGGCGTTAGTCAACAATTCCAGCGATCTCTCTGGAAACGCGAGGAAAATACATATTTTTCTAAAACTTCGTAAAATGCTTGTCTTAGTCTCCTATAAACAAAAATATATATTATTTCTAATATTGTATGTTGGTAGGTCGAAATAGGTAAGGTTATTTATATTAGGTAGGTTTATATGGAGATGGAAAAGGTTTACTTATTTTACTTATGACCTATGTTTGCATTTTGATTAGAGATGTTAAAATGCAACATCACTTTTTGATTTATTATTATGGACAAAAAAAGCGTACCCCTGGATAGGGGTTCTGTATAGAGATGTCCAAATTCCACTCTGTGCCACGTAACTACGACGTGTTACGTCTGAATAAAAATATATATTTTTATTTTTCTTCTTCTTACACCAGTTCGCGTTTGGAACCCTCATAATTTTAGTTAAGTTTAAAATTTAGTTATCACCATCGACTCACTACCATGTAAATGATTGACGCGTCAAAAGTGCCTTTTAAAAGACTATTTGAATAAAGATTATGATTGATTGATTGATATTAAAACGGTGACAGGAATATCTTAGCAAAGCGTTGAGACCCGTATTATCGGCTTATAGCGAGTGACAGTATAAACAAAGGAAATTTATCCTTGACCTTCCATAAATAAAAAAACATCTCGGTACTTATACGAGTTCTCAAGGTTCATCTTAAGTTATGTGGAGCGATAAAATGTTTAAACAGTATGTCGGGTATTCCCTGAATGAAACAAATGGTTTTTTATTTTATTTGTAACCGTTTGGTTTTTAGCCTTGTTAAAGTTCAAAAGGCCCTGCTCTTATACTGATGAGATCGGGTTGTTGCTACTGAGCTATTGGATTACGCTAGCGTAGATTCTTGGAAAGAGCTTTATTCTGGTCACCGAAACTATCACCCAAGCGTTACCCTAAAAGTTGCAGTTCGTAATCTAAAACTGAGATCCATAGTGCATATTTTGACTTGGTTCAGTCAAGGTTGCTATTAAAACAACACAGATTTGTGTTTTAAACTTGCAACCCACATTAAACACTTCTCTGGTCTCACTTTCTCTTTCCATCAGGTGAGATTGAGGTCAAACAAGAGAATTTATACAAAAAACAAAAAAACACACTATCGCAATAACAATGTTATTTGTATTGTACGATGTTTGTGATTATTACCAGGACCGATGGATAAACATGCTTTTTAAAGATGATCTTTTGAAAAGATAGGACCATCTTAGACCTCGAAAAAGCAATTTGACAATTAGCGTGGACACGCTAATTGTCAAATTTCTAACAGGAAAACTAGATACACAAATAAAATCGGCTCAAACCAAGTATATGACCCAGAACCTCGTAATCCGTATGCGAAAAAGCTTCTACCAACACTACACTTACTAAACAAGGAGCGAAGTATTATTAAATGGTTGCATTTTTGGCCATACACCGACGAAAATTCATATTAGTAAAGCCGTGTACAATTTAAGATATTAAGTGCTATAAGCAAAAACCCAATATTGTTATCACATAATTATGTACCATCAATAACTCTATAAAACAGCTGTCAGTACCTCGTCCTGTCCTATTATGGTCAATTCCTTAACGACGTTTACTTGACAAGAAAAAATCCGGAAACGATGGATTCAAGAGAATCGTTATTCGCTATACCTTTTACGCTACGGCCTTTTATTGATACAAGCTCATTCAGATAATTTACTGACGTCAAACAATAAACATACGCTTATAGTACGCAGAGATAATAAGGTAAAGTTGAACAAGTAAAACTGTTTTATTTAAAATGCAATGCTATTAATCTATGGCCATCAAAAGAAACAATAAAAATGAATTTTAGTAGGGCACTGGTATACATATCAAACGATGAACGATGACAAGATTTTTAAAAGAAATAATGAAAACAATTTCTATTAAAGGCACCTAAGTCACAAATAGTGAAACGAGCAAGTTGATTTGACATACATGATTTGATGGTTGGATGGTTGAAAGTATCTCCTTCGCTCAGACAAAGAAATCTTGAAGAAATCATTTGAATAAACTATTCAATTTGAAAAGCTCCTCCTAGTATTTAATACTGCATTATTTAATACCTCAACAAAACCTGCCTTAAGATACTAACCTACATCAAAGGCGTCATCAAATTACCGATACATTTGACGACCTCCGTGGCGCAGTGCGTGCGTTGTTGCATTATAAAGTTTGAGGTCCTGGGTTCTATTCCCGGCTCGAGTCTGGTCTGGTGGGGGAGGCTTCGGCCTAGTTACCACCCTACTGACAAAGACGTGTCGCCAAGCGATTTAGCGTTCCGTCACTATATCGCGTAGAAACTAATTAGGAGCGCGGTTTTCCCATACTCCTAACAGGTTAGCCCGCTACCATCCTAGACAGAATCATCACTTACCACCAGGTGAGATAGCCGTCAAGGGTTATCTTGTAGTGTATAAAAAAATAAAGTTTTTACTACCGCTAAGGTGTGGAACGCACTTCCAGCATCTGAATTTTCAGCCACGTATAACATCAGGCCTTTCAAGACCAGAGAGAATAGGCATTTTCTAGGCAAGCGCGCTCTAACCTAGACCTCATCAGAGCTCTATAGTATCGATTGTCATCAATCGCAAACCTATCTCCAAATAAAAAAAGTAAAAAAAATAACTCACCGTAATTAGCAGTGTTAAAGTATTAAGGAATCAATAAAAATTACATTTAATCGTCCCATCATGAATACTGCATTTGTCATACTAATTCACATGTGTGGTCAGTGACCTCCCACAACAACAAGGTCTATGTAAATACTCGCTTTTGTCATGACGGTCAACATTGAGCCATTTAACGAGATACGGCAAGACTCGTTTTTCTTACAAAAAAAGCCTTCAGATTCTTGCACAATTAATTGGGAGGCGTTATTACTTAAAAAAAAAAGTGTAATGATAGCCGCTTCATGAATGTTCAAGCTTTAAGATTTAATAAGTGATTTTAACGCTCATTAATATGAATGATACGGAAGCATTTCGTACAAGTCGTAGTAACAATTCGTGAGGATTACCTTTTGTAAAATTGCAGTTAACGTTACTGCATTTTTACAAAAGGTATTTCTCGGTACTATGTTTATTGATAAATTAAAATTACTATGCCGCTTCTTACTTATATGAAGTATGGGCAGTACTTATGGTACTTAATAAGCCAGTAATGAAATCAATAAAGCTGTGATAGCCTAGTGGTTAGGACGTCCGCCTCTTAATCAGAGGTCGGGGGTCGAACCCGGGCAACCTCTAACTTTCGGAGGTATGTGCATTTTTAATTAAAATTTTGAATTTTGAATAAAATTTAAAAATACCGCGGGAAAACCTGCTTGCCACAGAATTCTTAATAATATTCTCAAGGGCTAGAGGACTCTAAAAGGAGACTCGTGCCCTGTAAAGGGCCAGTAATGGGTTGATAGCGATGATGAAGGGATTTTAATAATATAGTATAGAACTTTCCTAATGTCCACTATTTTAATTTAATTCGTTCAAGCATAAAACCTGTTTAAATGAACATCGATAAAATTAAATAATATAGAAGGCCAAATTCGCCTACAGTGTCAGATTTCCCAGACATAAGCTACCAATGTTTGAATAGTGGTATGTATATAATTAAACTAATTACTAAACTTAAAATTTAAATCAAAGCACGAAATGTGACAGAAATATTGTTTTACGGTTATAAGTCTAGCTAACCAAGACGTCATGCGTTAAAGTCAAACTTTTTATTTATTTACCCTAGCAACTTTAATGCACATTTAAGAAAGAAGTAGGTACTAACCAAATAAAATGGCGACCTTATTACTAAAAGTCCTCTGTGAAAGCCTATGTCTAAGTTTCTTGGCCGAAAATTACAAGTAATTATTGTCTATGTGTATCTAACTGATTGCTACCTAACATATTATAAGTTATATCTAAATATAAACCAAAAAATCTATGCGGAATATAAACATACAAATACGTATTATATATTTTATGTATCTTTATAGTTTATTTTATTAATTTAGGGAAAGTTTTTCCAACCAACTTTAGGCCTTTGAGGCAATATTGTACAATATTTTTTATTTGAAACCTGAAACTTAAGACGTTTTTTTTTCATTACACATAACTCGCACGTACTTAAAGTAATTCTTCTTCAATAACTTCATATGAATATGTTGTATCATATTTGGACTAATCGAGTATTTGTGAATAACCTACGACGTAATGAAGGAAACCATGAAAGACTTCCTTAGAATTCCTTGAATCCTTAATTTGTTATACTAAAATGTTAAGTTAGGTTAGAACATAAATATGCGGCCGAGAATTTAGGTTTAATTGAGTTATTAATACCTAAACTCAGTATTAATAACTCAATAAAGCCTAAATTCTCGGGTGAAAATAATGTAGTATTCACTATATATATATATCGCTGTTTTTCAACTTTATTTAGAAAAACTCTAATCTGTTCTGCTGATCTACTTAAGACTAATTATTATTTTCCACCCGTTTGAATAAAATATATCATACACATAATTATGAAACCGGGTTTTAAAACTACGTCCTAGTGGATATAGTTTTAAAAAGTTGATCATCAAATGGTTTCTTTTGAATTATTAAATCATCAAAACAATCATCAAGACAAATACAATTTTGTACAAAACACTGCTATAATTTTAATTTGATGCAAATTAGCTAACAACATGCTATAGAATTCTCATTATGATAACTAAATATGCTAGAATAATAGTGTTTCCATTCCTTCAATTATAGGTTATGGACTATAATCTAAGATTGAACAAATCAGCTTTGTTTGAAAACTAAGTATTTTAAGACAATCTTACGTTTAACCTGGCCATTCCAGAAATATTATGATCTCTACTATTATTGGATTTGCTATTTAATGGATTGTTCATGGTTGTTTATAAAAGTCACTTTCTATTTCTTTGTACTTTGGATACATAAAATAAAATTAACCACTGTTTCGACTTAACTGTAATTTTTAAGACGTAACACCGTTCACAGCCTGCTAATACGGTCCAAACTCTTCGCAATGCAGCAACACGTTACAGCTAGGCGATATTGTCAATGTTCTAGCTTCGAACTTGGCCCGTAACATACAAAGCACGTTTCGCACCCTGACATTAGCTCTGAAGGGCAGTCGATAATAAATATACACTTGGAAGGCAGACGAGATAAAATCAAAATAAGATATTATCTTTAATATTAAAAGATAGCACATTATAATGATACTTAATTATCTTAAGTATTTGTTTACTTTTTTTTTTTCAAATAAATAACGAAAATCTGTCATTTGATCATTCATACAATGCGGTCAAATGTTGTTATGCGAAAAGTCCTTAAAGTTACACTGTTCAACTTGAAAACCAGCGCAGAAAAATCGTTTAAATAACATTTCTATTTACATGAGTGTGAAGTATTTTGCATACTACATTATTAGCGACATATTAGCGTCGACTTAAGTTATTTGGCATGCTGTAATTACCTCTACATTGTTTTATATGTATATCCTAGCGCTTAAGGTTTTTAAAATGTTTATTTTTTTTTGCATATAATTCTGTTGGGGGCGCTTTGGATAAATAAATAAATAAATAACTTAAATTTGTTAACACGAAACAGTGTTGTCCGTTCCGAATGTAATAGAGTAAGAACGGGGAGCCCACTCACTGCACTGACCACTTTGTGTTTACGACAAGGTAAATACCGCAGTAACCGTTCGTAAAACCGAAGGGTTCGCTCACGTTTTACAACCATAAGATGGCGCTTGTGGTTCGCCACGAGTGGCGAGCGCTCAGCTTTTATGCCCTTGCCACGTGTCTGCAGCGGTATTTTATCATTGTCGACAAGTATATAGATAATTATCGTTCTATTTTTATTATATGCTTGTACATAAAGATAGGTTTATTGTGTACTCGGAGGTAGCCAACGGGGTGGGTTCATCATGAACCGTAATGGTAGAAATTTTCATAGAGAGTGCATTTCTGTCGTCGCTATCATGGTCTCCTCTCAATATGAGAAGGGTTTGGCCATAGTCCACCACGCTAGCCATGTGCGGATTGGCAGACTTCACACGCCTTTGTGAACATTATGGAGAACGCTCAGGCATGCAGGTTTCCTCACAAGTGAAAACATCGTAAGGCAAGTGATATATATTTTTTTTTTATAACGCACATAACTCCGAAAAGTTAGAGGTGCGTCGAACCGCCGCCCTCTGAATGAAGGAGGCTGACGCCCTTACCACTAGGCTATAACAAAAAATAATAAAAAAAAGGGTTTCATAGTTTAATATCGATATACTCGATCTTAATGATAACAAAACATAATGTTTTAAACAGCACCGTGGTATAACAGTATAGTACCATTTTCATGTTTGGTTTAATTTCCGTCTTTACTTCTCGGTAGTTATTTTTCATGAAAACATTCTTAAACATTACTAGAATCCAGCAGACGGAGAATTTTATCCAGTGACGCGGACGCCTAGATAGCGTAAGTATCCATTTAACAACAATCAATCTTCCTTGCTTTATGAAAGCAAACTGAGTACTAGAGGGATGTCTCGGAAGTTAAAATATTTTTGATTAAATTCATCTCCAATTCGAAAAACCACCTTGTGAGATAAAATAGATTAAAGGAATTCATATCATTATCAGGATTACTCATGTTAAAATTTTATGAGTTATAATTTTTTGTGCAAAACTACATTAAAATCTCGGCATAGTATCGGCTCTTGGCTTTTTTGGCATAGTATTTAAAAGTGTTTTAATTAAATGTTATATTTTTTTCTCTTTTGATTTAAAGACTTAAATATCAGTGCTCTTGCTGAATGAGCGTTTCAGTGATTTATCCTAAATATAATGATATATAATGATGAGGATGTTTTCACAATATCATTTCCACTTCTAATGGCTTGTTTAATTTTTACCCTAATGTGATTACTCAAAGATGGAGGAAATTAAAATTTTATATTTGTAAATGCAAATCCGAAATTTATTTCGACCGTCTATCGTTTTAAAAAGCCCTATCGTTTTAAAAAGTAGGATTTGCACTTTTAATTTAAAAAACTAAAAACAAGTTAGGGAAACTAAAAAAAAATTTGTTGCCCAGTATATTTTTGTTGTATTATTGTAGGATTACCCATTAATTATTATTAGTAATTTCTACCATTTATAGTTATTAATATGAGTGATTGAATTAATCTCTGATCAAATAACAAGGAAAGTGGTTGTGCTATAAAAGAAAAATAAAACTTAAAATTCAGTAAAAAAACACTTTTAATAAAAAAACAAAACAAAACAATACTTATAACTATATAGGATTTGTTATAAATGTTATAACAAATGCGTGCTCTGCATTTTGTAGATGTATTTAGAATTAACTAAGACTTTCTAGACGAATTACAAAAGTATTTGAACAAAGGCAGACGAAAACTTGAGACGTTATTTTCTTCATCCTAAAACCCAAACAATGTAACGCTGTTTTTTTGTAACCAATAGTGTCTATTCGTGGTGTACTTCAATGACAAGAGCAGATCTTGAATAACTTAGCAACAGACAACATTGGATTTAGGTAGGTACTTCCAAAGGATTACTCAAAAATCAACATTCCTATATTGTCGTAACGCTTGGCTATTTACATCACAAATCTACATAAACCGGTTTTAAAATTCAAATGTATACAAAAAAATATAATAAAACTCTAACAAGATAAATCGAGCCTATAATCTACGTAAATTAACCAAATTTTGCTTGTGTAACTTTACTACCAAATATTGTTCAGTCAATTTGTTAAAATCTTCAATATTAAGAGAATGTATTTATATAATCATCGACGAATTGCCCAAACCATGTGAAATAAAACTAATGATCTTAATTTTGTTAATCTTTTTTAGCCTCCGTTAAACACTGCCTTTGCTTTTTAATATAGTGAATCATCTTATTATTTCTGTATATGGCAAATGGTTTTAAAATTCACACACATTTAAATCTACAACTTTCGAGAACAATACATCTGATGCAAAATTAATTATAGTTTATCCATTGGTTCTAGCTTTGATTAACCTAAATCCTAAAATACTTAAAACTATGAGACTAAGCTTTTTCTATGATTTCTTACGGCACATGATGCTTTAACAGAAATCCAAAGCAGCTTAACCGGACCAACTGAAAAAAATTAATGTGATTTGAATTTAACAAGAAGAATAGTTGTTAAACACAAAAAAGACAAGCAGAAGAAAATATAGCAAAGATTATATAAGTCCCTGTTAATAAAATAGATAGGTAATAAATATTATTAATATATGTGCAGTGAATTAAACATATTATGAAACAAAATACAAATCATATAAGGGTGTGTAATGTATTAGAAAATGATAAAAATTACAGAGCATTTTTTAAGTTTCAATGAAAAACTGTCAGCACCAGAAATAAATAAGTGACAAAATGAACTGTCGAATGTTATAAATATTCTGAATAAATAATTAAATATTATAAACAGTGATTTTCCATTTAGAATTTATATTTAACTTAGAGATTATTTCATTAAGCATAGGGATCCGCATTCTTGAGAAAGATATTCCGGTTTGGTCGAAATTTCCAACACTATTTTAATATAGTGTAAATATTCATAGATCCTGATGGAGTAACCCGACACCAGTCGATGTTAGTGGATTGAGTCATGGGCGCACGATCATCCAAAGTGACAAAACATAAGAATATGACGCAAAAGTAACAAGCTGACCTTCTTAAGTAGTATACCTACACCAAATGTAGCCTTCAACTGAGAAGTTTCATAGCCTAACATAATTTCACAAGTGAAATACCTCAGATTTAAAATCATTAGCACAATACACGGTATTGTATTCTAATACAAGCCCTTATTTGCATTATGTCATGGTCATCGCTTGATTATTATCATTTTTAATAAATTTCCCGTTTTTTATGTAGTTACAACGGCCGTATATTTAATCTGTTCGTTAGATGTGAATGACCTCAGCAAGGCCTACTTAATTAGTACTACGAGTAAATTTGCCAATAATAAGATAGGTAATCAAGAACCGACCTATTTATTTGATCTGTTAAGTTACTAAATGTTATATTGAAAGGAAACAATAAAGGTGTAAAATGTAAATGAAAAGAAAACCCTTAAACGTTCGAGTATGACTCTCCGCCCGAGGGTTCTGTACAAATTTATAGCTACATATTATAAATAGTCTCGTAATATGAATAGACAATTTTTTTAAAGATTTTATTACTAATGTATAGCTTAAAATTTCCCCAGTACTTGAACTTTTACTATAACACGCTATTACTTAACAAATTTCATACTTCTAGGTCAACAGAAAGTATCTACCGTATAAGGTTTGATGCCCCTGTGTGTCTCGATATATAAATTTACCATATACGTTTTTTGCGGCATAAACGCCATAATATTTTTTTAAGCTTTCTTAGAATTTTAATTTTACACCGCTTCAAGGGAATGTAGACCTGGGTATTTTTTTTGATTACAACTCGATACCTCTATAACAAAGGCGCTTGACAGACAGACCGATACAACAAAGTGATCCTATAAGGGTTTTGTTATTTCTTTTTGAGGTACGGAGCCCTAAATAATTATCCTATATTCTGATGACTAGCTAATGATGTGGTGTTGTATAATATAATATAAAGTGTTGTAATAAACTCAAATGAAATTGAATTAAACAGGTGTAGAATCATATACTAAAATAAGCACTACGTAGGTACAAGTAATGAAATAACTTACATCTAAAATGGACACTCACCTATGAACTTCGACGTATTTAGATGGCGGGTGACTGTAATATGATAAAAGCTAATAAATAAAAGCATATTATATAGTACACAAATACAAAATAAGTAGATATTGATTAATAAGTTTATAATGCTGCATTGATGTGATAAAATAATTTTATGAATGAAAAGATTAACATTAGATAAACTGAAGAAAGCAAGCAAACCATTTATTGTAATGAAAGCATTTGGGATCGAGATGAACTCATGATCAAGAATCTTGATGGAATCAAATTACGAGGCCAAGGTCCGCATACGCAATACAAGAAAGACCCAACGATGTCATCAAAACAGTTTGACGCTACTACATGTAAGTACCTCGTCGTACGATGTTTGATTACGGTTCATTTTCCAGGCTGAGTCAAATTATTAGATGTCGAGATTTTTTTACTAGAAAACATAACTAGGAAAAATAGCTTAATACACGCCCGTGCTCCGTAGAGCACGAGCTGCCGTCGGTCCCGGCAATTTTTTTATACACTACAAGTTAGCCCTTGACGGCAATCTCACCTGATGGTAAGTGATGATGCAGTCTAAGATGGTAGAGAGATAACCTGTGACCAGTATACCGCTGTGACTATAGTAAACCCATACTCTTTTTTGGTTTCTAAATAACGTCGTGCTACTTCGCTTGGGTACGGCTTTGTCGGCAGAGTGGTAACTAGCCACGGCCGAATCCTACCAAACCAGACTCGAGCCCGGAATTGAACCAAGGACCTTCAACTTTATAATGCAAAACGCTTCGCCACGGAAGTCGTCAAATTATACACGAATAAAAAGAAAACTCGTAAAATCCGACTCCCCGAGTATGATCATGGTGATGATTATCCTAATTTGCCCATAGCTTTATAAATTTATACTTTTAGTATTTTGTTAATCTCATGTGGTGAAAGTAAGTTAATATTTGTTAGTAAAGCCTTTACCGGTCAGATTGTACTATGATTCTCGTTGGTACTGACTGGTGTTTCTTGAGGGCTATCGCGCCGACGACCCCGGCACCAAGAGCGCCTACCTTCGCTGCTTTCAAACCTAAAGCACCTGCAAATAAAATAATTCAAATAAATTATAATATTAACACTATTATACATATTTTAATATATAAAATTTTTAATTTTTTTGTTGTTCTATATATTTAGTAGCATGTACTTATTAAAGTTTGTATGTAATATGTATATTTAACTTTCTTAATATCTCGCATCCCTGTTAATTCATTGCAATTGCTATATCATTAACAATTGACGGAAATATCGCGCAACATTCACACAAAATAGAACCTTCTCCATTGTTTAAACTGGTTAAAAAGAAATCATTTTGTATAAAAACTGGAGACTAAGTTTACAATCTCATGATTTTTTAAATCTCATTCTTAGCGGAGATCTACCTTATTAAAGCTATTTGTTTGGTTTGAGCCGAGCATTGATAGATTGGAGAGCAACCGACTGCAGTTAGAAGTTTGTTTACACTTGAATGTACAACTGAACATCGATCGTATTTTTTCTGGTTCTCAGTGACGTCTTACCAAGGAGAAGTTTCTTCTTAAGCAGTAGGAGTCCCCTCTTCGTTCTTGCGCTTCTCTCGTGTTCTGGTGTGTTGATCAGCGACTCGTGAACATCCTTAACATTTTGCACTTCTTCCGCGGGATAATATTCGTAATGCACGCTCGCCGCAACGGCAGCCACGAGGCAAGCCAGAACGATAATGGTTGAAGACTGCATATCTCTGGTTCCTGCAAAGAAAATTTTTCATCATCACAAGCTCATTCTTTGAAAATACAACCACTCCTGATGAAGAAGTTGCCGGTATTCTAACAATCTATGAAAATGTCTATAACGTTTAGCCTATTAATGCCCCCTGCCTCCACTCTCTGAACTCTCTGAAATATATAGATATGAAGAGCACAGCTCCTCCAGCTGTTCTAATGCGGCTTAGCAGGCTTGAAGGATTTTATCGTATAATAATCGGGGTAACAATTTAAGCAGTATACCAATACTGGTTTATATACGCTGACAGAGAGACAGAGGGAAAGACGAAAAGCCAGACAGCAGCATCTTAGGAATAGAGTTCCATTGGCATCAGAGAGAACAGAAACTTAAAAAAAGAAAAAAGAAAGAAGAAAAGTTTATGTATTCCAGCAAAACATACATATAGGTTTACAACAGAAGTAGTATAACTAAAACTGTCTAGCATATTACACTACCATTATGCACCTGTTTTCCGAACTAGTTAAGACTGTATCTCGGAATAGAATTAAAGAATTCATTGTCCTGCTATTTTTGGATGACGCGGACTATAGCAAAAAGCTCAGCTCTCATTACCTATATAATTGTCGTTATTTTCATCCGCAGAATAAAGCCTGCATCGATCTATTTGTGCTATGTTCACATAACATGACCATACTGAAACGGGTTTTGAATCTATGACAAATGAGTTATATATGTGTGTGAGTGGATTGGAATAAAATTTGTGAACATCAAACCCCGCTTAGCATATTTTTTTTTCACTATCCACCCATTTTTTTCTGTTGACTGTGTCGGACAAATCTATTTCGGAGGCGTAAATTCAATATTCGTAACAGAAATCAGTACCTAATGTTAAAAAGATTCAAATCTGGAAAATGTACGGAATACGAAATATTCTGAACGTGAGGCAAACGTAAAGGATGATTTAATATAGGGCATACCTACTCGCTGGCAAAATACATATTGTACATACTCGGATAGAGAATTTTGTCAAATTGTAGACTTAGGGCATCCGACGACCTCCGTGGCGCAGTGCGTGCGCTGTCGCATTAAAAAGTTGGAGGTCCTGGGTTAGATTCCCGGCTCGAGTCTGGTCTGGTGGGAGGCTTCGGCCTTGGCTAGTTACCACTCTACCGACAAAGACGTGTCACGAGCGATTTTAGCGTTCCGGCACGATGTCGCGTAGAAACCAATTAGGAGCGTGGGATTACCGTACTCCTAACAGGTTAGCCCGTTACCATCCTAGATTGCATCCTCACTTACCACCAGGTGTGATAGCCGTCAAGGGCTAACTTGTAGTGTATAAATCCGTAACATCTTTACTAATATCAATTTAATGTCAAAATGTGTTTCTTGTTTGTTGATTCGTCGCTCAATCAATTTGATTTTTTGCATCATCATGACCAACCCATTGCCGGCTCACTACGAAACACGGGTGTCCTCTCAATATGAGAAGCTTTTGGCCTTAGTCCACCACGCTGACCATGTGCATATTGGCAGACTTCACACGCCTTTGAGAACATTATGAAGAAATCTCAGGCATGCAGATTTCCCTACGATATTTTCCTTCAGCGATGAAGCAAGTGATATTTTAATTGTTTAACAACGCACATAACTTCGAAAAGTTAAAGGTGCGTGGCCGAAATCGAGCCCCCGACCTCTGATTAGGAGGCAAACACCTCAATCACTAGGCTGTCATAGCTTATATTTTTGCATATTACGAGTTAAAATTACAAGAGTATTATTGACCCAGAGAGTGGCATATAAGGGCTAAAGCAATAATGGTTCACACAGTTATTTTAAAACGTAAAAATTGTAAAAAGAATAAACTTTTTGGAGACAAGAAACAGCAAGAATACTTTTGAATGAAATTTGCATAGAGTGACACGATCTTGCAGCGGTAATTTCATATTAAAAAAAACTCTTTCAACCTTTGTATGCAAATTATTCTTAATGAATGAAGTTTCTGATTATGATTGTGTTTATCAGTTGCGCAATCTTACGTGTCTTTAATATTATAATAATGTGCTTTGATCACTATAATGATAGATGGTATCGATTTGATGATTTTGTGTAAGTATTCATATAATGTGTAAGTATTACTATGATATTCATCCACCACTCGGATAATTGTAATAAATATGTAAAACAATTTGTTTAACTTCATTGGTAATAGTATCTTACACCGTTTCTTTTTTTTACAACTTTACGAGTAAGCAAAGTAATCTAGTACAAACAAGAAGACCAAAATTGAATCAATTGTAATGAGAAAAAGGAAACGAAAAAGGAATTGATCGTCGGCTCTATCAATGTGCAGTTCTATATACTGAACAGATCGGACTGAAATATTGAATTGGCAAACGGGTAACTGGAAACTACCTAAGAAATAATTAAAAAAAAATGATATCTTAGAATGGCAGGTATCTTTATATATTTTATCTAATGTCTATAACTCCAGACCATGCGAAATATTCCAATGTGGAATGGACCATTTTTGCCTTGTTCCGGCTAGTTGTTTTTTTTTTAATATACAAATTAGCCCTTGACGGCTATCTCACCTGGTAGTAAGTGATGATGCAGTCTAGGATGGTAGCGGGCTAACCTGTTAGGGACATGTTAAGCCCACACTCCTTATTGGTTTCTACGCGACATCGTGCCGGAACGCTGAATCGTTTGGCCGATGCCTCCCACCAGACCTGACTCGAGCCGGGAATCGAACCCAGGACCTCTAACGTCACAACGCGATAGCGCACGCTCTGCGCCACGGAGGTCGCCAAAACCTTACAACTGTTACACCGTTAAACTGTAAACAAACCACTAGTCTATTATTTTGTTGAAAATTTGCACATATTTTGTGTAAAGTTACTTGAAATATACGGTCGACTGAGTAAGATTGTTTGAGATGTGTATAAATAACCACATGCCAAAGAGCAGAGCGCGTAAATACAACTTCTAGGTTAACTACCTACCCGCAAGCTGCTTAGAGCATCGTTTGTTTACCCGAACAGCAGGTCAACCTTGCCACTATCACATTAAAGATCTACAGAAGCGTTATGTTCTATTTCGTAATGAATATTTACATTTAAACAACATTGAACGCTTGCTTCTGTATCAACACGGCTTTATTGTATGTGCGACCTTCGAATATTCGAAGTTATTGCTTGGCTATTGACGTTAATATTTAGGGGATCGCCTGCAATTATTAAGTAAAGTTGAAGTCTTAATTCTTTATCAATTCTATTACAGCTTTCTCACAAGCAAGTGTTAGAGATCACAACGTTGGCGATTAAACATTATTCGCCACCCAAGGTTTGGTTTCTTGCGAGCAAATTTTTAAGTTAAGAAAGTTATCACCTAATTATACTTAGTTATATTCCGTGGTTATAGTTGCTAGTTTTTTTTTTTTTTTATAATATGACATGCAAGATTTTGATGACCTCCGTGGCGCAGCGCGTGTGCTGTGACATTATAAAGTTGGAGGACCGAGTTCGATTCCCGGCTCGAATCCGGTCTGTTGGCAACACGTCTTTGTCGGCCGTGGATAGTGACCACTCTACCGACAAAGACGTGTTGCCAAGCGATTTAGCGTTCCGTCACGATGTCGCGTAGAAACCAACTAGGACTATGAGCTTACCATGATACCCCAAACGGGTTAGCCCGCTGCCATCTTAGACTGCATCATCACTTACCATCAGGTGAGATTGCAATGTTCTTGCATTTTATTATGGAAGGTTAAAAGCAAAAATAGGTATTATAATTCCGTCTGATATGTAAAATTGCCTTTTTGACGTAAACTTTAACTCTTCTTAATACAAAGATTTCTATACTAGAAACCACAAATATAGGCTGAGATTTAACGTAATAGCTACTCAAAAAGTTTCAAGTTTTAGTTTATGAATATTACTAACATTAATAGCGATATCTACACTTAACTAATATTCATTTATAATATCGAAACATAAGGCTATTGGAAGCTCAACTAATAGACACGAGGATTAAAGTCCATTAAGTATCAAGGTTTCATACGTAATTGATTACAAAATTAATATAACAGCAGATCTTAACAGATGTCATTTGTATGATTTGTACGTTGACTATTTAATGTTTGCACCTAATGGTTTTAATCAGCTAATAATGTTAGCACAAATATCATGTACGTAATTGCTAAGATGCAATAACTTTTAACTTGGGTATATGGTTTCATTAAGTATTATAAGTTCACTCAAAGCATTTTCCGTTTCAATATATTAAAAGAATGTTACGGTAAAGATTTTCACGTATATTTTTTACATTTTAAGTTTTTCGCAGACTGCTATTTTCACCTCCTAGCCAGAATAGAAATTTGAAAAACATTTCACGACGAAAATCTCTCATATCTTATACTATATCCACTTGTGAAGGGTAAGTTCTAAATTTTATATATTATCCATTAAGACCTAACCAATGAGCTTTAACAAGACACATCTGCTGTAAATTATCCAGTATACCTTACTCACTCGTAAGTTTGCGGACTACACAACTCCTCCTATATGTATATTATATAGTCAGCAATATAATTGCAGTATCATTAGGTTGACTTGGTGTATCAAAAATTAGGTCCATTTAACAAGTTAAAGCTATCCATTTAAATTTTATATATTTTCCATAAAGACTTAACCAATGAGCTATAACAAGACACATCTGCTGTAAATTATCCAGTATAACTTACTCACTTACTCATAAGTCTGCGGACTACACAACTTGTCAACCAAAAAATTATCAAAAATTAAGTCCATTTAACAAGTTAAAGCTAAAATTAAAGAAAATGGCTAGAATCCGCACACCAGCAAGAATACGAGCTCAAATAATCCAAAAACAGCTCAACGTCTTCAAATTTGTATATCTATTTATGAACAAAGATTACGCAGACAGTTAAAGAGGTCAAAGGTTCTACACGACTCTTTTCGCGTTCAGGGTCAAAAATGCGAATGATTTCAGCTGCACGTCTCGACCGAATTCCATCGCAATACTTTATATAAGTTTCAGTAGGTGACAAATACGTTGCGACCCTTGTGGCATTGTGCAATCAATTTATTGTTTCCATTATTATGGTTCTGATTTGGCGGTGGAAATTGAAATCTTTACGAAGCGACATTCTATATAGAGCGGAAGCAGATCTATACATCCGCGGCGAGGAAGCGTTCCTTGGAAAATTGAGACATTTCTATTTGCTTTTCCGTTCAACATCTCTTTGAAGACCTGCTCGTGGTTGCCACGAGGAAAACATTTACTTCTGTCTGAAATATCTACCGAATACAGATCTATTGCAGCTCCTACGTGCTTCGAGTATTCATTTTATTTTACACCGCAGTGCATAAAAATAAAGGTCCGTTAGGAGCAAGGTGCGCCAAATAGGTTAAGGGTCTAAAACGTATTTATTAAGTAAACCTTAAGGATGCAATCTATTAAAAGAATGCCAATGATATTTAAATTGCATTTGGTTTATTAATTAGGTGTTTATTCCCTGTCAGCTAGAAATATAATTTATTTTAAGCAAGTTTTATATTATCAGATTAACTAACTAATAACTACAACTAATTTAAATTAGTTTTAAGCTTATATTATCAGAAATTAGGTTTTATTTTATCAGAAATTATGTCAAGTTTTTATTTTTATAATTTTTTTCCAAAAAATCTAGTTTTATGTAGTTCTTGTTAGTCTTTATTGTTTTGATCAAGCGATGTTATAATCCAGCGGAATGGTCATATATTTTTGTGCAATCAAAATGTTTCCTTTGAAAGTAGCGCCCCGGAGTGTCAATCATAATAACTTTATATGAAACAATTGACATATAATGACGAAATTATAAAACAAAAGTAATTTAAAACATGATGACTGTTTTTATTTGTCTTTGGTAATCATAAATACACTTTCAGAGAGCTAAAAGAGCTACTGATATCAATAGGCATAGACAATATATATTTTTTTAATTTCATAAATTTCAGTTATAAACTGTTCATATGCGTATATTATTTTATAGTTTGTTATCTATTCACTTCTATGGTTTTAAGTTACCAACAAATAAAATAAGCTCTATTAAGGTATCATTTCACGGATTAATTCTCGAACAGTAAACATTGAAACAAGCAGGATCACTGAATTTATTTTTATGTACACAAGTTAAATTAAAACAATCCCGTCTATATAGCATCCCGTATAGCTGACTTTTGTATCCATGTAACAAGCAATCATTATTTTAAGCAACTCAACAAACTCAAACCTGAATACAAAACCCTACGTAATAGTAAATATTATAATTATTTCGTGCGTAACAACACTCTGTCAGAATTAGTAAATGACGTAGCCGATATGACTACAAAGTGTATTTTATGATGTACCTTGGTAACTTTGTTTGAACACAACACAGCACTGCAGCGTACACTAACTCACAGATGACAATGAGGAGGCATCGAATTCTTTTATAGATTGCAAATGTATTAGCTGGTGGTAGCGGTGGTAGGGCAGTGGGCGATGCACGCGAGCCAACGCACACGATACGCATAGAGTTCATGGAAAAAACGACATCCAAACCAAACAAACCCGTAGTCACTTTTTTTAACTGGAAAATATGAAATCCTTTATTTATTCATGTTTACTTCACGCGGTAATTAACCTACTTGTTGCTGCAAAAGTACTTTATTTAACATCTTGGTTGGCTTGCATAGCATTTGATCACAATTATAGTCATTTTCTTTTTTCCCTCTTTGGTAGCCTGGAAGAGATCGCCTATGTTAAGCAATTAACCACCAAATTGTACCTTGTATCTTACTGCTCTATTATATATTATTTCCATTTTTTCGGTGTTTAATAAAAGTCTATTAACTCCTTCAGAGTCATAGGTACATCAAATTATGACGATAGCATCAAAACAAAGTGTTTACATACTCATTGACATGTCTTGTTATACTCGATGCAAGAAACATTCACAAAAATAATTTATTTTTGGATTCTATAGTATGATCTCTCGTTAGAAACCTAAAACCTTTATTTTTATCATATCTAATATCTTGTCTACCTCAATTGTCTAATATCTTCTTCCTAGTTTTAAATATTGCTTGAATTTGTCCTCTTCTTGCTCATAATATGAGACATACTCCTATAAAATACGAAGGTATAATGTTCCCGTAATGAACCTTGCCATTAAATTGATAATAATCAATTTATTTTCGTGCCTCGCGTGCCATTAATGGTAGGTACATGTCGTCCTTAATTTTAAGCCGGAAGAGTACGGATGTTGTATATAAATTTATAATTGTTACTATGAGGATCCTGACTCGATACATCAACCTTCGAGATTCGATTCCATGATACCATCTTACACGTTATGTAAAAAGTAAAAATTCCTTAAAAGTTTAATCAGGGGTAATATGCCCGATTTTAAGTTAACGGTTATAAATAATCCATAATAGCAATACGATAATAGTAATAATAATATACAATCCGAAATATTATAATCCGATTCCATATTCCCTGGAACTAAGCGTCCTCGTTTTCCTACTTGTAAGGCAAATTATTAGATCGACAAGGAACCAGCCCATCTTATTATTTATGTAAAAATTTATAGTAAAAAGCCTTATATAGATAGTGATCAAAAAATGTATGATAAGTGAGTTATTAGAATACTCTTACCAAACCATCTTAAAACCATCATAGACTGATCAATAAAAAATGTATTGCATTCATCTTTCGTAAATTTCGCTAAGGATTTTTTTAAGTGCATCCCCAAAGCGTGGAAAATTGGTGTTTGAAGAGCGTATGAGATTCTGTTCGTTTTATTTTTTAGTGAATATTCTTCCGAATTATTTTTCAGATAACTCTGATTCTTTAGTAATGACATAACTCTCGCTATTAGATACGTTGGCAAGTCCCATTCCTAAATCAACAAATGCCAGTATAATTTTTAATAATAAACCTGGTAAATAGCTTAATCGTTATTAAGCTAATTACTAATAGTTTTTTACTATTAACAGTTTGCTAAACCACCCTCTTATTTATTAGTTACAACAATCAGCTATTTACTGTATGTGTCATTGTCAGACACTAGAGCCCAAGGCTTTTAAAATTGCGACATTTTACTGCATTTAAATATTTGTTGAATAACATCAATAACTTAAAGTGGCTATAATAACATAATGCAATGTTATGCGTACTTAACTCCCGAAATATCTGACCAATGTTTTTCGAAAACAACAATTACTTATATTTTGTATCATTTAAAAAACATAACGCCATAATCTTTATCTTATAATCTATACCTATTATGAAAACCTTACATTCAAAACAGTTTACCTTGCAAAGTTGCTATGATTTGTTTTGCTCTTGCCTAAGGAAAATTTTTTTGTTTATTTGATTGTGCATATCACTTTGAAGCAAATGTTATCGCCACTATTCTAAGAAGATACATATATATAGGATAGGAGCAGGCGGATTTTGAGTTGATCCGTCCGACATCGTGTGGGCAATTTTCAGGTATCGTGCATTAGCGTGTATTTATGATATTAGATATGATATAAGAACACCTTTAGCTTTGACTCGATTTATTCGAAGTTACTGAATTTAACTAATAACGTAATAGCAGAACTTTTAAGATTATAACTACTAAGAGAAACGTGGGACAGTACCGCGACAACGTCTCTTCGTTGACGAAGCACGCCAAAACTGTTTACGCTTGCTAGCCGCTAGCTGGCGCGCTTACGTTTCAATTAGTGTACGTACTCATTTCCGGCTGCGACATATATGTATATATATATATATATATATAAACTAGCTGACCCAGCAAACGTAAATAATTTCTAGAGAACGTGATAAATAAACACGGCCCATATTCGTGCACTTTTTGGGGTGGACACCCCTTATCACTTTGGGGTTTGAAAAATAGATGATAGCCGATTGTCAGACTTACTGAATATGCATTAAAAAATTCATAAGAATCGGACGAGCCGTTTCGGCGGAGTCTGGGAACAAAAATTGTGACGAGAATTTTATATATAAGATATTTATTAGTTAAGACATAATATATTTTACAACTTTTTTGTAAGGGTTAAAATGTTATTAATCTGTATACGTACAAAAGCGTATAAAACTTGACCAGAATACTATTATTAATGTATTAAGGAGGTTGTCATCATGTCGTGCCGCTATGTTTTGGATTCCGCCAAAACGGTGGCCAGTGATTGGTCTACGCAAAATAGCAATAAAGTTGGACGCCACAAGGACAGGGCTATAAGTTTAGTGATATTTTTGGGAGAAAGGGTGCAATGTAACTGGCGTATTTATCTAAGTTCTTACAAAATTACATTAAAATTGTAGCAGAAAAAGGGGAATGAAATCGCATATATAATAGTTACAAACTTAGCTGTAGGTTCTCACAGTTTAACAGTCTCCTGGAAATATACAAAAAGATTCGTCGTGAACTCACTAAATTTGTTTCACACAACTATTAAATAGTACGAGTTGATAGCGCATTTTAGCGCATTACGAGTACACTGCACCTATAAGTTAGTGTTTGACGACCTCCTACAAATATGTGTAATGCTCAAACAAATGGACCCTCAAGTTGGGTTGATTTCGCAAGTACCTTAACACATGACGAGAATAACCCATAAACCGCAAAATTTCCCAATCACTATCACTCACAAATACATTGAAATTATATCCTCGGAATCAAATATTAATATTTGTAAGGTATTATTTACCAATATGTCTATACACGCTTTTACCATCTTATCGCAGTATGTTACTCTTCATTTCTAGGGTTTCATACCCGATTCTATAAATATATCTCTACTCCATTTGTCCTTTTGTCTGTCATTGGGTTTTGATCTGATCACCTGTAATAAAGGCGATGTCATCATATACGAGTCTTGTTGAGGACTTTTTATTTCATGACACTTATTTGCATTGCCTAAGGTAATTACAAACTTTCGTACGAATAATCCAAAATAATTATTTTATCTTATTATTTTTGTAATTAGTAGTAAGTCTAGAAGCTAGTTTGGTTTCGAAGTCCGTATCTTACCTGTATTAAATACTGAGTTTTCTGTTTCAGAATTTTCAGTTTCTGCGCAGAGTCGGAGATTGGTTATATACTCCTCGGATAGCACTTTAGGGCGTCGATCCGGCTATTGTCACTGAAATGTAACAATTTGGTAACGCATGGTCAATAATCTAATCCCCTCGCTTCCATTTAAAGCCTTTACCAGCACTTAAACAAAATGGGCTGGATAATCTAATATTAAAGTACCGTTCAGTACTAATGCAGAGGTCAAATTGTTAATTATAAGCGGAATTTTTCCAAACAAGTAACCTCAAATTGGTGCGGAATCATAGATAAGCTTATCTTACTATCTATATTTCCGCACCATTTTCATATTCATTACTTCATGCAAATTCACTGCAATTAGACGTAAGGTACTAGACTTATAAAGCGGTGATAGCCTAGTGGTTAGGGCGTCAGCCTCCTAATCAGAGGTCGGCGGTTCGAATCCGGGCACGCACCTCTAACTTTTCGGGGTTATGTGCGTTAATAAGTAAGTAGTTAATAAGTTAACTCTTAGAAAGGACTAGATACTATTTAAATTTTGTGCTAATTGAATCTTATCCACTGTTGATTGTAAAGCGATATTATGGGAGGTATTTTTTTATTTATTTTGTGTTTACTCCATTCACTACCCTTACCGGGCAAATGAAACTTTTCAGTGTGAAAAATGTTTAATAATTTATAGTTTTTATTTTATTTATAATTTTTGTTTGAGCAAATTTGTATCAGTACCGCTTTTACAAGCCTTGCTCCATTAGTATTGATTTTAAACTCATTGTGTAACATTTGAAATCATCGTTTCATAAACCAAACGCTGTTGATTTTGTTGTTTAGTAAACAGATACATTTGCTTTTCGATGACAATACAGCTAAACATACAACACTAGTCATACAAGGTCATTATTATGTTAATCTAATTGTTTATACTTATTACGTTATGTCAGTGTTAGATGTACGTGAATTTGAATATTCCTGTGTGTGTTTTATGTATCGAATATTCTTATATGCATACAGTAATCCACGGGTCTTCAAACTGACGGTTGTTTTATTTGTGCCTCCAACATCTGAGTATACCAAACCAGTTTCCGTAGATAGACTAACTTTTAAAGACTAACCGTGATATCTTTAGGAAAAACATTGAGACGGTCGTTTAATATCATTTTTATAAATTTGAAACGAAATAATCAGTTTTATGAATCCATTATTTAACAAGTAGATACATGAAAATCTGTAGCATAAACAAAATCAAAACCTTAGTAACCTGCGTGTGGCTGGGTGTCTGCTATTGCATTAAAAAGTTGGGCGTCCTGGGTTCGATTCCCGGCTCAAATAATAATTTTTCGTAATAATTAAAGAAATTATTTTACATCAAAAAATTATGCGAATAACCAATATAGCATGGAATACAAACGCCACACCGCCATCGCGGCGGTTAGCAACAGTAAAAAGGTTGCAGAATACGCATTGGTAATACCACTCCACTGACATTCAAACCAAACAATCATCACGATCATCCAGTCTATTAAAGCCCCTTTTCTGGATATAAGCCTTATATGTCTTAGCAAGGAGCGAACATTGACCCATCACGCCCCAGATGATTATCAAACATTAGTGATCAGCTTGAATTCGAACCTAATTAGAATCCAGGTCCCCGTAATCCGTATTCGAACATACTCAACATTAGGTTAAGGAAAGGATATAATTTACAGAATGATCCTATTGAGTTAAATGAGAGCATGAAAAAGGAGTGATATGTAAACTTATAAACCTAATATAAATGTTAAACTATATTTAAAGACTCAACACAATAAGTAACAATAGCTAATAATTTCGAGGAAGATTAAAAACAGCGACTTAAACATTATTAACGAATGCAAGTAATACACTGAGAATAAGAAATTTTCCAAGTTCAGCGCAAATCCGAGGTCAAGTGTCAAATGCAGAGGACAATCTGGAACAGAATATTGAAGTAAAAATATACTGATCAGAATAAAGATTGTTTAACCTTCATGAAGCTATGATGTCCTAGTGATTAGGATGTCAGCCTCCTAATCCGAGGTCGGGGGCTCGAACCCGGGCACGCACCTATAACTTTTCTGAGTTATGTGCGTTGTTAAGCTATCAACATATCACTTGCTTCAACGGTGAAGGAAAACATCGTGAGGAAACCTGCACGCCTGAGAGTTCTCCGTAATGTTGTGGCAGACTTCACACTCCTCTCAAAGGAGTGTGAAGTCTGCCAATCCGTATGCCAATCAGCGTGGTGGACTATAGCCAAACCCTTATCATATTGACGGGAGACCAGCGCTCTGTAGTGAGCCGAGAATGGGTTGATCATGATGATGATGATGATGATGATGCACCTTCATCACAATGTACCTTTCAAAGTCACTAGTGTAGGCACTTCGCCTACTCTAAGGAGCACGGAAAAATTAACAAAGTTGACTTTACACTATAGTATTACGTATTATTCTAAGTATATAACCTGTAAATTGTTATATAGACGGCATCAAATATCCCATTTTATTACTTAAACTTAGAATGCTTAATTAAAAAAAAATACCTTCGTCCTTAAAAATACTAATAAGACATTATTGGCTAATTGACTACACATTTTGTAAAAAAGTTAAGTTTAAAGCGATCGCAAAATTCAACCTCTGCAAAATTCTGCAATGGAGAGTGCTCTGAGGAGCTATTTAATCTAATTCCACCTTCCGTGTTCTCCAGTCGCACTTTTCGTCGCAGAAATAAATTTCATCCTCACCACCTGGATGCCTGGACCTCTTCCATCACCCGCTATTTCAGGTCATTTCTGCCACGAACCTGCAAATTGTGGAACCAGCTTCCATCTTCTGTGTTCCCTAATGGTTATAATATGGGGATCTTCAATGGGCGGATTAACAAATTGCTCAAGCAACGCATTGGCGGTTCCTCTGGTGCTGCAAATGTTCATGGGCGGCGGTAATCACTTACCATCAGGTGACCCGCCTGCTCGTTTGCTCGCTTTGTTTATAAAAAAAAAACCTATTTTTTATACATATAATAACTAAATGCGTATATAATTACAAAAAACATCTTTCTTTACATGAACCATGGTTTAAAAATACGCTTTGGACACTTCAAACATTTCTATAATTAAATAAGCACGTAGAAATAGAATATATATAGTATATGTAAAATCCAAATTTAGAGTATGGGCGTAACACACCCTAACCTAACCTAACAGGTTAGCCTGCTACCATGATAGATTACATAAGCATTTACCACCAGGTGAGATTGCCATGAAGGGCTAACTTGTAGTACAGTAAAACAACATAAATATTATATCAATTCCTTTGCAAAATATGCATTAATTAAGTGATTTTTAAGCAATTCAAGGAAACCTGATTACCATCGAATGGATCGAACCCAAGACTTCCGGAAACATTAGTAACAAACACTTAACCAACGAGGCACTCTCCATTAATATTGCATTTGTATTAATATTGTTAACGCATCTATTTCCTCATAATCGGTATAGTACCACTACGTATTATATTAATATCACGCAAAGAATAAATAGTATGTATTGTTAATGTAGATGAGCGGAATAATTAATTACACAATTGCTTATAGCTCATCGATAAACAGGTTTCATGTAACGGTCTAACGGGCGCCCGTTGTTTCGTGTACCGTTCATGTAACGTAATTACGTGAATTTGCGTGGATGAAATGACATAAGGCTGTTACAGTTTGCGCCTAACAAATGCCGAGGTGCCGGGCTCACGCGTCGCTCGTAAGGACTGCAAATAAGATGCCTACAATAGAGCCTCAACACACAAGTCCGAAGTTTTTTTTTTTGTCGGACTATCTATTAGCTATACTAAACCTATTGGTTGCCACAGCGTAACCGGGCTATTTGGCGAGCTTCGCAAAGAAGTTCTGCGAGAAGAAATTCCCTCTGGCAGCCCAGCTCTGGCAGACGTTCCCTTAGTTTCTTCGAGCCCTAGAGCTCGAAGAAACTAAGGGAACGTCTGCCTAAGGGCGCCTGCTTTGAGGCCGAACCTCGGCTTAGGCGACGTTTGGGATAACGGCGGGGTCGGACGGTGAGTAGGTCCGTACGACTCCGAGGCCGTAGATGGAGCCCACGTCCGGATGACCTATGATAGCAGGAATGTCGTCTTCGCCGGCGAAGACGGTGTGTAGCGTATGATTGTGTGGTAGGTGGTACGAGTATGTTGTCAGTAGTCATCTGATCGTCAGGGTCATGAAGGATATGTTTAGGTCCTCTTTCGGAGAGGTGCGCTTAGGTCGGGGGAGTAAAAAGAAGCCGCAACTACGAGAGGGTTGGGGTGTCGGATTGACCCGAAGTAGTTTTACACTTTTCGTAAGGGAACATTATTTACCATATGCTACATTTCGTCTTATCGTGCAGGGCTAGGTGGAGGGCACTAGAGGTGATGAGATTAAGTCTGCTGTGGGCGGTCCTTTGCACGAGTGCACCAGTGCAACATCTGCCCTTAAAGACATTGCTTCAGTGATGACCACGACCACTCTGCCAAGAGTGTTACGACGAAGAAGAAGAAAAATTACATTTATCTCATTTATACGGTTCATTATCATCCTTAATTCTTAAACTTTTAATACCCCATCGTTGCGCATAGACCTCTCTCATTGGTAAAAAGGTTTTAGCTGCTCCGATGGGTGACGGTGAGCTTTAAAGATCACTTTTAAATTTTAAAAAGAAGAAGCCAACGAACTTTGCCGGTTTACTTAACCAGCTAATTTTGTTGTGAGCTTCTTCTCAGCCCCAGGACGCGATGTTTACCGCTTTAGTTTTAAATTTACGCATGTAGTTATTACCATCAACTCAAATTATCATATAAGTTATTGACGCATCAAAAGTGCCTTTTAAAAGATTATTTGAATATACAGTTATTGGTTAATTTACTCAACTGGGACCAAACAAATGCTAAAACTGATCTGCGGAGAATGGGGGCGGTATATGCCAATTGATATTTAACATATCTCATGTTTAAAATATTTGCGTTCTTTAAATTATCTGCGTGTGAAAAACACAACCAAAAAAAAAGCAGTCGGAACAATGGACATTTTTTTTTTAAATTGACTATCTACGCCTTTGACTATAACTTAGACAGACTACGTATACAAACTTTTTGGTTAAATCTATGCTTTAATGTGACTAACTAGTTAGATGAATCAAGGTTTCAAAATAAAAGCAACGCAAAGTACTATATTAGAGATAACAACTATTACTTTAAAACAATAAACAGCAAGTATAATTTGCTATATTCCGCCGACAACCGGGAGATTTGTATAATATAAGACCACACAAAATCCTCCACTAGAACCTCTACGCACGTTTCGACCCGACACCGGATCATCCTAAGGAGATGTTGACAGTACAGGATTGTAGTAAATTATACTTGCTGTTTATTGTTTATCATGGACTTCCGCAAAGTATGCTTCTATTCATTAACTATTACTTTCTTAAATTAAATTTCAAAATAATTGTATTTGATGAGAATTGGCATTTTTTAAATGTACATTAGGAGGATCTTGAGCCTTAAAAGAAGAAAGAAGCACGTTCCCGGCTAATGAGAATATTAACACTACGTTCCTCGGCCACTAATTTAAAAAGTTACTCCATTTTAAAACTTTTTACACAGGATTAAGTACGCTTCAATCTTTACGGCGCAGTGTTGAGCGGTAAGTTCCGGGTTCGTTCCCCCGCATTAACAATTCAGAAGTGTACCATTTCTAATTTTTATCTGGTCACGTCTATCGACACCCATAAACGCATAAAGGATTAGGTTTATGAGTTTATCGTACCCCTTACAGTTTAGACCGTAGATATCATCACTTACCACTAGGTGAGATGGCCGCCAACGGCTAACTTGTATTTGAAATAAATATATATATTTACATACATAATCATTACAATATTCATTCATTCATTTCTATTCCTTTATTTATTCAAAGTAACTAAACTAATGATCATGTGATTCTTATGGAATTCAAGATAAGAAACCTTATGCCGTCAAAAGAAATAATGGAAAATCTTATACCTTACGTTCCATAGTGTAAATATAATTTACGAAATTTCAGTTTTTCGTTACCATAATTATGTTCGCTTCATACTTTTACCACGTAATCGATAAAAATAAACTGATTCACACCCTTCAAACACCTTTGTTACATATAAAGGAACAGAAAAAAAAGAAAATACATAAAAGCTTTTCACTAAAAGCGATATCTTCCAGGCTACCTAATCGATGAGAGCCATAAAATATATGAAATGCGGGAAATCGCAATAGTTATACATATGGGTACACTAATAAATACATAGATAGATACTAGTAAGATATAACATAAATAAATAATTTCAATAATATAAACATACAAATATAAAAATATTTCTTTTTCTTGCCCTTATCCCACATTATGTGGGGTCGGCACAACACGTCTTCTTCCACTCACTTCTATCAGCCGTCACCTCACTAGCCACACCTTTTACCCGCATATCCTCTTTTACACAATCTCTTTTTTGGTCTTCCTCTACTCTTTTGCCCTTCCATGTTCATATATATATAATTTCAATAATATATACGATTACATACTTTAAAAAAATGGTTAAAAATATCTTCAGAATGCAACCATTATGTGTGCAAGCCAGTTATTACGTCAGAGCATAGCACAACACGGCAGGTAAGCCTAACAGCAAATCATCACCGACTTATTAACCGACTTATTCAAAAACCACAATGAAAAAATCTTTCGCTACCAATTCAGTGGCCTGTAACTTTCAACCACATATTAATCGACTATTAGATCACACAAATACGTCCATCTCAAACTAAAGTGTGCAGGTCCGTTTGGTTATTGCAGATATACTCGTAAGAACGAACGAACGAATTGAATGCTTATCTAATTGGTCATTGCATTTCATGGTTTTTTATTATTTTTTTATTTTAATACACTGTGAGTTAGCCTTTGACGGCTATCTCATCCGGTGGTAAGTGATGATGCTGTCTAGGATGGTATCGAGCTAACTTGTCAGGAGTATGGTAAACCCACGCTCCTAATTGGTTTCCACGCGACATCGTGTCGGAACGCTAAATCGCTTGGCGATACGTCTGTGTCGGTAGGGTGGTAACTAGCCACGGCCGTAGCCTCCCACCAGACCAGACTCGAGACGGGAATCGAACCCAGGACTGCTGCGCCACGGAGGTCGTCATGGTACGAGTATATTGTTTTTTTACGCATCATAATGCACTTTTGCAGTGAGCTGTGATTTGTTGTGTTGTACCTATATCTATGAAAACATGTGTTAAAAGTAAAGCTTGTATCTCTTGTGTGATAGAGCCCTTACCGTAGGGTATTACAAATAGCGTCTGCTATGTTACCGACAGAGAATATAAACGAACAAACGAAATAAAATGCTCAACGAAATACAAAAGTATACTAACGGTGTCGCGCATCTTCGTTCTCCTTCATCTAACTCTTTGCTTTTCAGTAGCTAGGTAATCGCATAATAAAAATACCTCAAAAATGGACGTTTTACTAGTCGCCTATTAAAGTTGTAACACAATTTTTCTGTTAATTCATTTTAATATGAAATAGAATATATTTATTTACTTCAAATCTCTAAATTCATATTTTCAATAATTAATTAATATATTAAACTTTTACAAATTAATTGTTGGCATCAATACGAATAAGTATTGTTCAAACTAAATCAAAGGGTCAGGTTTCCAGGTATTTTATATTTATAAGGTATAAAACATATTTTTTTTATCCACTACACTTCAATCGGTATGAGTGAAGATGCAGTCTAAGGTGGTAGCGGCTAACCTGTTAGGGGTATGTGAAACCCATACTCCTTATTGTTTGCTACATACTGATAAGCGTACCTACGTAATTAAAGTTTAATTAATAAATAAATTTAAAATTAAAAGGCTCGAATTTATTCTGGATTATTATTTTATACTACCTAATAATACAAGTAATACAAGTTTTAATCGACAATTGCGCTATTTTTAGCTCTAAAATAAATCAAATACCTTATTTGATTTGATACCGTATTTGATTTATTTTAGATATGAATTGTACTGTATTATCTTATGATGCCAGCTATATATTCATGTATACCTACAGGTTAATCTATTTTTAATACACAAAAACAGATAGATAAACGAGTCGTTACGTAAGGCAGAATATTCAGATCATACATACCTATGTAAATCTCCAAATCAGAGTTAATATTATCAAGTAGGTAGGTATTTTATTAATAATATCATATTGCACGAATTCAGGCCACAGTGCGACCATTTAACAGCGCCATCCGACCACTACTAATAGAACTACATACACTATTTAAAAACTTGGACGAAATAATTTGGCAGACTCGCCATACTACAAAAAATAGCAGAATCTATCACTAGATGCCACTACTTACAAATTTTAACGTTTTATTTAACGCCATCTATACTCAAATACGCACATAGCAAACTGTGTAATTAATTCTACTAGATGTCAGTGTAAAAAGTCAAAACAGCTGATTGGCGAATGTTTTCCTTTCAAGCGTTGCTAACTTCAGACACGTTTGTGCTTACAGTCCAGAGACTATAGAAAAGTATCAGTCAGCGAAGTACACAAATTGTCAACTTGTCTTTGTTAGTCAGTGATTTTGCAGTGTTGTGTAGTGTTGATTCTAGAAAATCCTTAAAAAAATATTGAATTTTTTAATACGAGCGAGTCATATACTGTGTTATACATCTATTTGAGTGAATAAATTTTATCGTCTTCTAATTTTTGTTTGTTATTATATCAGTGCCATTAAATTTGTATCGTTTCTTTCACAAAGAGGTAAATTTGGTTTTGTTGACTGTGCGCAAGGAACAAACCAGCATTGAACGTAAGTAGTCAAAACTTTTTTTAAACACTGTTTTTAGGAACCTTTTTGTTCTCGATGTTCAAAAAAGGTGTAATTACATAATATACTGTTACTCATAACATATATTTGCGTTTCAAATTTTCAATTTTTATGCAGTCCTAGGTCCTATTTTATTCAAAATATTCAAACTTCTCATGTTATTTAAACAAATACCTTCTCACTGCGGTAATCATAGTATATATGCACTTCTAACTAATAAATCCAACAAATTCAACCTTCTTAATGTTTACATGTTTATTATTAAATAGCTATTACTTAATTATGAATTAAAGTAATGTTCGTCAAAGTATATTACGGCGACGTCAGTATGAAAACATCTTGCACAAAATATTTAGTAATTTGATCTAGTTTTAGAAAGTAACATGACACTGCACACATTCAAGTTACAAAAGGAAATGTTAAGGTCATCATAGTCTGTCCAAGTTGACAAATTTAACATTTGTGCTGTAAGCTATTATTTTACAGTGTATAAATTGACACTATTATTTTTAAATTATATAAAGATTTAATTTTTCTATTATAGTTTGGAACCCTGATACCTTAAGTTTTAATTTTAGCAAATGTAGTTTTTAGCCTTTATAATTTAATGTGATATAAAGGGAAAAAAAGGATCAACAATGCCTGTTATAGGCCATTCAAAAAAAAATATTGAAGTTAACTTCAAACTTTTAGTTTAAGCAAATTTTGACACAGATTCTTCATTTTAGATTAATATGACAATTAAAAAAACTGAACTACACATTAGTTCTTATAACCGCAACAGTTTTTACAGGAAGTTATCAGTCAGTGTGCCACATTTGCTACCCAGTATTTCTAGTCTTATCAGAGGGTTAGATAGTTTAAGTTCTACATATTTATATCAATTTGTTGTACACAAACCTTGATGCTAAAGTATTTGACATGTCTAAGGGCACTGGCATCCTTTTCTCCTCATTCTTGGTGGAAAAACAACACTTTTTGAAAAGCCTGCCAATTAGTTTACTTTTGAGGGTTGTTTATATCAGAATTGGTGAAGCAAGTTTAATAAGCTTTTGCCTAATAGCTGCAATATGTATCAAAACTAAATAAGCATATTAACATACCAGCACTAGACAGGCCTCCCACATACCAGTGTATGAGAGCATTGACCCACCACACTGCTCCAAAATAAGCTAGTGGGCTTAAACAATTATTGCCACATTTTAGTAATAATAAAAACCAGGACCATCGACTTAACATACTCTTGTAAAACGTAGACATGAGAATAGATACAGCCAGTTTAATTATAAATACATCTTTTCAGCCTGTATGTAATTCAAATAAAATATTCAATGATTTTGACCAATGTTGCCGTCCATAGATAGCAAAACAGCTGCCGACAGTTACTAGAACAGACAACACTACTGATTTCTATTTATTTGTATTAATAAAAGCCTGAGAACAGTGCCAGTAGTATTGCACATATTTTGCATTTTGTGGCAGCAAGCAGCATTGCTAGTACAACTGCTGACCAAGTGGCAATTTTACACCAACGCAGCAGCAGCAAAATTAAAATATATTAAATCACACCTTTAACATCGTGTAGATTGTTGGCCAAGTTGTACTTAATGTTTGATAAGAGTTCTAAAATAATAAAATACCTATTTAATTGTAAGTTTAATACCAACATAAGATAAAAGTTTTACTTACCAACAGAATAGTTAACAAATAAAAAAAACATGTAATTTTATTGAACCTTAATAAGGAGTACAGAATGACATAACAACTTCCAATAGATATCTCATTTGTCTTGTAGTGTCATTTGCATAATAATGCTATAGAAAAACACAGCCTTCATTTGACCTTGGCGAAACAGTCCTTGATATGTCTGACTGTCTCTGCCTCAGTCATACCTATCACATGTAGTTATAAAAAAAAAAAAAAAGATAATATGTACTTTTGTAACCTTACCTTTAAGAATCTATCTAGAATTTTGATAGCTATTTAAGACAACACAATGATAGAGATGGCATTATTATTCGTTTTGTCAAAAATTTGTATACAAAAATACTATTTTCCTTCCAAATTAACCTTCCGATACCCTCATATTCCCCTCTCCACTCCATCAATCCACCAGCCTTGGTCTTGTTTATCTTTCTGTTGACTTGAGAACTTTGAGATTTAAATTTCAGGAACTGTATATTATTTCCTATAAAAGTTCATTGTATCCTTTCGGTTATATTATATACAAAGAATTTAAATTCCTGTGTTTAAGCTCTTATTTCTTTCTCTTATGAGAGTATATATTTTTTTGTATTTTAGCATATTTGCAAGTGTTTCCTCAGGAGTATTAAAGTTGGCTCCAGTATCTGACTACATTTTCGCCATCCCCTGGTTAGTTCGAAAGCGAACATGGAGCTGCTATGTTTAGCGCCGAGACACTTAAGTTGTATCAGACAGGTTATACAGTTCGATTAAATTATTGACGCGTCAAAAGTGCCTTTTTAAGGACTATTTGAATAAAGATTATTTTGAATTTGAATTTGATTCAAAGATAGAAGTTTGAGTGCAGGAAGCATCCTTAAGGTCTTAAAGTCTGCACTCTACTTGGGTTGACACTGTTAACGAATGTTCAGTCTTCGCAATAGCACTAAATATTTTCAGGACCGCAGCGGCTAAATTTTCCGTTTTATTTATACTGCGTAAAAAGTATTATTTTAGATATGTTGTTTTTTAAATATTCGCAATCGTGTCCGGAAGCCGGAGTGGACAATTAATTTTTTAAAGGACATGTTGGCATTTTTGCAGTGTACTTTCAAAACATTTAATCGAATTTTATTATGTATACAGTTGCATAATTGGATATAATTAATTAATTTACTGTAACCTTAATGTTAACTTTTATTTCACTTGCTATGTCTGACACGTAAAAAAATGCCATACCTTGTTCATGCATCTCTGTTATCCGTTTGGACTGAAGATAACATTTCATGGGGGTTTGTTGCATTGGTCTTTACCTCAGATGCCGCAAATTTACTGACAAAGTGGTGTCTTCGTCACGTGATTTAGTGTTCTCAGGAGATTACGCGTAGATATCGGTCAGGAATATGGATTTCATTATATCTCTCATATCCCTAAACACATTAGCCCGCTGCCATCTTAGATTGCATCGTCAATTCATTCACCGGGGTTGAGTTTGAGATTGCAGACCAATGCTAACATGAAGTGGCGAACGCATCAAACCGATATCCAACATTTGGGGATATATACAATCCTACAAAAAATTCGTGAGGTTAAGTGCCAATTTGCTTGCAGATTAGGTACATACACATTAATTTAAGTCTTGTTTCGCCATCCCGGTGCGATTTGAGGAAAACGAAACAAACGCATTTCTCAATCCTATTCAATGTTTTAAAAATGCTTGTCATTTCATTTGTTAAGCCAATTTTTAGCGGAACATTGCAATAATTTCACAATGAACTTAAAGGAGAGAACCAAAGTCAGCGAACTGCAATGCTGGGTCTCGTTCCTTTATATATTTAATTAAACGGTACAGTATGTAGGAGGTGTGCCTACTTGCTAATGTCGTTATCATCTAGCGAGCTTGCTATCTATATCTTGATATACAACAGTAAATAAAGTTATCGTTCTCATCATTGCATCAAAAGTAACTCCCCCGCCCCTTAGGCGTTTCGCAAACGTGCACACTCGATTTCTTGAACGAAGCAGCATATAACTGCAACGTTCAACTACGAAATCTTAACACAAAATAACCTAGTTAGATAAGCTCTGTGGAGAATTTTTTTACCCATAAAATATTATGTGTGGAAAGTGATTTATTTCGTGTAACTTGTGTCTTCGACTGAATACTTTTTAATTAACAGCTGTTACACTGAGCATATTTACGCTTTGTTTGCGTAGTGGAGGCACGAGATACTAAAGCAGATACGGCGTATTTATGGCGTTTTTTTTTACATGAATATGTTTGTTTCCTAATATAAAGTACTATAATGCTACTCAATGCAATGACGTACTGTTCTGTAACTACACACAATCGCAGAGTTGCTTTCGAGTATTGAAACGCTTTGGCGCCTAAGTAAAATGGACCTTATTTGTTGAGGTTAGGGATGCAATTTCCGCACTATCTTGTTTTTTTTATCCTGTCTGTGAAAGAGTGGATAAAATTCCACTTCATAACTAGATACATATATACGTCTCTATGAGGATAGTGTTTCGATTTTCGTTTTTGAAAACGATTGTAAGAAAACAAATCTTATGGTAACGGTATACTGGGCTAATTAGGTATTTAATAACCTCAAGAATTAGTCCTATAATGCATAATAGTCTTTGACAAGGTGACACTAATTAAGTGTCAGTAAATTAGTATCTATCAATATTTACTTCATGGTGGTCTCTTAGTAAAACTAAAAAATAAATAATATATGTGAATAGCGAATATTTACTGCTTACAGCCTGTTTGCGTTGGTCACTATGGCGTATCTACGTTTGCCCAGCGCCTCAAGTAATTCAATGGAAGGTGCATTATAATTAACATTTGCATTGGATAAGTGGAAGAGTAGAGTGGGTCAGTTACACTTCCGCGTCGCCTCGGCTTGCGGAGCGACAAATGCGGATCTGTGGCTTGCCAATGGTTGGCACATATCTATAGGTATTATGTTAAGTGTTAACTGATATATGTTAAATGACATCTACGATGTTGATGACCGGACAGAAGTAAATCACAATAGGACCCAAGACCTAATGAAATAGCAACAGCGGGTATTTCATACCAGGTTCATTAATCGGAAAACTTGTTTTTTTTTTTTTTTTTTAATGAAATTGAGGACAAATAAACTATATATACGTAGTTTACACAAAGATTAAGTAGTTATTGTTCCCTAGAATTATATTCTGATATAAGTACACCAATGTTCGTTGGGTTCTTTAACCTGCAATATACTTATCTAAAAATGAGGACAAACAAACAATATGAAAATAAAACAAATACTATCAAGGAATAAACTTTGCTAAGGAAACCGCCAAATGACTAACGGATGTCTACATACCTACAACGTTCATGTATAATTATTTACTAGCTGGTGCACGCGACTACGTATGCGCAGGATTAGTATTTCGAGTAGCTTATATTAGCGTGGCGTAGAAAAGTAATAACATTATGACATTAAAATTATCACGCAGATGGTAGTTATTCTTCCTACTTCCTTGACTTTCTCTTCTCTCTCTCTTCTGATCTTTACACGTATTGTCATATTTTGGACAATTCGTTATGTCGCCTATGTGTTATTCTGATTTATATGATATATTATTGTAAAGTTTCATAAAATCCATTCAGTAGTTTTTACGTGAAACAGTAACAAACATCCATCCATACTTACAAACTTTCGCGTTAATAATAGTAGGATGTTTACTTGTGTCTAGGAGTCACACCTACCAACTCAAAACTAAAGTATACTATAAGTCGCACGCACACCATCAACCAATAAAGGCATCCATTGAAAGAAATTATGAAAACTACTATGTAGATCAAGGCCTTAGTCAGAGGGCGGAATTTTGGGAATTGGCTTAACCTTTATTCGTAGGTAGCACCTAGTTTAGAAACATATTCGACTTTTTTATTTTTTTGGTACCGCCATTTCACCTTCTTCCGGACGGAAAATCGAAATATAATGTATTGTTAATAAATTAAAATCTTTCGTCTAATGCATGTTCCGCGTCACTTATCAACATTGGGTCAAAGCTCCCGGTTGTTATCACTAACATGCCCGTCAGCTCGCATCGCAGCAGGATCTCTAAACCCCACTCTTCTATGAAATTGGAGAGCTGTGCCTGCTAGGAGTACACTAACAGGCTGTGTATAGATCATCATCATCATCTTTTCAACCGATAGACGTCCACTGCTGGACATAGGTCTTTTGTAAGGAGTTCCAACGGCCACGGTCTTGGGCCGCTTTGTTGGGGGTCGACCAACGCTACGTTTGCCGGTGCGAGGTCGCCATTCCAGCACCTTGGGACCCCAACGTCCATCGGTTCTCCGAGCTATGTGCCCCGCCCATTGCCACTTCAACTTCGCAATTAACTTCAACTTCGTATAGATAGTCATATTTACCTTATAAGAAAGCCATTGGCAAGTGTTGTCGAATTCTCTTCGATCGTTTTTAGTAGTGACTTAGGTCTGGTTCTGCCAGCGGTGACCGCGTCAAATCCGATCGATAGACACGTCATACATAAATCGAGACGCCACAAGGTTACTTCCAAACATAATGCTACAACCATAAAGCTTTTTCTACGTAGCACGTGGCAACTGGCAACGCATTATTTTGAACAATTTCCTAATTTTTACTCAAGGTTTCGTCCGCCATACAACAGATGGACTAGCCGATAAACCGTTTTTATGTTGACGTTAATTTCATAATAGTAGTTTGCATATATCAAGCATGACTTTGCGTATGAAATATGTTTGTGTGTGTACAATTTGATCAAATACTGTTTCCAATTATAGAGTAGGTCATTGAAGATGAATTGAGGCTATTATAAACAAACAGGCTGAATAAAATATTGTAGCTTTGTAAAACCTGTTTATTAAGAAAGGTTATAAGGTCGGGTTTTTTTACTTTTATGATTTTAACTTTGTCGAAACCCGAAGCAAACTATATACTAAGTGACTAATTTGATATTTCTCATTACCAACAATTAAACTGCTGTTCTCCGACCCACCCAACAACGTTGCAGCTACTTGGTGGGTCAATGAAACAATTTCCTCTTTCCGATAAGGCCTGCACCCGGCGGGGCTTTAGGCGTAGGAAAATGATAGTAAATTATAATGATTTGCTTTTAAAAAAGAACGCTTTGGTATGAATGGAAAAAACGAGCGCTTTGAGGCACGGTTGAAAGGTAGAGGTCTAATAAATTCCGAATTAAACATCCATTCAGGTATCGACTTGGATTGTTGCTTAAATAAATCAATTTTCCAGCACCAAACCAATTGTGTTAAAACACGATTTAGGTGAGAACGCAATATGCGTATTTGTTATTGTTATATGCGCCAAGTAATCTTGACCCAGTTGGTGCGACTTAATTCTTATTAATTCGCTTATTCACTTAACCACATATCATCACGTTACTAACTGTCCGAGCTGCCTCTCAATTGATTCACATATACCTACCTACTAGATACAGAGTCTACTACAAGTAGTAGTAATTACCTACAGGATTGCCTACAACACTTACATCAATTCTGCGATCCCGGTCTTTGAACGGGCCGCGTCACCACTTCCATAATTGCAACAACAAACAAAGAGGATACAAACAATTCCTTAGTTTCATAAATCATAACAAATGAACGTATTATTTTTTTTGAAGTCTCATTGCAAGCCGTTACCGTAAAAACAACATTTTCGAGTCTCACTGTGTAGAGGTAAAGTTTTCGACAAAAGTAATTCTGTACTTCTCCAATGAAAAAAGGAGGAGGCATACCAGTTTGAAATAATATACCTTTCCCTGACGATCCACTGAATTTTTACTGTGACTGATTAGTGATTGTTTATTCTAGAAGAGTTATATACCTTCCTATCTACCTACCTATCTATAATGTAAACAATGGTACGAAGTGTTTTTAATTATAATGATTGCCTCACGTTCAGTAAACATGTGATATGCTAATGTTTGACCACAATCACGGCCAACGTAAAAAAGCGGTGGCAAGGAATAAGTGATAGGACAATTTTCACTTCTTCCTTGACATTTTTATGAATGTCTGAAACTCATTTGTATGAAAAAAGAAACCATTTATTGCTTAACCTAGCGTAATCAAAACAAACAGTTCTAAGACGCATTTCATACGTATAAGGTAAATCTACACCTTTTATGCTTGTCCATCGTGAATTTAAAATATAAGTGTAAGTGTACACGTCAAAATTACTCTATGAAAGGGAAAGGGACAGTACAGAATACTGATGTAGCTTAAAATCACATAAAATACTATATTTTTGACCTCGTAACACATTAAATTACTCTAGCTAGAGCAAGCGTCAAACTTAGATAACGCCAATGTAAAACAATACCAATCTCGAGCATTGATATCACTTTACCCACAGTTTGACCCAATACAACAAACAATGTTCAGAATATGCCACTGCATAATTAATGATTTGTGAATAATTGGTGTCAATGTACGTATTTATTTTGATAAAACTTTCCAAGAGTGTACTAAATATTTATAAATATTTAACTGAATTTGCGAAGGCTATAGTACAAAGAGCCCTCCTTGTTGAAGAACCAATACCCTTCTTAAGTTTTAAACTATTACCTTCACATTATATGCTTTTTGTTCTGGATAATTTAACTTATTTATTACTTATATAGCCTTATTAAAAATTATTGTCGTACCAAGAAATGAAAATTGTCACAGAACGTGTTCTTGAAAGATAGATGTTAAAGACTAGAAAAAATAGACTAATAGGATGAAAATAATATTGTTCACTGTATAACTGAAACTTTTCACTTTATTCAGGCAATATTTTTGTAGCGGCAGTTTATTTAGTCGGTTTAATTATATTTTTTATAATTTTAAAACACTTATAAATTAGATTTCCAATTAAATCGAAGAATAGTAGATATCGCCACATTATCTCAACTTATATTTTCAATTAAATCATCGTCTTAAAATTGGTATACTAACAATTATATATTTCAATAGCTTGCAGACATTACAACAATAGAAATCAAGACCTTGATTGACCGAGAAAATAAAAAAAGCATTGATTAGAACATGAAAACATCCGACATCCGCTTATCGAACCAAAATTGGACAATAAATAAAATCCAACCACAATTAAAATCCGGAAAAGGTACTTTATAATAGGCGTTCATTATTTAACATCTGAGAATACTTATTGTGCCTTATATATGTGTATAACAAAGTATACTTGGGTCAGACAAAGTTTAATGATTGGCATACTTAACTATCTATTTATTCTACAACTAATTCCCTACGGACAGAAAGAAAAATTTAAAAAACTGTGGCACTGCAAAAAGCGGAAAGTGTATTTGAGGGACAAAAACTAAACTAAGTGCAAAAGAAAGGAAATAGTGAAGCGTTGTTCGAAAGGTCTTGAAAATTACTTCTTATGAAAAGTCTTAATAACTGTACCACTTTCGCACATAAAGAAATCATAAGGACTAATATATCTATATACTTTTTATGCGGGAATGACTGAACCGATTTTAGTACACTTTATCAGAGGTAATAGGCATTGGTAGACGTGTGCATATTTGCATATTACTTGAATTATAGTAGTATGGCGTGTTGCCAATCTGTTTCCGGATTTAAGCTTCTTAAAGGTCAATGTGTGTGTTAGAAATTATAGAAAGAATTTAGAAATTCGCAAATGCAAGCACATTAAAGATTTGGCTAACGCATTTTGCATGTTTCCCTTGAACCACAGCGATATACTGACAAAAGCAAAAGCTTGCATCTTGTTACGTTATGCATAATAAGAAATATCTACACAGACTATTGAATTGTTCTAATATGAAAGCGGTCACAGCTAAAAAGGTCTTATATAATAAAGCGTTCCGGTGTAGCACGTCTAAATGAGCGTTTAATATTTGCTATGTTATCTTAATTCAAAACAATTTAGCAACGCGGCAATCTACCTTCGTAAATTATTTGTATTTAAATTAAAGTATTATAATCTTACTTATTGCTCACGACTTCGTGTGCGTGTTGGTTCTGAAACATATACTTAAACGTTTTAAAAGACATGAAAATGATTGTCTCTCGATTTTATGTTCATTGTTTCTTTCGTTAACATTTGTTCTGCCTCACTGATCTAGTGTGTGAATAGCATGTTCTAGATAACTAGGTCCTAGACCCGGTTCCTAGAACGGATCGATATAATTCAAGGTATCGATTTTGTGTTTCTGAAGAAAGTCGCAGGAACAGTGACCTCCGTTGTGCAGTGCGCATTATAAAATTGGAGGTCCTGGGTTCGATTCTCGACTCGAGTCTGGTCTGGTGAGCATTTTATTTCGTTTTGTTCGTTTATATTCTCTGTCGGTAACATAGCAGACGCTATTTGTAATACCCTACGGTAAGGGCTCTATCACACAAGAGATACAAGCTTTACTTTTAACACATGTTTTCATAGATATAGGTACAACACAACAAATCACAGCTCACTGCAAAAGTGCATTATGATGCGTAAAAAAACAATATACTCGTACGATGACGACCTCCGTGGCGCAGTGCGTGTGCTGTCGCATTACAAAGTTGGAGGTCCTGGGTTCGATTCCCGGCTCGAGTCTGGTCTGGTGGGAGGCTTCGGCCGTGGCTAGTGACCACCCTACCGATAAAGACGTGTCGCAAAACGGTTCCGGCGCGATGTCGCGTAGAACCCAATTAAGAGTGTGGGCCGCCAAGAGCTAACTTGTAAGTTATAATAAAAAAAACAGTCCGTAGGTTGTTATCACTTACCTGAGATAAATTATCTTTTTGAAATCCGACAATTGATGCAGCGTTAGAAGTGAAAGACTCATAATATGAAAAAAGAGACTCGAAATTTGAATCCAGAAGTGGGACCTTCATATGCTGACGAAGATGTTGAAATCAATTTCAAGTCTCAACATTGCTAAAGAACGATAGCATATCGAAAAAAAGCTGCATATAAAATATCGTTGCGCAAGAATGGGACTAATCTCACCCTGAAACACTAAATTATTCGTATTTTTTCTTAAATGACTAAAGGAACTATCCTATGTCTTTTGAATGCCATTGGGTAAAAGGTATTACGATATTATGTCAGGATCGACTTAAAGCCAGACGTCGCTTATGCAAGATCGTTATGCCTGCAATGCTCCAGCGAAATCAACTTTCCATGGAACTCTCTACTCAATAAAGGTCTAAATGTAACTCAATTGAAGTTTACTACGCTTATTTCTAGGTCATCTATCTAATTTGTTTTATTTGAAGTTGAGGTAGTTTTTTTTGTAGAGCTCTTTGCATCGGTATTATTTTGTCTGAGTTCTTACCCCTTCTAGCTCTTAACCCACGCTTAACTAATACTTCTTCAAGTATCAAGAAAAATCACTCCTCTTTAAACAGTCCATTCATCTAATATTCGGTCTACTACTTTGTTGTTTTACATAGATTTTCTGGAGACATAACTGTCTAGGTAAAAGAGGTTATTTGCCTATGTTTTACTAATAAAACCTTTGAGCTACTCTTATTACAGTTCACCATAGATAAGTAAATTAAATGGGTCATATCTATTACGTACCATTTGATGTCAAACTGACTAAATGATCTATAAACACAGTAACGCAGTCCGCATATGAACGCTCGAGTCAACTGAACAGCTGAGGTTTACATGCAGTTCACATAATGACATCTGACAATAGCAGACTGACTGCGCAGGTCTTGCAATCGTTGTGTAATTATATAAAGTGCAAAAATGCTGTACACCTTTATTTACTTCTTTTGTATTATTGTCTTCGTATAATAGCCAAAAAAATATCTATATAATAAGATTATTGGTGGTCCAATATTCTGTATTGGACCAATACATTAAGTATAAAAAAAAATTAGCTTTCACTCTCTCTCCATATAAAGTCTAACTATGCCAAATCCAACACTCCTCCTATCCAAAATGGATGCTAATACTATTTACGTATTAATTTTATGTTTATTACCTTTACTATATAATTAAGGGAACTGGGACACGAAACAATATAGTATAAGTTGAAGTTAAACAATATAATATAAATATACCTATATAGTCATCGACTTTCTACGCGTTTATAGTGTCAACGGTTTACAAATATGACCAAATATCATTTAGCTAGCAAGTATAAGTAAGATAATAACTATGTTATAATTTACTTCAACACAGGTACTTACTGACTAAGAACTATATTATCCAGCTAAGCCTAAGGCAAGGCCCTTATAACAAACTGTAAGTGAGGACGAATGACATAGACCTGATAGAACTACATGCTTATTTCGCAATTCCATTATGACCTTTTATATCAAATGGCTTATTGACAATTAAATACGTGGGCCACTTACAAGCACTTGTACTTTCGTCAATGATTTCAACGAATGAGGACGTTAATAGGCCGATGGTGATCGTGAAAGTTCTTAACTTCGCTAGTATTGTTAATGGAATTAACGTGATCGGTAAGACTTAATTAAACTGACATGATTGTTAAAGTTTAGTTGGTACATAAGTAGTGTTAATAATATTTTTTGTACTTATAAATTATCATTATAACAACTGCTTAAAATTTTACTTCATTATATCAATCGACTAGATGTTTATTAGGAGACAAATTCTATGATTTTATACCATGTGTGTCCAGCGATTTCCTGCGAATTGTGATCTGCCCACCTAGGTGAAGTTATGATTTCCGATGCATTCATTCCAGCATTTCGGAAGTTCTGGGTGAATCGGTTCTCCATCCTTTTTGCCTATGGTGTAACCTAAAAACTTCACAACTCCGCTATATCCTTTATCAGAGTTCTACGGATCTCATCATTTCCAATTGCTTTATCGATCTTATAGCTTTATACATCGTACACTGACTGTCTTGAGATATCTAACACTCCTAGTTTAGAGCCATACGTAACACATCTGGCAACACGAACTGTTCGAAGATTTTAATTTGCAGATATAACTATATATGTACGAGAATTTTAAAGCAAAACAAATGACAAAGTTCAATTCATTATTAGGTGTCACCAGAGGTATATTATTATCAGGCAGCTAATAAAGGAAATCCCTTATTGTGGTAATAGCCATATAATACATGAATGGCATGTACTTGATTTGTTGCCTGCAATTGCTGCAATTGCAGTTGATATCAACTAATTTAGGATTCCTTTTACAAAACTTACATTTACCTCCCAAAGAGTTTTACCGCATATCATTATCAGTTTAAATATCAGAGGGGCTTAGTTTTGATCTTTATTGTTCATTTCAAAAAGTAAGGGATTTTTTTTGTATCAGCTATTAATGGTGCTAGGGACAAAAGCTCTACAACTTAGGCCCAACACGACTATAGTGCTGGCTGGAAAGCTCTTGAATAGGGAACTATGACAAACCATTATAATTAATATATCGATGCTCTTCGAGACTGAGAAAAGGTAAAGCGCAAAGTCGGTCTCCAGTCCCATCGACTATTCAATTCGACCAGTTAACCAGACACAATGGACTACTCGCACTGGCTTGGCCTTTTAAGTTGGTATTACTACAAGAATTTCATAACCATGGGTGAGAAATTACAATATTCAACATGTACTCGTATGTTTCTACCACTTTTCTGATACGAACCGCTAAGGTGTGTAACGCCCTCCCGGCATCTGTGTTTCCTGCCACGTATAACTTGTGTACCTTCAAGGCTAGTGAATAGGCATTTTCTGGCAAGCACACTCCAACCTAGACTGATGTCTAAGTTGGAGGCTGATGGAGAGCAATGATGATTCATTGCTCTTCATAAGGCAATGATATTCGTCAAGCGCTAGCCTATAGATTCAAAAAACAAAAGTAAAAGTTTCTTAGTATAATATTATGTAGAATAAACTATTGGTTTTTAAAGTAAAAGTAAAGAGATTCTTATTATGATATTATGTAGAACAAACTGAATTATATTAAAGTGACCTTTAAAAGTAACTGTCGCCATTTTGTTGAAAGATAAAATTCTATATAATCTATAGGCTAGGTACTAGGTACCTTGTCGGGAAACTGTGCCGGTGTCCATTCAGCATTCATATTGAAGTAACACAATAGATTGAACAAGGACAGAGCCGCCGCAGCCCGTGGTGTCAGAATTGTTTGTTTTGCCATCGAAAGCTGATCGCACACTGCCGCAAAAGATACGGGGCATGTTTTTCAACGTAACAGTACCACGAATGGACCACTCAGTAATGCATTGTAATATATGTAAGCATTCATTATATTTATTAACATGGAATAATGTATATAAACAAGAATAATTAACTGACTTATAACGCTCATACTTTAATGACGTTTAACATTTCGTATGCGATAAGTACAGAAATCTTTTGTGTAATTGATAAAACGATTTTTAGTTTTTTAACATCCTGCTGCAATTAAATCATTGAGTCAAATATATTTAATAAGTCAAGGTAAGGGAGTTTTTTTACAATTTGAAATGTTTTCAATTGCGGACGGCGTGGTCTAATTTCTTACAGCATACTACTTCTTGCGGCAGTATGCGATCAACTTCATGGTGTGCAAACAATAAACGATTCGCATCGCCTACCTACTTCTGCCTATTTTATAACATGGACCCTGCAGAACGACATAAAATAAATGATTTAATCTTGCTTTTTTAATTCAATTTCCATCCTCCCATTTCGGCCTCTTTTGTAAAATAAATCGTCTAGTTATAAAAAAAGATTAATCCTTTCTATAGCTAGACGATTAATACTTAAAAGAATTAAGTTCCGGTATAATGACGAATGGAAACTGATTAGGAGTACGAGTTCAGCCGGCAACCAATAAGTGGTTCCCCTGATGCTGCAGAGGTTCATAGGCGAGGTTATTCATTTAACACCAGGTGACGCGTTTGCTCGTTTGGCCGCCGTAAAAAAAAAATAGCGGCAGAACAGAAATAAAATAATAAACCCTTTGATCGTTTTGAGGTACAACCATAAAAAACATTTAAGTGAACACAATAATTATTGGCCAGGGTTGTTACTTGCGACCTCGCAAGGTCGTCGACATTTAAGTCAGGGTGCGCTAAGACCTACATAGTAACACACCGCAACCAGGGTTGCCACCTATTCTTCTATACAAATCTATATTAGTTAGTTTTTATATATATATTATGACTTATAATATATATATTATAAATGCGTTTCGGTTGTTTGCTACTTAGAGCAGGGCACTACTTAAAGGGCAATAATACAGCTAGTTATAAAATTAAAAAAATAAATTATTATAATTCCTTACAATAAAATGAAGTTTGAATTATACAGCAAATTATTTGGAACAAACTAATAATTAAACATTGCTAACTAAGTTATCCAATGTTGTTTAAAGTTTTACATACAAATGTTTTTGCTTACTTCCCGTCATTAGTTTCTCCATT